>JAUIMM010001449.1:260000-779772 GCA_031769625.1 Taudactylus pleione
GTAAGAAACGTGAGGATGACTCCTTCTTACACAATCGTAACCAAGTGTGGAGGAAATTGTCATCACAATGTAGTGTCTTATGTGTTCTATCTACAAGATAAAATGTTGCAGTTTTAACATAACAACCACATTATACATCTCCAGCTTTTACTTTGTCTCTTATTAGAAGATGTGGGAATGGGTAATATAGCTCATACCCCAACTCCTAATCCTGTACAGCTTAATATACAGTACTTTCATTCCCTGGGTCATATTGCCCTATATACTGTGTGTTACCCTGAGAGCCTCCTCTCATTCCCTGGGGCATATCACCCTATATACTGTGTGTTACCCTGAGAGCCTCCTCTCATTCCCTGGGGTATATCACCCTATATACTGTGTGTTACCCTGAGAGCCTCCTCTCATTCCCTGGGGCATATCATCCGATATACTGTGTGTTACCCTGAGAGCCTCCTCTCATTCCCTGGGGCATATCACCCTATATACTGTGTGTTACCCTGAGAGCCTCCTCTCATTCCCTGGGGCATATCACCCTATATACTGTGTGTTACCCTGAGAGCCTCCTCTCATTCCCTGGGGCATATCACCCTATATACTGTGTGTTACCCTGAGAGCCTCCTCTCATTCCCTGGGGCATATCACCCTATATACTGTGTGTTACCCTGAGAGCCTCCTCTCATTCCCTGGGGTATATCACCCTATATACTGTGTGTTACCCTGTGAGCCTCCTCTCATTCCCTGGGGCATATCACCCTATATACTGTGTATTACCCTGAGAGCCTCCTCTCATTCTCTGGGGCATATCACCCTATATACTGTGTGTTACCCTGTGAGCCTCCTCTCATTCCCTGGGGTATATCACCCTATATACTGTGTGTTACCCTGAGAGCCTCCTCTCATTCCCTCACTCATATCGCCCTATATACTGTGTGTTACCCTGAGAGCCTCCTCTCATTCCCTGGGGTATATCACCCTATATACTGTGTGTTACCCTGAGAGCCTCCTCTCATTCCCTGGGGCATATCACCCTATATACTGTGTGTTACCCTGAGAGCCTCCTCTCATTCCCTGGGGTATATCATCCTATATACTGTGTGTTACCCTGAGAGCCTCCTCTCATTCCCTGGGGTATATCACCCTATATACTGTGTGTTAACCTGAGAGCCTCCTCTCATTCCCTGGGGTATATCACCCTATATACTGTGTGTTACCCTGAGAGCCTCCTCTCATTCCCTGGGGCATATCACCCTATATACTGTGTGTTACCCTGAGAGCCTCCTCTCATTCCCTGGGGTATATCACCCTATATACTGTGTGTTACCCTGAGAGCCTCCTCTCATTCCCTCGCTCATATCACCCTATATACTGTGTGTTACCCTGAGAGCCTCCTCTCATTCCCTGGGGCATATCACCCTATATACTGTGTGTTACCCTGAGGGTCTCCTCTCATTCCCTCGCTCATATCACCCTATATACTGTGTGTTACCCTGAGAGCCTCCTCTCATTCCCTGGGGCATATCACCCTATATACTGTGTGTTACCCTGAGAGCCTCCTCTCATTCTCTGGGGCATATCACCCTATATACTGTGTGTTACCCTGAGAGCCTCCTCTCATTCCCTGGGGCATATCACCCTATATACTGTGTGTTACCCTGAGAGCCTCCTCTCATTCCCTGGGGCATATCACCCTATATACTGTGTGTTACCCTGAGAGCCTCCTCTCATTCCCTGGGGCATATCACCCTATATACTGTGTGTTACCCTGAGAGCCTCCTCTCATTCCCTGGGGCATATCACCCTATATACTGTGTGTTACCCTGAGAGCCTCCTCTCATTCCCTGGGGCATATCACCCTATATACTGTGTGTTACCCTGAGAGCCTCCTCTCATTCCCTGGGGCATATCACCCTATATACTGTGTGTTACCCTGAGAGCCTCCTCTCATTCCCTGGGGCATATCACCCTATATACTGTGTGTTACCCTGAGAGCCTCCTCTCATTCCCTGGGGCATATCACCCTATATACTGTGTGTTACCCTGAGAGCCTCCTCTCATTCCCTGGGGCATATCACCCTATATACTGTGTGTTACCCTGAGAGCCTCCTCTCATTCCCTGGGGCATATCACCCTATATACTGTGTGTTACCCTGAGCCTCCTCTCATTCCCTGGGGCATATCACCCTATATACTGTGTGTTACCCTGAGAGCCTCCTCTCATTCCCTGGGGCATATCACCCTATATACTGTGTGTTACCCTGAGCCTCCTCTCATTCCCTGGGGCATATCACCCTATATACTGTGTGTTACCCTGAGAGCCTCCTCTCATTCCCTGGGGCATATCACCCTATATACTGTGTGTTACCCTGAGAGCCTCCTCTCATATCACTGGTCCGTGTATATTTGTCAGTTTTTCTCTTTCAAAGTTTTTTGTTATAATTTGAATTTCTTTTATTTGGTACTTTGGTGAAATGTAGAGAAACAGGAGACAGGAATGAATGTATCATTGATGGAATTTAAAGTAAGTAAAATGAAGACATAGGACAGATGTGAGAGTCCATAAATCAGTGCAGACTATTTAGGTGACAATGGTGGGAGGTGAGATTTGGGATAGGGAAGGACAGAGCTGTACAGTGATGCAAAGAATCATGGGAAATTACCGCATCGCTGAGCAGGTGTTCGCGGTTATGGATGATACCCCAGGTGGCAATGCCGATTAGGACAATCTCTTGTTGGCTTCCACTGAAATCCCGCACAGCCTCTCCCACATATTTCATCACCCCAGCATGAGAACCTCCGGTAATGATCCAGGCCCCTGAATGGAGAGACAAGCACAAGTGTCAGTGCCGGAAGGTGCACCCTGGGGGGATCTCCTGTGATGGGATCCTTCACCCCGCCCCACAAGCTCTATTTCAGCACTATCCTACTAAATCACACACAAGGTCATCTTCCTATGTCAGGCAGGCTCTCCATGTATTTGTATGGGTAGTCTCTTCACCTTTCTCTGACTGTAACACAGTAGATCATTTTTATTTACTATTTTTTTCTTTATGCCACCAATATACGCAGCACTGTACAGAAAGTATATTACATTCACATCAGTCCCTACCCCAGTGAAAACATAGCACCTACAGGAAACTCTCACAAACATAGGAAGTGTTAGGATCTGTGGCCCTGATTCAGAACCGGACGCTCTGACAGAGTGCTCGCTCTGAATCAGGGCCGGCCTTCTTGTTTTTTAGAGCGGTCTCCTGGCCGCTCGCATAGCTGTGGGTAACCACCCACAGCTATAGCGAGCGGCCAGGAAGATGGTCAAGACCATCGCAACCATCGGGCTTGTGACGAGACCCTTGTGGTAGGGTCTCGTTGCCGCAAGCCCCAGAGAGATTTCGGCTATCACGGAGCCAAGATCACTCCCACTGACATCACTCGTGATGTCAGTGGGGCCGGCCCCAATCGGAGGCGTTCACATGGGAACGCCTCCGATTGGGCAAGCCTTACCCCGGCCCATCCACCAAAGGGGGCGTGCTGTCACTCAATATTGGCAGCACGCCTCCTTTGGTACAAGACCCGGAGCGACGGTTTGCCCGTCACTATCCGGGTCTCGCGCATGCGCACGACGGAACCAGCTCCGTCGTATGCATGCGCACTGGTCCACCATCGACCCGCTTGCGAGCGCATAGCACTCACGAGCTGGCCTGAATCAGACCCTGTGTTTGTTGTGGGCCCGGGGTGGTAACAGGAGCAGACACTGGAACAGATTTAAACTGAAAAGTGGGTTTTTTAAGGGGTGAACTTGAAGATATGTACACGGATAATATAATGTCCAGTATATAGATGGGGAGATGATGACTTGAAACTGAAGTGAAGCAAGAGTGGGTAAAGTCCAGGTAGTGACAGAAAAAATAAAAGTATTTGTAATCCAAATGGTTACTGCGAGGCTGCAGACAGGATATCAGGTCACACATTGATTCTGGTGTGATGAAATCCAGAGAGGTTATGGAGTAGTTGAATAACTGATGAGTAGTACTGAAATGGTAACTGGAGGCAGTGTAGGGACAGGGTTAACTGCACACTCAGGTCTTTAGGCAGGGAGAGGGTTAATGGAAGGTGCAGGGTGGTTCCAGCAGGAGACTGGGAGCAGGCAGAGCAATGCAGGCTGCTTGGAAGCTGGGATCCAGCACAGGAAAACAGACAGGTTTTCCAGAGCACAGGAACTCTCTCACAGCATGCTCTGTGAAACACGTTGCACTGGCAACTATGGGGAGCTCTGAACTCCCTTAAGTACTCAGTGCAGGATCGTGATAGGTCAGAGAGAGAATGTGATATGCCAGGACTAGAGCAGCTAAGTCACATGACCAGAGGCAAGATGACAGTGCCCATACCAGAGTGGACTGGAAACACCACCAGGCCTACTCCAGCCAGAATGACACAGTGCCCGCAGAACACCTCACACAGCCAATGCCTGCTGCCAGACACCAGCCCCTCCACCGCAAGGACCATGCCATAGCACCCTCACAGGTAATACCCGTCGTCACCTATGCCGGAAAACCCTGTTTGTGACAGGAAGAACTTACAAGATGAGCCATGACCAGGAATAGAACTCATGACCTCAGTGCATAAAGCCTTCTAATCCTGTATACAATATTAGTAACAAAGGTTCCCATCTGACTTAGGGGTACATTTACTAAAGTGAGAGTTTTTAGAAGTGAGTTTTAGAAGTGATGTTGCCCATAGCAACCAATCAGATTCTTCTTAACATTTAACTAGCACCTTCTTGAAGATAATAGCTAGAATCTGATTGGTTGCTATGGGTATCATAACTTCTAAAAACTCTCACTTTAGTAAATTTACCCCTTAGTCTCATTGTTACAGATGGCCAACAGTCTTTTGGGAAGTTCCATCTCTTACAGGAACATTATTCCTGTAAGGATATATTTGTGGGACCCAGCAGATATATACTGTATGTGCGCCGACCCCCGTGTTTTACATTTTCTTTGGATCTGTATTAACTTTGTGTTTTGGTAAAACCGTTTTTAAAAAAATTATAAAAACTGCTACGATCACATAATTTGGGCCTGTTTTTGTTTCTACAGTATTATTAACCGTCCTCAATAACATTAGTTTCCAGCCTGACAGCTCACAATATAGTTTTCATGCAGTTTAGGCCAAAAGGTTGTCCTGAGCTACAGTAGCTGGCTGACTAAGGTAAGTGGCAGCAGTGGTAGCCACAAACACATGGCACATCTAGGAGACAGCATGGCACTGCAGTGTCAGCAAGGATGGCAGTTCTCTGTACACAATATGATGCCTTAGAATGTTTTCATTACTCAAGAACTAGACCAGAGGCCCAATAGCAGTACAGGGAAATGGAAGTGGAGTATAGCAGTACAGGGAAATGGAAGTGGAGTATAGCAGTACAGGGAAATGGAAGTGGAGTATAGCAGTACAGGGAAATGGAAGTGGAGTATAGCAGTACAGGGAAATGGAAGTGGAGTATAGCAGTACAGGGAAATGGAAGTGGAGTATAGCAGTACAGGGAAATGGAAGTGGAGTATAGCAGTACAGGGAAATGGAAGTGGAGTATAGCAGTACAGGGAAATGGAAGTGGAGTATAGCAGTACAGGGAAATGGAAGTGGAGTATGTAGTTGAAGAGAGATTGATTAATTATTATTCTATTACTGCTATAAAAAAACAAAGCAGAGTAGTGGAAAATGCTATTAAATACAAACACCCAAAATAGGTAAAAGTGGTGCATGAATTAATTGATTCATTGATTAATTAATAATTTATTGATTAAGAAAATTTAATATAAGGCCATAAAAGATTATATTGTCAGTAGCAAAGGATTCAGAGAAGTCAAGAATCTTAGTAATTGTAACACAGAGCAGCTAACTCCAAATCAGCGTATTGTATACTAAACAAAGAGGAGACTGACATGCCGGCCATACCACCCTGCCCCCTTCCATTGGGTATCAGACCCCTGTAGTGCTACATTTTAAAAAAACTAAAGAAGGAAGACTATAAAAGCAGCCAAGGATTCCTCAAAAGGGAAGATAGAGAAGCCAAGAATCTGAATAGATGCACTGCAGAGCAGCTAACTCCAAATCAGCCAATCGTATACAGAAAAAAGAGGAGACTGACCTGCTGGCCATAATACACCACCCCCAATTAGGTAACTCACCCCTGCCATACTACACCACCCCCAATTAGGTAACTCACCCCTGCAATACTACACCACCCCCAATTAGGTAATGCACCCCGGCCATACTACACCACCCCCAATTAGGTAACTCACCCCTGCCATACTACACCACCCCCAATTAGGTAACTCACCCCTGCCATACTACACCACCCCCAATTAGGTAACTCACCCCTGCCATACTACACCACCCCCAATTAGGTAACTCACCCCTGCCATACTACACCACCCCCAATTAGGTAACTCACTCCTGCCATACTACACCAGCCCCAATTAGGTAACGCACCCCTGCCATACTACACCAGCCCCAATTAGGTAATGCACCCCTGCCATACTACACCACCCCCAATTAGGTAACTCACCCCTGCAATACTACACCAGCCCCAATTAGGTAATGCACCCCTGCCATACTACACCAGCCCCAATTAGGTAATGCACCCCTGCAGTACTAGAAAACGTAAGAAGGAAGGAATATAAAAGATTCTGTTGTCAGTAGTCAAGGATCCTAAAAAAGGTAGAGTTGTGAAGAACCATAATAGTTGCACTAGAGCAGCAGAGAGTCTGAGTATGAAGGATAATACATATATAATGTTGATATTGGTTATTATAAAGACAAAAAATGGGCAAGAACTGCAACACCCTCAGCTCACACTGTGTGAGACACAGAGCGTGTGTGTTGTAATTCACCCAGCTGTAATGCTCTTACAATATTTGTGACACTGTTAGAAATCACAAATCCTGAGGAAAGTCCAAGCTGGGTAACCAATTTTGCAATGACCTCTCTGAGTATTTCTAGGAGGTTGGCACAAGTAAGCAGCTTAGTAAAGCTGGTGATACAGAGTAGCTGCCTCTGAATAAACTGCCATTTGTAAGATGCTGCTGCTGAAGGAGGCAATACACCTACCCAGTGGGCTGTTACGAAATCTTTAGTTTGCCCTGTTCTACTTGTCCACATATCTGTAGTTAAGTGGACAGTGTATACAGCTGCATTTTGGAGGGCACTAATTAAGTTTTTTTAATGTCTATGTATAGGCTGGGAATTGGTTCTCTAGTGAAATGGAATCTAGATGGCATTTGGTAGTTGGGACGGGATGCAGTCAGGAAGCCGACGGTCGAAATGCTGACTGACGGCTTCCCGACTGTCAAATCCCGGCAGGGGTCTAATGATAGGCATCGAAATTCCAACGCTTATCATTTCTATGTGGGGAGCCCGATGGCCGGCAAGGCGGCGGGCATGGACAGTCGTGGGGGGGAAGGGTTAGGTTAGAGGCTCCCGGGGGGGACTTATGGTCACGCGCCCCCCTGGTGTTAGGGTTACTCTAAGGGAAGGCTGGGTTAGGGTTAGGCACCCCCAGGGGAGGTAGGGTTAGGCACCCCATGGGAGACTTAGCTTTAGGCTGCATGGAGAGGGGGGTTAGCTTTAGGCACTTACAGGGAGGGTTAGGCACCCCTAAGGGAGGGTTAGGGGGGGGAGTGGGTTAGTTACACTTACCTTTTTTAGCTGTAGGGATCTTCACTGCTGACGGTCTTCTGGCATCAGGATTTGAACCGCCGAATCCCATTGGAACACAGGACCTCAGTTAACCTTCTAAATCCCACTGCATTAATGGTGGATATTGGACACAGATCTATTACCAGAATAGCTGTTATGTTTTTTTTTAAACTACTACTAGAATTAGTCTTCTTGGTCCCCTTCTAGAATGAAGATCCACCCCTAGCAGGAGCAGTAGGCCTAGTCCTCAAGGATTCTTCTGAGGAATCCTGGATAAGCAAGAACACACTGCCATATCAAATTGGATGCAGGACTAGTTCCATTCATGATTGGGCATATTGATGATTCTGGCAAAAACTTCATGCACACGCTGCAAATAACATAAGAGGGAGGAGGTTCCTGGATGGTTTAAATCCCTAACTCTGCTTACTGCAGCTTTACAAATGCTGCAGATGGCAAGACAATTGTTGTCCGGCATTGAGTAAAAATAATTCCACACATAAGTGGTGCATTTTTTTCGTTATCTGCCCAGCATGACAGTGGCCTTCCTATCACTGGCAAGAACTGCTTCCAGTGGTGCCTCACTTACTCATCAACATCCTCATCATCAACATCCTCATCATCAACATCCTCATCATCAACATCCTCATCATCAACATCCTCATCATCAACATCCTCATTAGCGTCAGCATCAGCTACATAAAATATTCCCCTCATTCTGTTACACTTCTACAGTAGCATCCTCAATGTCTAGGTCAGCTGCTTCATCACTTGTGCTACTTATTCTCACATTGGCAGAGGGTGCAGAAATGGAGGAAGGAGGCTTCTGTATGAGTTCAGAAAGGTCAGGCTTACAGATAGCACTCATCAACACAATTAGGGGTAAATTTACTAAGAATCGAGTTTGGTCGAGTTTTGTTTTTTTTAAACTCACTTTGCTTCACCAAAACTCAGGTGAGTTTACCCTTTAGCAACTCTCAATTTACTAAGAAGTGAGTCTAGCTGAAAGTGAGGTTTCCGAAGGTGAAGCAGATCGAGATTTCTACCTCTATTTGCAAGTTTAGATGAGATTTCTCACCCGAGATTGCAGTGTTTTCTCTCTGGCAAACTCACCCTAACAAGCAGCCAGCACATATCAGTGAGATATGTGTAAGTTGCTTGTGTCTCGTACCTGCAAAAAATGGGTTGATTGTTTAAAAAAAATGACGTGAGGTTCCCCCCCCCTCAAAGCCTAACCAGCTCCAGACTGGTCAGCCTGTCCTAGTACCTAAAATTAAGGGGAAAAAAACGAGTAGGGTTCCATCGTAATTTAGGTATCACCACAATGCTGCAGGGCCAGTCCTTGTTTTAAATATAGGGATAAAAATGGGTAGGGGTCCCCCTATATTTAAAACCAGCACCGGACCGACCCGACCGGGTTGTAATGCCACAATGCGGAGACCCTTTCACCGGGTCTCCGGGGCCAAAGCATTACAACCCCAAGCCAGTCAGGCCAAGCCAATGATCTCAGGGGAGGTGGGGGCCACCCAAAAAGGGGTCCCCCCTCTCCCAAAACCCAAGGCCTGGACTGAAGCCTGGGGCTCTTCCCCACGCCCCTGGGCTGTGGGTACGGGGGTAATAAAGTGTTAAATTGAAAGAAAACTATTGTATTTTACAGTAGAACTACAGGTGCCAGCATGCTTGCCCTTTGGCACTTATGGAACTACAAGTACCAGCAGATGGCTGGCACCCGTACCCCCACTGTAAAATAAATAGTTAAGTAAAGACACTACACACACACCGTGACAAGTAAAAGTTTATTACACACCTACCCACTCACACATACTTACCTGCTGCCAGATGATCATGTTTCCTTCTCCAAGTAGAATCCCGTTTGGAGTTACCTGCAGTAAAGATCCTATACTCACCTCCTCCATCACGCTGGTCTCCATAGCATTCAGGGGGGTCTTTGCAAAACAAAAAAATGGACACCCGAACCATTTACTAAAGTTAGTGCTGCTCCCTTTTTCTGGGGGCCCCACCTCCCCTGATATCCCTGGCTTGGCCTGACCAGCTTGGGGTTGTATTGGTTTTTCCACGGAGCCCCAGTGAAAGGGTCTCTGGGCTGTGGCATTACACCCCAGTCAGGTTGGTCTGGTGCTGGTTTTAAATATAGGGGACCCCTATGCATTTTTCCCACCTATATTTAAAACCAGGACTGGCCCTGCAGCCAGGTGCTGGTTCCTAAATTATGGTAGAACACTACTCGGTTTGTTCCCCGTGATTTTTAGGAACCAGGTCTAGCTGGCAAGTCCGGGGCTGGTTAGGCTTTTGGGGGGGGACCCTATGTAATTTTTTTTTAATAAAAACACTTTATATTATGTATACAGGCAGAAACATACACAAATCACACTGATCTGTGTATGTTTCTGCCAAACTCGCAGCTCAGGAGGTGAGTGTTTAAAACTTGTATATCACAGTGAGTTTGTGAAATTCGCGAATTTACTAAGATTTGAGTTTCCAATCTCGTGTGCTACAATCTCACACAAGATTGGAAACTCAAATCTTAGTAAATTTGCGAGTTGCATCTTTTTCATGTTAAGTATTTCCTAATTTGGCTGATGGTGAGTTTTTTTGAGTTTGCAATCTCACATGAGTTTTACCAGTGAAAAGAGAGAACTCACTTCCAAACTCACTCGAGTTTCACTTTAGTAAATGCCTAAACTCACGCATGGCCGGTTCTATGGTTACGCGTGGTATGCAGCCACGTAGGGCGCCACATAGTGAAGGGCACCACGGATGCGACCATGCAGATTTATTAGATGCTTACTGCGGTGCAGACTGTGTCTTTGTGGCACAGCTGCACCGCGCATGTAGGCTGACCGGATGGAGTTCGGTCAGCGCTACACAGTGACAAACACACCGGCTCCGGCAACCGGTTCCGGCAGCTATGTGTTTGTTTCAGCAGCTGATAAGAGTTTATCAGACTCTCATCGGCTGCTGCTGTTCCCGCTGCGGGTAATGGGAGAGACGTCATGACGTCATGAAGTCTCTCCCATAATGCAAAGCGGCCCTGGAGAATGGACGGAGTAGCTGATAGCGGCGGCGGGAGCAGGAGCGGGGGTTCAGGTAAGTGTTTTTTTTTTATTACGTGTGTCTCTACTGGGGGGGCTAGAAGGGGGATTACTACTGGGGGCACTAGAAGGGGGGATTACTACTGGGGGCACTTGAAGGGGGGATTACTACTGGGGGCACTTGAATGGGGGATTACTACTGGGGCACTAGAAGGGGGGATTACTACGGGGGGCACTTGAAGGGAGGATACTACTGAGGGCACTAGAAGGGGGACTACAACTGGGGGCACTTGAAGGGGGGACTACTACTGGGGGCACTTGAAGGGGGGACTACCACTGGGGGCACTAGAAGGGGGTATTACTACTGGGGCACTAGAAGGGGGGACTACTACTGGGGGCACTTGAAGGGGGGACTACTACTGGGGGCACTAGAAGGGGGGATTACTACTGGGGGCACTAGAAGGGGGTATTACTACTGGGGCACTAGAAGGGGGGATTACTACTGGGGGCACTAGAAGGGGGGCTAGTACTGGGGGGACTTGAAGGGGGCTACTACTGGGGGCACTATATAAGCTTACTACTGGGGGCACTGCACAGGGGGGACCACTACCGCGGGCACTGCATAGGGGGGCACCAAAAAATCTACTCACTTACCAAAAAATTTGGGCTAGGGCCGGCCCTGAACTCACGTGAGTTTGCAAACTCACACAAACTCACCCAAACTCGATTCTTAGTAAATTTACCCCTTAGACTCTAATCAGGGATTGGTGACATTTCTGAACATGCAGTTTGTTCTGCTGGCTTAGTGGTTTGACTTTTCTTTTGCACTGATTTTTGGGTTTTCATTTTTTTGACACCTCTTCTACACTCTGAGTGAGAAGGGTTGTACTGTAAATGTAGTATCATGAGAGACAGAAGATGCTCATTGACAGCAGTTGCAGAACAACCACTCATAACTAAAGCCTTTCCTTGCCAAAGCGTGTGGTGAATGGCATGTTGGCAATTTTATATTTTTCTGCAATAAACTTTATCTTTATTAGAGGTGTTGTTTTCTTTACCACTGTAACATAATGAGTTTTGGGTTTCATTTGCACTGATGTTTTAAATAGATGACGTTGAAAGGCTAGTATCAGGTTCATCATGATGACTGGTGGCAGCAGCTGCAGCACTAGCATTTACTTTCTGCTTCTGTTCTCTGAAATTATCATTATCCATATTATTGAATAATCAAAAAACATGCAGATGTAGTAGAACTACAAACAGCATTAGAAGAAATTATTTATTTATTTTACACTTTTCTAAATGTGAAGCTCAGCTGACACAGCGTGCATTCACATAGCTTATATGTACGTGAACAAAACACTGGGGGAGAGCGCACAGGCATAGTACAAACAACAATGGAACTATTTTTTTCACTTTTTTAAATGTTTTAAATGTTTTGCTCATCTGTCACTGGGGGCAGCACACACAGGTTGTATAAACAAAAAGATATTAACTTAACTTATTAATTGTTTTATTAAACTTTTTCTGCAAATGACAACTGCGGAGTCACCCCGCTTATATCGCAGTGGAGTATGGACTGCGGAGTCAAGGTTCTTATATCACAGCGGGATATGGACTTTGGAATCACACTGCTTATATCGCAGTGGGGTATGGACTACAGAGTCACACTGCTTATATCACAATGGGGTATGGACTGCGGAGTCATAGTGCTTATATCACAGTGGGGTATGGACTGTGGCGTCATACTGCTTATATCACAGTGGGCTATGGACTGTGGAGTCATAGTGCTTATATCACAGTGGGGTGTGGACTGTGGAGTCACAGTGCTTATATCACAGTGGGGTATGGACTGCGGAATCATAGTGCTTATATTGCAGTGGGGTATGGACTGTGGACTCACACTGCTTATATCGCAGTGGGGTATGGACTGCAGAGTCACACTGCTTATATCACAATGGGGTATGGACTGCGGAGTAATAGTGCTTATATCACAGTGGGGTATGGACTGTGGACTCATACTGCTTATATCGCAGTGGGGTATGGACTGCAGAGTCATAGTGCTTATATCGCAGTGGGGTATGGACTGCAGAGTCATAGTGCTTATATCGCAGTGGGGTATGGACTGCAGAGTCACACTGCTTATATCGCAGTGGAGTATGGACTGCGGAGTCAAGGTTCTTATATCGCAGTGGGGTATGGACTACAGAGTCACACTGCTTATATCACAATGGGGTATGGACTGCGGAGTCATAGTGCTTATATCACAGTGGGGTATGGACTGTGGCGTCATACTGCTTATATCACAGTGGGCTATGGACTGTGGAGTCATAGTGCTTATATCACAGTGGGGTATGGACTGCGGAATCATAGTGCTTATATTGCAGTGGGGTATGGACTGTGGACTCACACTGCTTATATCGCAGTGGGGTATGGACTGCAGAGTCACACTGCTTATATCACAATGGGGTATGGACTGCGGAGTAATAGTGCTTATATCACAGTGGGGTATGGACTGTGGACTCATACTGCTTATATCGCAGTGGGGTATGGACTGCAGAGTCATAGTGCTTATATCGCAGTGGGGTATGGACTGCAGAGTCATAGTGCTTATATCGCAGTGGGGTATGGACTGCAGAGTCACACTGCTTATATCGCAGTGGAGTATGGACTGCGGAGTCAAGGTTCTTATATCGCAGTGGGGTATGGACTACAGAGTCACACTGCTTATATCACAATGGGGTATGGACTGCGGAGTCATAGTGCTTATATCACAGTGGGCTATGGACTGTGGAGTCATAGTGCTTATATCACAGTGGGGTATGGACTGTGGCGTCATACTGCTTATATCACAGTGGGCTATGGACTGTGGAGTCATAGTGCTTATATCACAGTGGGGTATGGACTGCGGAATCATAGTGCTTATATTGCAGTGGGGTATGGACTGTGGACTCACACTGCTTATATCGCAGTGGGGTATGGACTGCAGAGTCACACTGCTTATATCACAATGGGGTATGGACTGCGGAGTAATAATGCTTATATCACAGTGGGGTATGGACTGTGGACTCATACTGCTTATATCGCAGTGGGGTATGGACTGCAGAGTCATAGTGCTTATATCGCAGTGGGGTATGGACTGCAGAGTCATAGTGCTTATATCGCAGTGGGGTATGAACTGCAGAGTCACACTGCTTATATCGCAGTGGAGTATGGACTGCGGAGTCAAGGTTCTTATATCGCAGTGGGGTATGGACTACAGAGTCACACTGCTTATATCACAATGGGGTATGGACTGCGGAGTCATAGTGCTTATATCACAGTGGGGTATGGACTGTGGAGTCATAGTGCTTATATCACAGTGGGGTATGGACTGTGGCGTCATACTGCTTATATCACAGTGGGCTATGGACTGTGGAGTCATAGTGCAGCACCACTATATGTCTACTATAATAATTCCAGCACTATTAGAATAATAAACAATACTTTTATCTGCCTGTACTGTAAATGTAGTTCAGCCAATATTAACACTAAGGAGACTGGACTAAACACAGCAGCAGCCACTGGAGGTGGAGAGGATAAACACAGCAGCATAGCAGACACAGGAATTGGATGAACACAGCAGCAGGCACTGCATAGGTCAGACTACACTGGAATCCATGTGAAATGGAGCCCGAATCACCATGGGAGGGACTTAAAACCACAAAAATCTGACCTCGGGATGATGATCTTTTGCCTTGATTTGGAATGTGAGCAAAGTGGAAACATATGAGCCACTGCTCAGATTCACTCAGATCAGGGAAGTTTGAATGGGCTTGGTTATCAGAAAACTGAGCCGCACATTTCTAGTTACAACCCAATAGTCCTCATTATAGTCCATGAATGAATCCTGGACTTTGCCAAGGACTCAGTGTACATAAATATACATTAACTGTGGAGTACAAGCAAAAAGTTTTTTAACTACAATTATTAATCATTGTTGCTTGAACATTTCATGGAAAATTTGATGCTGAGATTTTGACCATAAATGAATATTTCCTGTTATACTGTAGGTCTGATCAGACTCAATAATCCATTTCTTGTCTTGCCAGGGAATGAAGATTTCCATGTACTGGAAATAAAGAACCTTTTCCCTGTCCAAGCTCAGCATTATGGAAAGAGGGTGACAGAGGACAGCAGATAAGTGGGAGATAAATGGACAGAATAAGAGGACAAGGCTGGCAGAGAAAAGCATTGTGGTGATACATGAGGCCACCTCACCTGTGCTCTCTGCTGCTTTCACAAGTCCACGACTGAACTGCTCTTTCAGCCTTGGGCTGATGCTGAAGTTTTTGGCCCCTCCAGTCACTGATATCAGAAGACTGGGTACACGCAGATCCCATTGTTGAGTCATGAGGTCATACAATACTCTGGGTTTAGTATCACATGGCGCCTGCACGTACTGTAGAGGAACATAGCCCAGTGTGAGATACTTATATACTGTAGTTAGTGTATATAGACAGAAGCAGTGGTGGCTCCAGAGGTGGGGCTGCAGCTCAGTCCAAAATTCAAATAGGGGAGCCACACCAACTGCCATCTCACACGCTGCCCAACATCACTGGCTGGGACTCACTGGCAGTTGGTGTGACTCCCCTATTTGAATTTTGGACTGAGCTGCAGCCCCACCCCTGGAGCCTCCACTGAACAGAAGGTATATTCTGTAAAATGAGCTCCCAGTCATATGGCTGATGACCTAAATGTCTCAGACCCCCCATATAGTCCAGGAAGACAGTCAGAATCCTGCACTCACCTTTGCCCTGGTCGTGTTGGTTCCTGTGAAGGTCATATCTCCATGGAAGTCAAAGGGGAATTCTACAACATGTTTCCTGGTGTCATAACAGAGGGGGGATACATTATAGAGAGTCACATTCATTGCAATAAATAGTTGATGGCTTCCATTTCTTCCAAATGTCATGCAATAATGTACAGTATGCCCACTGGAGATTCAGATCAATCCCAGTGCATGGAACCATAAAGAAGCCAATCAGTAAGCTGTATATCTATGCACACTGCTTCTCCTACATACAGTACATATCTGTGTATTCAGTACTAGCACAGTTACCTGATTTATATTATCCCTTATAACTTACACATTTTATACCATCACTAAAAAATACCAAATGACGCAAAACAGGTTTGCTATATTATGTCTACACTCAGCGTATCGTCATTTATTAGGGTGAACTGAGAATGTGGACATGGTCAGAATGGTGACAGTGTTTTCTTATGTGAATTCATCCCAAGCAATAACCCTAACTGTAATCCTAACCCTAATGGTAACCCTAACCATAACTAACCCTAATAGTAACCCTAACCCTAATGTTATTCCTGATGGTAACCCTAATGGTAACCGTAACCCTAACTAACTCTAATAGGAATAACATTAGCATTAGGGTTACTAACTTTAATCCTAACTATAATGGTAACCCTAACCCTAATAGTTACCCTAACCCTAATGTTATTCCTGATGGTAACCCTAATGGTAACCCTAACCCTAATAGTAACCCTAACCCTAATGTTATTCCTGATGGTAACCCTAATGGTAACTGTAACTAACCCTAATAGTAACCCTAATGCTAATGTTATTCCTAACTGTAATCCTAACTATAATCGTAACCCTAACCCTAAAGGTAACTATAACCCTAATAGTAACCCTAACCCTAATGGTAACCCTAACCATAACTAACCCTAATAGTAACCCTAACCCTAATGTTATTCCTGATGGTAACCCTAATGGCAACCCTAACCATAACTAACCCTAATAGCAACCCTAACCCTAATGTTATTCCTGATGGTAACCCTAATCCTAATGTTATTCCTGATGGTAACCCTAACCCTAATGTTATTCCGGATGGTAACCCTAACTGTAATCCTAACCCCAATGGTAACACTAACTAACCCTAATAGTAACCCTAACCCTAATGGTAACACTAACCATAACTAACCCTAATAGTAAACCTAATGTTATTCCTGATGGTAAGCCTAATGGTAACCGTAACCCTAATGGTAACCCTAACTAACCCTAATAGTAACCCTAACCCAAATGTTATTCCTGATGGTAACCCTAACTAACCCTAATAGTAACCCTAATGCTAATGTTATTCCTGACTGTAATCCTAAAAATAATGGTAACCGTAACCCTAATGGTAAACCTAACTAACCCTAACCCTAATGTTATTCCTGACGGTAACCCTAATGGTAACCGTAACCCTAATGGTAACCCTAATGGCAACCCTAACTAAACCAAATAGTAACCCTAATGCTAATGATATTCCTAACTGTAATCCTAACCCTAATGGTAACCCTAACTAAGCCGAATAATAACCATAACCGTAATTTTATTCCAGACGGAAACCCAAATGGTAACCGTAACCCTAATGGTAACCCTAACTAACCCTAATAGTAACCCTAATGCTAATGTTATTCCTGAAAGTAACCCTAACCCAAATTCTTAACCTAAAAATAATGGTAACCCTAAACCTAATAGTAACCCTAACAATAATGTTATTCCTGACGTTAACCCTAATGCTAACAGTAACCTTAATGGTAACCATAACTAACCCTAATAGTAACCGTAACCCTAATGTTAATAACGGTAACCTTAATGGTAGCCGTAACCCTAATGGTAACCCTAACTAACCCTAATAGTAACCCTAATGCTAATGATATTCCTAACTGTAATTCTAACCCTAATTGTAACCCTGATTAAGCCTAATAGTAACGATAAACTTAATGTTATTCCAACCGTTAACCCAAATGGTAAACGTAACCATAATAGTAACCATATTTCTAATGTTATTCCTGACAGTAACCCAAATGGTAAACCTAACCCTAATGTTAACCCTAACAATTACTAACCCTAATATTAACCATAACCCTAATGTTATACCTGAAGTTAAACCAAATGGTGACCGTAACCTTAATGTGAACCATAACTAACCCTAATAGTAACTCTAACCCTAATGTTATTCCTGATGGTAACCCTAATGGTAACCGTAACTAACAATATTAGTAAACGTAATGCTAATGATATTCCTTACTGTAATCATAACCCTAATGGTAACCCCAACTAAGCCTAATAGTAACCCAAACCCTAATGTTATTCCTGATGGTAACACAAATGGTAACCGTAACACTAAAGATAAACCTGCCACACAGCAATGTGTATGTGACTATATGCTAATGCTGGTATCAGCCCTACCCCTGGTGTACAGCCGTGTGTATGTGACTATATACTAATGCTGGTATCAGCCCTTCTCCTGGTGTACAGCCGTGTGTATGTGACTATATACTAATGCTGGTATCAGCCCTACCCCTGGTGTACAGCCGTGTGTATGTGACTATATGCTAATGCTGGTATCAGCCCATCCCCTGGTGTACAGCCGTGTGTCTGTGACTATATGCTAATGCCCCCTGGTGTACAGCTGTGTGTCTGTGACTATATACTAATGCTGGTATCAGCCCTTCCCCTGGTGTATAGCCGTGTGTATGTGACTATATACTAATGCTGGTGTCAGCCCTTCCCCTGGTGTACAGCCGTGTGTCTGTGACTATATGCTAATGCCCCCTGGTGTACAGCTGTGTGTCTGTGACTATATGCTAATGCTGGTATCAGCCCTTCCCCTGGTGTACAGCTGTGTATGTGACTATACACTAATGCTGGTATCAGCCCTTCCCCCGGTGTACAGCCGTGTGTCTGTGACTATACACTAATGCTGGTATCAACACTTCCCTTGGTGTACAGCCGTGTGTATGTGACTATATGCTAATGCTGGTATCAGCACTTCCCCCGGTGTACAGCCGTGTGTATGTGACTATATACTAATGCTGGTAACAGCCCTTCCCCTGGTGTACAGCTGTGTGTATGTGACTATATGCTAATGCTGGTATCAGCCCTTCCCCTGGTGTACAGCTGTGTGTATGTGACTAAATACTAATGCTGGTATCAGCCCTTCCCCCGGTGTACAGCCATGTGTATGTGACTATATGCTAATGCTGGTATCAGCCCTTCCCTTGGTGTACAGCCGTGTGTCTGTGACTATATACTAATGCTGGTATCAGCCCTTCCCCTGGTGTACAGCCGTGTGTATGTGACTATATACTAATGCTGGTATCAGCCCTTCCCCTGGTGTACAGCCGTGTGTATGTGACTATATGCTAATGCTGGTATCAGCCCTTCCCCCGGTGTACAGCTGTGTGTATGTGACTATATACTAATGCTGGTATCAGCCCTTCCCCTGGTGTACAGCCGTGTGTCTGTGACTATATGCTAATGCTGGTATCAGCCCTTCCCCCGGTGTACAGCCGTGTGTATGTGACTATATGCTAATGCTGGTATCAGCCCTTCCCCTGGTGTACAGCCATGTGTCTGTGACTATATGCTAATGCTGGTATCAGCCCTTCCCCTGGTGTACAGCCGTGTGTATGTGACTATATGCAAATGCTGGTATCAGCCCTTCCCCTGGTGTACAGCTGTGTATGTGACTATATACTAATGCTGGTATCAGCCCTTCCCTGGTGTACAGCTGTGTGTATGTGACTATATGCTAATGCTGGTATCAGCCCTTCCCCTGGTGTACAGCCGTGTGTATGTGACTATATACTAATGATGGTATCAGCCCTTCCCCTGGTGTACAGCTGTGTATGTGACTATATACTAATGCTGGTATCAGCCCTTCCCCTGGTGTACAGCCGTGTGTCTGTGACTATATACTAATGCTGGTATCAGCCCTTCCCCTGGTGTACAGCCGTGTGTATGTGACTATATGCTAATGCTGGTATCAGCCCTTCCCCTGGTGTACAGCTGTGTATATGTGACTATATACTAATGCTGGTATCAGCCCTTCCCCCGGTGTACAGCTGTGTGTATGTGACTATATACTAATGCTGGTATCAGCCCTTCCCCTGGTGTACAGCCGTGTGTCTGTGACTATATGCTAATTCTGGTATCAGCCCTTCCCCTGGTGTACAGCCGTGTGTATGTGACTATATGCTAATTCTGGTATCAGCCCTTCCCCTGGTGTACAGCTGTGTATGTGACTATATGCTAATGCTGGTATCAGCCCTTCCCCTGGTGTACAGCCGTGTGTCTGTGACTATATGCTAATGCTGGTATCAGCCCTTCCCCTGGTGTACAGCTGTGTGTATGTGACTATATGCTAATGCTGGTATCAGCCCTCCCCCTGGTGTACAGCTATGTGTATGTGACTATATGCTGGTATCAGCCCTTCCCCTGGTGTACAGCCGTGTGTCTGTGACTATATGCTAATGTTGGTATCAGCACTTCCCCTGGTGTACAGCCGTGTGTCTGTGACTATATGCTAATGCTGGTATCAGCCCTTCCCCTGGTGTACAGCTGTGTGTGTGACTATATGCTAATGCTGGTATCAGCCCTTCCCCTGGTGTACAGCCATGTGTCTGTGACTATATGCTAATGCTGGTATCAGCCCTTCCCCTGGTGTACAGCTGTGTGTGTGACTATATGCTAATGCTGGTATCAGCCCTTCCCCTGGTGTACAGCTGTGTGTCTGTGACTATATGCTAATGCTGGTATCAGCCCTTCCCCTGGTGTACAGCCGTGTGTCTGTGACTATATGCTAATGCTGGTATCACCTCTTCCCCTGGTGTACAGCTGTGTGTATGTGACTATATGCTAATGCTGGTATCAGCCCTTCCCCTGGTGTACAGCCGTGTGTCTGTGACTATATGCTAATGCTGGTATCAGCCCTTCCCCTGGTGTACAGCTGTGTGTATGTGACTATATGCTAATGCTGGTATCAGCCCTTCCCCTGGTGTACAGCTGTGTGTATGTGACTATATGCTAATGCTGGTATCAGCCCTTCCCCTGGTGTACAGCCATGTGTATGTGACTATATGCTAATGCTGGTATCAGCCCTTCCCCTGGTGTACAGCTGTGTGTATGTGACTATATGCTAATGCTGGTATCAGCCCTCCCCCTGGTGTACAGCTGTGTGTATGTGACTATATGCTGGTATCAGCCCTTCCCCTGGTGTACAGCCGTGTGTCTGTGACTATATACTAATGCTGGTATCATCCCTTACCCTGGTGTACAGCCGTGTGTATGTGACTATATGCTAATGCTGGTATCAGACCTTCCCCCGGTGTACAGCTGTGTGTCTGAGACTATATACTAATGCTGGTATCAGTCCTTCCCCTGGTGTACAGCCGTGTGTATGTGACTATATGCTAATGCTGGTATCCGCCCTTCCCCTGGTGTACAGCCGTGTGTATGTGACTATATGCTAATGCTGGTATCAGCCCTCCCCCTGGTGTACAGCTGTGTGTGTGACTATATACTAATGCTGGTATCAGCCCTTCCCCTGGTGTATAGCCATGTGTCTGTGACTATATGCTGGTATCAGCCCTTCCCCTGGTGTACAGCTGTGTGTGTGTGACTATATGCTAATGCTGGTATCAGCCCTTCCCCTGGTGTACGGCTGTGTGTCTGTGACTATATGCTGGTATCAGCCCTTCCCCTGGTGTACAGCCGTGTGTCTGTGACTATATGCTAATGCTGGTATCAGCCCTTCCCCTGGTGTACAGCCGTGTGTCTGTGACTATATGCTAATGCTGGTATCTGCCCTTCCCCTGGTGTACAGCTGTGTGTCTGTGACTATATGCTAATGCTGGTATCAGCCCTTCCCCTGGTGTACAGCTGTGTGTCTGTGACTATATGCTAATGCTGGTATCAGCCCTTCCCCTGGTGTACAGCCGTGTGTCTGTGACTATATGCTAATGCTGGTATCAGCCCTTCCCCTGGTGTACAGCTGTGTGTCTGTGACTATATGCTAATGCTGGTATCAGCCCTTCCCCTGGTGTACAGCTGTGTGTCTGTGACTATATGCTAATGCTGGTATCAGCCCTTCCCCTGGTGTACAGCCGTGTGTCTGTGACTATATGCTAATGCTGGTATCTGCCCTTCCCCTGGTGTACAGCTGTGTGTATGTGACTATATGATAATGCTGGTATCAGTCCTTCCCCTGGTGTACAGCCGTGTGTATGTGACTATATGCTAATGCTGGTATCAGTCCTTCCCCTGGTGTATAGCTGTGTGTATGTGACTATATGCTTATGCTGGTATCAGTCCTTCCCCTGGTGTACAGCCGTGTGTATGTGACTATATACTAATGCTGGTATCAGCCCTTCCCCTGGTGTACAGCCGTGTGTATGTGACTATATGCTAATGCTGGTATCAGACCTTCCCCCGGTGTACAGCTGTGTGTCTGAGACTATATACTAATGCTGGTATCAGTCCTTCCCCTGGTGTACAGCCGTGTGTATGTGACTATATGCTAATGCTGGTATCC
Source organism: Taudactylus pleione (assembly GCA_031769625.1). NCBI lineage: Eukaryota > Metazoa > Chordata > Amphibia > Anura > Myobatrachidae > Taudactylus > Taudactylus pleione. The sequence continues at coordinate 282,112 of JAUIMM010001449.1, forward strand.
GCCCTTCCCCTGGTGTACAGCCGTGTGTATGTGACTATATGCTAATGCTGGTATCAGCCCTCCCCCTGGTGTACAGCTGTGTGTATGTGACTATATACTAATGCTGGTATCAGCCCTTCCCCTGGTGTACAGCTGTGTGTATGTGACTATATGCTAATGCTGGTATCAGCCCTCCCCCTGGTGTACAGCTGTGTGTATGTGACTATATGCTAATGCTGGTATCAGCCCTTCCCCTGGTGTACAGCCGTGTGTCTGTGACTATATACTAATGCTGGTATCAGCCCTTCCCCTGGTGTACAGCTGTGTGTATGTGACTATATGCTAATGCTGGTATCATCCCTTACCCTGGTGTACAGCCGTGTGTCTGTGACTATATACTAATGCTGGTATCAGCCCTTCCCCTGGTGTACAGCTGTGTGTATGTGACTATATGCTAATGCTGGTATCAGCCCTTCCCCTGGTGTACAGCCGTGTGTCTGTGACTATATACTAATGCTGGTATCATCCCTTACCCTGGTGTACAGCCGTGTGTCTGTGACTATATGCTGGTATCAGCCCTTCCCCTGGTGTACAGCTGTGTGTGTGACTATATACTAATGCTGGTATCAGCCCTTCCCCTGGTGTATAGCCATGTGTCTGTGACTATATGCTGGTATCAGCCCTTCCCCTGGTGTACAGCTGTGTGTATGTGACTATATGCTAATGCTGGTATCAGCCCTTCCCCTGGTGTACAGCCGTGTGTATGTGACTATATACTAATGCTGGTATCAGCCCTTCCCTGGTGTACAGCCGGGTGTATGTGACTATATGCTAATGCTGGTATCAGCCCTTCCCCTGGTGTACAGCCGTGTGTATGTGACTATATACTAATGATGGTATCAGCCCTTCCCCTGGTGTACAGCCATGTGTATGTGACTATATGCTAATGCTGGTATCAGCCCTTCCCCTGGTGTACAGCTGTGTGTATGTGACTATATGCTAATGCTGGTATCAGCCCTCCCCCTGGTGTACAGCCATGTGTATGTGACTATATGCTAATGCTGGTATCAGCCCTTCCCCTGGTGTACGGCCGTGTGTCTGTGACTATATGCTAATGCTGGTATCAGCCCTTCCCCTGGTGTACAGCTGTGTGTATGTGACTATATGCTAATGCTGGTATCAGCCCTTCCCCCGGTGTACAGCTGTGTGTATGTGACTATATGCTGGTATCAGCCCTTCCCCTGGTGTACAGCCGTGTGTCTGTGACTATATACTAATGCTGGTATCAGCCCTTCCCCTGGTGTACAGCTGTGTGTATGTGACTATATGCTAATGCTGGTATCATCCCTTACCCTGGTGTACAGCCGTGTGTTTGTGACTATATGCTGGTATCAGCCCTTCCCCTGGTGTACAGCTGTGTGTATGTGACTATATGCTAATGCTGGTATCATCCCTTACCCTGGTGTACAGCCGTGTGTTTGTGACTATATGCTGGTATCAGCCCTTCCCCTGGTGTACAGCTGTGTGTGTGTGACTATATGCTAATGCTGGTATCAGCCCTTCCTCTGGTGTACAGCCGTGTGTCTGTCACTATATGCTAATGCTGCTATCAGCCCTTCCCCCGGTGTACAGCTGTGTGTGTGTGACTATATACTAATGCTGGTATCAGCCCTTCCCCTGGTGTACAGCCGTGTGTATGTGACTATATGCTAATGCTGGTATCTGCCCTTCCCCTGGTGTACAGCCGTGTGTATGTGACTATATGCTAATGCTGGTATCTGCCCTTCCCCTGGTGTACAGCCGTGTGTATGTGACTATATGCTAATGCTGGTATCTGCCCTTCCCCTGGTGTACAGCCGTGTGTGTATGTGACTATATGCTAATGCTGGTATCAGTCCTTCCCCTGGTGTACAGCCGTGTGTCTGTGACTATATGCTAATGCTGGTATCTGCCCTTCCCCTGGTGTACAGCTGTGTGTATGTGACTATATGCTTATGCTGGTATCAGCCCTTCCCCTGGTGTACAGCCGTGTGTATGTGACTATATACTAATGCTGGTATCAGTCCTTCCCCTGGTGTACAGCCGTGTGTATGTGACTATATGCTAATGCTGGTATCAGACCTTCCCCCGGTGTACAGCTGTGTGTCTGAGACTATATACTAATGCTGGTATCCGCCCTTCCCCTGGTGTACAGCTGTGTGTCTGTGACTATATGCTAATGCTGGTACCAGCCCTTCCCCTGGTGTACAGCTGTGTGTATGTGACTATATGCAAATGCTGGTATCAGCCCTTCCCCTCGTGTACAGCTGTGTGTATGTGACTATATGCAAATGCTGGTATCAGCCCTTCCCCTCGTGTACAGCTGTGTGTATGTGACTATATGCTAATGCTGGTATCAGCCCTTCCCCTGGTGTACAGCCGTGTGTGTGTGAATATATGCTAATGCTGGTATCAGCCCTTCCCCTGGTGTACAGCCGTGTGTCTGTGACTATATGCTAATGCTGGTATCAGCCCTTCCCCCGGTGTACAGCTGTGTGTCTGTGACTATATACTAATGCTGGTATCAGCCCTTCCCCTCGTGTACAGCCGTGTGTCTGTGACTATATGCTAATGCTGGTATCAGCCCTTCCCCCGGTGTACAGCTGTGTGTCTGTGACTATATACTAATGCTGGTATCAGCCCTTCCCCTCGTGTACAGCCGTGTGTCTGTGACTATATGCTAATGCTGGTATCAGCCCTTCCCCCGGTGTACAGCTGTGTGTCTGTGACTATATACTAATGCTGGTATCAGCCCTTCCCCTGGTGTACAGCCGTGTGTATGTGACTATATGCTAATGCTGGTATCAGCACTTCCCCTGGTGTACAGCCATGTGTATGTGATTATATACTAATGCTGGTATCAGCCCTTCCCCTGGAGTACAGCCGTGTGTATGTGACTATATACTAATGCTGGTATCAGCCCTTTCCCTGGTGTACAGCCGTGTGTATGTGATTATATACTAATGCTGGTATCAGCCCTTTCCCTGGTGTACAGCCGTGTGTCTGTGACTATATACTAATGCTGGTATCAGTTCTTCCCCCGCTGTACAGCTGTGTCTGTGACTATATACTAATGCTGGTATCAGCCCTTCCCCCGGTGTACAGCTGTCTGTATGTGACTATATGCTAATGCTGGTATCAGCCCTTCCCCTGGTGTACAGCCGTGTGTCTGTGACTATATACTAATGCTGGTATCAGTTCTTCCCCCGCTGTACAGCTGTGTCTGTGACTATATACTAATGCTGGTATCAGCCCTTCCCCCGGTGTACAGCTGTCTGTATGTGACTATATACTGTGTACAACCATCTGTATGTGACTATATGCTAATGCTGGTATCAGCCCTTCCCCTGGTGTACAGCCGTGTGTCTGTGACTATATGCTTATGCTGGTATCAGCCCTTCCCCTGGTGTACAGCCGTGTGTATGTGACTATATGCTAATGCTGGTATCAGCCCTTCCCCCGGTGTACAGCTGTGTTTCTGTGACTATATGCTAATGCTGGTATCAGTCCTTCCCCCGGTGTACAGCCGTGTGTCTGTGACTATATGCTAATGCTGGTACCAGCCCTTCGCCTGGTGTACAGCCGTGTGTTTCTGTGACTATATGCTAATGCTGGTATCAGTCCTTCCCCCGGTGTACAGCCGTGTGTCTGTGACTATATGCTAATGCTGGTACCAGCCCTTCGCCTGGTGTACAGCCGTGTGTGTATGTGACTATATGCTAATGCTGGTATCAGTCCTTCCCCTGGTGTACAGCTGTGTATCTGTGACTATATACTAATGCTGGTATCAGCCCTTCCCCTGGTGTACAGCCGTGTGTCTGTGACTATATGCTTATGCTGGTATCAGCCCTTCCCCTGGTGTACAGCCGTGTGTGTATGTGACTATATGCTAATGCTGGTATCAGCCCTTCCCCTGGTGTATAGCCGTGTGTATGTGACTATATACTAATGCTGGTATCAGCCCTTCCCCTGGTGTACAGCCGTGTGTCTGTGACTATATGCTAATGCTGGTGTCAGTCCTTCCCCCGGTGTACAGCTGTGTGTGTGTGACTATATACTAATGCTGGTATCAGCCCTTCCCCTGGTGTACAGCCGTGTGTATGTGACTATATGCTAATGCTGGTATCTGCCCTTCCCCTGGTGTACAGCCGTGTGTATGTGACTATATGCTAATGCTGGTATCAGCCCTTCCCCTGGTGTACAGCTGTGTGTATGTGACTATATGCTTATGCTGGTATCAGTCCTTCCCCTGGTGTACAGCCGTGTGTATGTGACTATATGCTAATGCTGGTATCAGCCCTTCCCCCGGTGTACAGCTGTGTGTCTGAGACTATATACTAATGCTGGTATCCGCCCTTCCCCTGGTGTACAGCCGTGTGTCTGTGACTATATGCTAATGCTGGTATGAGCCCTTCCCCTGGTGTTCAGCCGTGTGTCTGTGACTATATGCTAATGCTGGTATCAGCCCTTCCCCTGGTGTACAGCCATGTGTATGTGACTATATGCTAATGCTGGTATCAGCCCTTCCCCTGGTGTACAGCCGTGTGTCTGTGACTATATGCTAATGCTGGTACCAGCCCTTCCCCTGGTGTACAGCCGTGTGTCTGTGACTATATGCTAATGCTGGTATCAGCCCTTCCCCTGGTGTACAGCCGTGTGTCTGTGACTATATACTAATGCTGGTATCAGCCCTTCCCCCGGTGTACAGCTGTCTGTATGTGACTATATACTGTGTACAACCGTGTGTATGTGACTATATGCTAATGCTGGTATCAGCCCTTCCCCTGGTGTACAGCCGTGTGTCTGTGACTATAGGCTAATGCTGGTATCAGCCCTTCCCCTGTGTACAGCCGTGTGTCTGTGACTATATGCTTATGCTGGTATCAGCCCTTCCCCGGTGTACAGCTGTGTGTCTGTGACTATATGCTAATGCTGGTATCAGCCCTTCCCCTGGTGTACAGCTGTGTGTCTGTGACTATATGCTAATGCTGGTATCAGCCCTTCCCCTGGTGTATAGCCGTGTATGTGACTATAAGCTAATGCTGGTATCAGCCCTTCCCCTGGTGTACAGCCGTGTGTCTGTGACTAAATACTAATGCTGGTATCACCTCTTCCCCTGGTGTACAGCTGTGTCTGTGACTAAATACTAATGCTGGTATCACCTCTTCCCCTGGTGTACAGCTGTGTGTATGTGACTATATGCTAATGCTGGTATCAGCCCTTCCCCTGGTGTACAGCTGTGTGTATGTGACTATATGCTAATGCTGGTATCAGCCCTTCCCCTGGTGTACAGCCATGTGTCTGTGACTATATGCTAATGCTGGTATCACCTCTTCCCCTGGTGTACAGCCGTGTGTATGTGACTATATGCTAATGCTGGTATCAGCCCTTCCCCTGGTGTACAGCCGTGTGTGTGTGACTATATGCTAATGCTGGTATCAGCCCTTCCCCCTGTGTACAGCCGTGTGTATGTGACTATATGCTAATGCTGATATCAGTCCTTCCCCTGGTGTACAGCCGTGTGTATGTGACTATATGCTAATGCTGGTATCAGCCCTTCCCCTGGTGTACAGCCGTGTGTATGTGACTATATGCTAATGCTGGTATCAGCCCTTCCCCCGGTGTACAGCCGTGTGTATGTGACTATATGCTAATGCTGGTATCAGCCCTTCCCCTGGTGTACAGCCGTGTGTCTGTGACTAAATACTAATGCTGGTATCAGCCCTTCCCCTGGTGTACAGCCGTGTGTCTGTGACTATATACTAATGCTGGTACCAGCCCTTTATGTGACTATATACTAATGCTGGTATCACCCCTTCCCCTGGTGTACAGCTGTGTATGTGACTATATGCTAATGCTGGTATCAGCCCTTCCCCCGGTGTACAGCCGTGTGTATGTGACTATATGCTAATGCTGGTATCAGCCCTTCCCCCTGTGTACAGCCGTTTGTATGTGACTATATGCTAATGCTGGTACCAGCCCATCCCCTGGTGTACAGCCGTGTGTATGTGACTATATGCTAATGCTGGTATCAGCCCTTCCCCCGGTGTACAGCCGTGTGTCTGTGACTATATGCTAATGCTGCTATCAGCCCTTCCCCTGGTGTACAGCCGTGTGTATGTGACTATATGCTAATGCTGGTATCAGCCCTTCCCCTGGTGTACAGCTGTGTGTATGTGACTATATGCTAATGCTGGTACCAGCCCTTCCCCCGGTGTACAGCCGTGTGTATGTGACTATATGCTAATGCTGGTATCAGCCCTTCCCCTGGTGTACAGCCGTGTGTATGTGACTAAATACTAATGCTGGTATCAGTCCTTCCCCTGGTGTACAGCTGTGTGTATGTGACTATATACTAATGCTGGTACCAGCCCTTTATGTGACTATATACTAATGCTGGTATCACCTCTTCCCCTGGTGGACAGCTGTGTCTGTGACTATATACTAATGCTGGTATCAGCCCTTCCCCTGGTGTACAGCCGTGTGTATGTGACTATATACTAATGCTGGTATCACCCCTTCCCCTGGTGGACAGCTGTGTCTGTGACTATATACTAATGCTGGTATCACCCCTTCCCCTGGTGGACAGCTGTGTCTGTGACTATATACTAATGCTGGTATCACCCCTTCCCCTGGTGTACAGCCGTGTGTATGTGACTATATGCTAATGCTGGTATCAGCCCCTCCCCTGGTGTACAGCCGTGTGTCTGTGACTATATACTAATGCTGGTATCACCCCTTCCCCTGGTGGACAGCTGTGTCTGTGACTATATACTAATGCTGGTATCACCCCTTCCCCTGGTGGACAGCTGTGTCTGTGACTATATACTAATGCTGGTATCAGCCCTTCCCCTGGTGTACAGCCGTGTGTATGTGACTATATACTAATGCTGGTATCACCCCTTCCCCTGGTGGACAGCTGTGTCTGTGACTATATACTAATGCTGGTATCACCCCTTCCCCTGGTGGACAGCTGTGTCTGTGACTATATACTAATGCTGGTATCACCCCTTCCCCTGGTGTACAGCCGTGTGTCTGTGACTATATGCTAATGCTGGTATCAGTCCTTCCCCTGGTGTACAGCCGTGTGTCTGTGACTATATACTAATGCTGGTATCACCCCTTCCCCTGGTGGACAGCTGTGTCTGTGACTATATACTAATGCTGGTATCACCCCTTCCCCTGGTGGACAGCTGTGTCTGTGACTATATACTAATGCTGGTATCACCCCTTCCCCTGGTGTACAGCCGTGTGTATGTGACTATATGCTAATGCTGGAATCAGCCCTTCCCCTGGTGTACAGCCGTGTGTATGTGACTATATGCTAATGCTGGAATCAGCCCTTCCCCTGGTGTACAGCCGTGTGTATGTGACTATATGCTAATGCTGGAATCAGCCCTTCCCCTGGTGTACAGCCGTGTGTATGTGACTATATGCTAATGCTGGTATCACCCCTTCCCCTGGTGTACAGCCGTGTGTATGTGACTATATGCTAATGCTGGAATCAGCCCTTCCCCTGGTGTACAGCCGTGTGTCTGTGACTAAATACTAATGCTGGTATCAGCCCTTCCCCTGGTGTACAGCTGTGTGTCTGTGACTATATACTAATGCTGGTACCAGCCCTTTATGTGACTATATACTAATGCTGGTATCACCCCTTCCCCTGGTGTACAGCTGTGTATGTGACTATATGCTAATGCTGGTATCAGCCCTTCCCCCGGTGTACAGCCGTGTGTATGTGACTATATGCTAATGCTGGTATCAGCCCTTCCCCCTGTGTACAGCCGTGTGTCTGTGACTATATGCTAATGCTGGTATCAGCCCTTCCCCCGGTGTACAGCCGTGTGTCTGTGACTATATGCTAATGCTGCTATCAGCCCTTCCCCCGGTGTACAGCTGTGTGTCTGTGACTATATACTAATGCTGGTATCAGCCCTTCCCCCGGTGTACAGCCGTGTGTATGTGACTATATGCTAATGCTGGTATCAGCCCTTCCCCCGGTGTACAGCCGTGTGTATGTGACTATATGCTAATGCTGGTATCAGCCCTTCCCCTGGTGTACAGCCGTATGTATGTGACTATATGCTAATGCTGGTATCAGCCCTTCCCCTGGTGTACAGCCGTGTGTATGTGACTATATGCTAATGCTGGTATCAGCCCTTCCCCTGGTGTACAGCTGTGTATATGTGACTATATGCTAATGCTGCTATCAGCCCTTCCCCTGGTGTACAGCCGTGTGTATGTGACTATATGCTAATGCTGGTATCAGCCCTTCCCCTGGTGTACAGCCGTGTGTCTGTGACTATATGCTAATGCTGGTATCAGCCCTTCCCCTGGTGTACAGCCGTGTGTATGTGACTAAATACTAATGCTGGTATCAGTCCTTCCCCTGGTGTACAGCTGTGTGTCTGTGACTATATGCTAATGCTGGTATCAGCCCTTCCCCTGGTGTACAGCTGTGTATGTGACTATATGCTAATGCTGGTATCAGCCCTTCCCCTGGTGTACAGCCGTGTGTCTGTGACTATATGCTAATGCTGGTATCAGCCCTTCCCCTGGTGTACAGCCGTGTGTATGTGACTAAATACTAATGCTGGTATCAGTCCTTCCCCTGGTGTACAGCTGTGTGTATGTGACTATATGCTAATGCTGGTATCAGCCCTTCCCCAGGTGTACAGCCGTGTGTATGTGACTATATGCTAATGCTGGTATCAGCCCTTCCCCCTGTGTACAGCCATGTGTATGTGACTATATGCTAATGCTGGTATCAGCCCTTCCCCTGGTGTACAGCTGTGTGTATGTGACTATATGCTAATGCTGGTATCAGCACTTCCCCTGGTGTACAGCTGTGTGTCTGTGACTAAATACTAATGCTGGTATCAGCCCTTCCCCTGGTGTACAGCTGTGTCTATGTGACTATATGCTAATGCTGGTATCAGCACTTCCCCTGGTGTACAGCTGTGTGTATGTGACTATATACTAATGCTGGTACCAGCCCTTTATGTGACTATATACTAATGCTGGTATCACCCCTTTCCCTGGTGTACAGCTGTGTCTGTGACTATATACTAATGCTGGTATCAGCCCTTCCCCTGGTGTACAGCCGTGTGTATGTGACTATATACTAATGCTGGTATCGGCCCTTCCCCTGGTGTACAGCTGTGTGTATGTGACTATATGCTAATGCTGGTATCAGCCCTTCCCCTGGTGTACAGCTGTGTGTCTGTGACTATATGCTAATGCTGGTATCATCCCTTCCCCCGGTGTACAGCTGTGTGTCTGTGACTATATGCTAATGCTGGTATCAGCCCTTCCCCTGTGTACAGCCGTGTGTCTGTGACTATATACTAATGCTGGTATCAGCCCTTCCCCCGGTGTACAGCTGTGTGTATGTGACTATATACTAATGCTGGTATCAGCCCTTCCCCTGTGTACAGCCGTGTGTCTGTGACTATATACTAATGCTGGTATCAGCCCTTCCCCTGGTGTACAGCCGTGTGTGTATGTGACTATATGCTAATGCTGGTATCAGCCCTTCCCCTGGTGTACAGCCGTGTGTATGTGACTATATACTAATGCTGGTATCAGCCCTTCCCCTGGTGTACAGCCGTGTGTATGTGACTATATGCTAATGCTGGTATCAGCCCTTCACCCGGTGTACAGCTGTGTGTCTGTGACTATATGCTAATGCTGGTATCAGTCCTTCCCCCGATGTACAGCTGTGTGTATGTGACTCTATGCTAATGCTGGTATCAGCCCATCCCCTGGTGTACAGCCGTGTGTCTGTGACTATATACTAATGCTGGTATCAGCCCTTCCCCTGGTGTACAGCCGTGTGTCTGTGACTATATGCTAATGCTGGTGTCAGTCCTTCCCCCGGTGTACAGCTGTGTTTGTGACTATATACTAATGCTGGTATCAGCCCTTCCCCTGGTGTACAGCCGTGTGTATGTGACTATATGCTAATGCTGGTATCAGCCCTTCCCCTGGTGTACAGCCGTGTGTCTGTGACTATATACTAATGCTGGTATCAGCCCTTCCCCTGGTGTACAGCTGTGTGTATGTGACTATATGCTAATGCTGGTATCAGCCCTTCCCCTGGTGTACAGCCGTGTGTCTGTGACTATATACTAATGCTGGTATCAGCCCTTCCCCTGGTGTACAGCCGTGTGTCTGTGACTATATGCTAATGCTGGTATCAGCCCTTCCCCCGGTGTACAGCCGTGTGTATGTGACTATATACTAATGCTGGTATCAGCCCTTCCCCTGGTGTACAGCTGTGTGTCTGTGACTATATGCTAATGCTGGTATCAGCCCTTCCCCTGGTGTACAGCCGTGTGTCTGTGACTATATGCTAATGCTGGTATCAGCCCTTCCCCCAGTGTACAGCCGTGTGTCTGTGACTATATACTAATGCTGGTATCAGCCCTTCCCCCGGTGTACAGCTGTGTGTATGTGACTATATACTAATGCTGATATCAGCCCTTCCCCTGGTGTACAGCCGTGTGTATGTGACTATATGCTAATGCTGGTATCAGCCCTTCCCCCGGTGTACAGCCGTGTGTCTGTGACTATATGCTAATGCTGGTATCAGCCCTTCCCCTGGTGTACAGCCGTGTGTATGTGACTATATGCTAATGCTGATATCAGCCCTTCCCCTGGAGTACAGCCGTGTGTATGTGACTATATGCTAATGCTGGTATCAGCCCTTCCCCCGGTGTACAGCCGTGTGTCTGTGACTATATGCTAATGCTGGTATCAGCCCTTCCCCTGGTGTACAGCCGTGTGTCTGTGACTATATACTAATGCTGGTATCACCCCTTCCCCTGGTGTACAGCTGTGTATGTGACTATATGCTAATGCTGGTATCAGCCCTTCCCCTGGTGTACAGCTGTGTGTATGTGACTATATGCTAATGCTGGTATCAGCCCTTCCCCCGGTGTACAGCCGTGTGTATGTGACTATATGCTAATGCTGGTATCAGCCCTTCCCCTGGTGTACAGCCGTGTGTCTGTGACTATATGCTAATGCTGGTATCAGCCCTTCCCCTGGTGTACAGCCGTGTGTATGTGACTAAATACTAATGCTGGTATCAGCCCTTCCCCTGGTGTACAGCTGTGTGTCTGTGACTATATACTAATGCTGGTACCAGCCCTTTATGTGACTATATACTAATGCTGGTATCAGCCCTTCCCCTGGTGTACAGCTGTGTCTGTGACTATATGCTAATGCTGGTATCAGCCCTTCCCCTGGTGTACAGCTGTGTCTGTGACTATATGCTAATGCTGGTATCAGCCCTTCCCCTGGTGTACAGCTGTGTATGTGACTATATGCTAATGCTGGTATCAGCCCTTCCCCTGGTGTACAGCCGTGTGTATGTGACTAAATACTAATGCTGGTATCAGCCCTTCCCCTGGTGTACAGCTGTGTGTCTGTGACTATATACTAATGCTGGTACCAGCCCTTTATGTGACTATATACTAATGCTGGTATCAGCCCTTCCCCTGGTGTACAGCTGTGTCTGTGACTATATGCTAATGCTGGTATCAGCCCTTCCCCCGGTGTACAGCCGTGTGTATGTGACTATATGCTAATGCTGGTATCAGCCCTTCCCCTGGTGTACAGCCGTGTGTCTGTGACTATATGCTAATGCTGGTATCAGCCCTTCCCCCGGTGTACAGCCGTGTGTATGTGACTATATGCTAATGCTGGTGTCAGCCCTTCCCCTGGTGTACAGCCGTGTGTATGTGACTATATACTAATGCTGGTATCAGTCCTTCCCCTGGTGTACAGCTGTGTGTCTGAGACTATATGCTAATGCTGGTATCAGCCCTTCCCCCGGTGTACAGCCGTGTGTCTGTGACTATATGCTAATGCTGCTATCAGCCCTTCCCCCGGTGTACAGCCGTGTGTATGTGACTATATGCTAATGCTGGTACCAGCCCTTCCCCTGGTGTATAGCCGTGTGTATGTGACTATATGCTAATGCTGGTATCAGCCCTTCCCCTGGTGTATAGCCGTGTGTATGTGACTATAAGCTAATGCTGGTATCAGCCCTTCCCCTGGTGTACAGCTGTGTGTATGTGACTATATGCTAATGCTGGTATCACCCCTTCCCCTGGTGTACAGCTGTGTCTGTGACTAAATACTAATGCTGGTATCACCTCTTCCCCTGGTGTACAGCTGTGTGTATGTGACTATATGCTAATGCTGGTATCAGCCCTTCCCCTGGTGTACAGCCGTGTGTATGTGACTATATACTAATGCTGGTATCAGCCCTTCCCCTGGTGTACAGCTGTGTGTATGTGACTATATACTAATGCTGGTATCAGCCCCTCCCCTGGTGTACAGCCGTGTGTGTGTGACTATATGCTAATGCTGGTATCAGCCCTTCCCCTGGTGTACAGCTGTGTATCTGTGACTATATACTAATGCTGGTACCAGCCCTTTATGTGACTATATACTAATGCTGGTATCACCCCTTCCCCTGGTGTACAGCCGTGTGTATGTGACTATATGCTAATGCTGGTATCAGCCCTTCCCCCTGTGTACAGCCGTGTGTATGTGACTATATGCTAATGCTGGTATCAGCCCTTCCCCCTGTGTACAGCCGTGTGTATGTGACTATATGCTAATGCTGGTATCAGCCCTTCCCCCTGTGTACAGCCGTGTGTATGTGACTATATGCTAATGCTGGTATCAGCCCTTCCCCCTGTGTACAGCTGTGTGTCTGTGACTATATGCTAATGCTGATATCAGTCCTTCCCCTGGTGTACAGCCGTGTGTATGTGACTATATGCTAATGCTGGTATCAGCCCTTCCCCCTGTGTACAGCTGTGTGTCTGTGACTATATGCTAATGCTGATATCAGTCCTTCCCCTGGTGTACAGCTGTGTCTGTGACTATATGCTAATGCTGGTATCAGCCCTTCCCCTGGTGTACAGCTGTGTGTATGTGACTATATGCTAATGCTGGTACCAGCCCATCCCCTGGTGTACAGCCGTGTGTATGTGACTATATGCTAATGCTGGTATCAGCCCTTCCCCCGGTGTACAGCCGTGTGTCTGTGACTATATGCTAATGCTGCTATCAGCCCTTCCCCCGGTGTACAGCCGTGTGTATGTGACTATATGCTAATGCTGGTATCAGCCCTTCCCCTGGTGTACAGCCGTGTGTATGTGACTATATGCTAATGCTGGTATCAGCCCTTCCCCCGGTGTACAGCTGTGTGTATGTGACTATATGCTAATGCTGGTACCAGCCCATCCCCTGGTGTACAGCCGTGTGTATGTGACTATATGCTAATGCTGGTATCAGCCCTTCCCCCGGTGTACAGCCGTGTGTCTGTGACTATATGCTAATGCTGCTATCAGCCCTTCCCCCGGTGTACAGCCGTGTGTATGTGACTATATACTAATGCTGGTACCAGCCCTTTATGTGACTATATACTAATGCTGGTATCACCCCTTCCCCTGGTGGACAGCTGTGTGTCTGTGACTATATGCTAATGCTGGTATCAGCCCTTCCCCTGGTGTACAGCCGTGTGTCTGTGACTATATGCTAATGCTGGTATCAGCCCCTCCCCTGGTGTACAGCCGTGTGTATGTGACTATATGCTAATGCTGGTATCAGCCCTTCCCCTGGTGTATAGCAGTGTGTATGTGACTATATGCTAAAGCTGGTATCAGCCCTTCCCCTGGTGTATAGCCGTGTGTCTGTGACTATATGCTAATGCTGGTATCACCTCTTCCCCTGGTGTACAGCTGTGTGTCTGTGACTATATACTAATGCTGGTATCAGCCCTTCCCCTGGTGTACAGCCGTGTGTATGTGACTATATGCTAATGCTGGAATCAGCCCTTCCCCTGGTGTACAGCCGTGTGTCTGTGACTAAATACTAATGCTGGTATCAGCCCTTTATGTGACTATATACTAATGCTGGTATCACCCCTTCCCCTGGTGTACAGCTGTGTATGTGACTATATGCTAATGCTGGTATCAGCCCTTCCCCTGGTGTACAGCCGTGTGTCTGTGACTATATACTAATGCTGGAATCAGCCCTTCCCCTGGTGTACAGCTGTGTGTAAGTGACTATATGCTAATGCTGGTATCAGCCCTTCCCCTGCAGTACAGCCGTGTGTATGTGACTATATACTAATGCTGGTATTAGCCCTTCCCCTGGTGTACAGCCGTGTGTCTGTGACTATATGCTAATGCTGGTATCAGCCCTTCCCCTGGTGTACAGCTGTGTGTCTGTGACTATATACTAATGCTGGTATTAGCCCTTCCCCTGGTGTACAGCCGTGTGTCTGTGACTATATGCTAATGCTGGTATCAGCCCTTCCCCTGGTGTACAGCAGTGTGTATGTGACTATATGCTAATGCTGGTATCAGCCCTTCCCCTGGTGTACAGCTGTGTATGTGACTATATACTAATGCTGGTATCAGCCCTTCCCCTGGTGTACAGCTGTGTATGTGACTATATGCTAATGCTGGTATCAGCCCTTCCCCTGGTGTACAGCTGTGTCTGTGACTATATACTAATGCTGGTATCAGCCCTTGCCCTGGTGTACAGCTGTGTGTCTGTGACTATATGCTAATGCTGGTACCAGCCCCTCCCCTGGAGTACAGCTGTGTGTCTGTGACTATATACTAATGCCGGTATCAGCCCTTCCCCTGGAGTACAGCTGTGTGTCTGTGACTATATGCTAATGCTGGTATTAGCCCTTCCCCCGGTGTACAGTCGTGTGTCTGTGACTATATGCTAATGCTGGTATCAGCCCTTCCCCTGGTGTACAGCTGTGTGTATGTGACTATATGCTAATGTTGGTATCAGCCCTTCCCCTGGTGTACAGCTGTGTGTATGTGACTATATGCTAATGCTGGTATCAGCCCTTCCCCTGGTGTACAGCTGTGTGTATGTGACTATATACTAATGCTGGTATCAGCCCTTCCCCTGGTGTACAGCCGTGTGTCTGTGACTATATGCTAATGCTGGTATCAGCCCTTCCCCTGATGTACAGCCGTGTGTATGTGACTATATGCTAATGCTGGTACCAGCCCCTCCCCTGGTGTACAGCTGTGTGTATGTGACTATATGCTAATGCTGGTATCAGCCCTTCCCCCTGTGTACAGCCATGTGTATGTGACTATATGCTAATGCTGGTATCAGCCCTTCCCACCGGTGTACAGCCGTGTGTCTGTGACTATATGCTAATGCTGGTATCAGCCCTTCCCCTGGTGTACAGCCGTGTGTCTGTGACTATATACTAATGCTGGTACCAGCCCTTTATGTGACTATATACTAATGCTGGTATCACCCCTTCCCCTGGTGTACAGCTGTGTGTCTGTGACTATATACTAATGCTGGTACCAGCCCTTTATGTGACTATATACTAATGCTGGTATCACCCCTTCCCCTGGAGTACAGCTGTGTGTCTGTGACTATATACTAATGCTGGTATCAGCCCTTCCCCTGGAGTACAGCTGTGTGTCTGTGACTATATGCTAATGCTGGTATTAGCCCTTCCCCCGGTGTACAGTCGTGTGTCTGTGACTATATGCTAATGCTGGTATCAGCCCTTCCCCTGGTGTACAGCTGTGTGTATGTGACTATATGCTAATGTTGGTATCAGCCCTTCCCCTGGTGTACAGCTGTGTGTATGTGACTATATGCTAATGCTGGTATCACCCCTTCCCCTGGTGTACAGCTGTGTGTATGTGACTATATGCTAATGCTGGTATCAGTCCTTCCCCTGGTGTACAGCTGTGTCTGTGACTATATGCTAATGCTGGTATCAGCCCTTCCCCCGGTGTACAGCCGTGTGTATGTGACTATATGCTAATGCTGGTATCACCTCTTCCCCTGGTGTACAGCCGTGTGTCTGTGACTAAATACTAATGCTGGTATCAGCCCTTCCCCTGGTGTACAGCTGTGTGTCTGTGACTATATACTAATGCTGGTACCAGCCCTTCCCCTGGTGTACAGCTGTGTATGTGACTATATGCTAATGCTGGTATCAGCCCTTCCCCTGGTGTACAGCCGTGTGTATGTGACTATATGCTAATGCTGGTATCACCCCTTCCCCTGGTGTACAGCTGTGTGTCTGTGACTATATGCTAATGCTGGTATCAGCCCTTCCCCCGGTGTACAGCCATGTGTATGTGACTATATGCTAATGCTGGTATCAGCCCTTCCCCCTGTGTACAGCCGTGTGTATGTGACTATATGCTAATGCTGGTATCAGCCCTTCCCCCTGTGTACAGCCGTGTGTCTGTGACTATATGCTAATGCTGGTATCTGCCCTTCCCCTGGTGTACAGCCGTGTGTATGTGACTATATACTAATGCTGGTATCAGCCCTTCCCCTGGTGTACAGCTGTGTGTATGTGACTATATGCTAATGCTGGTATCAGCCCTTCCCCTGGTGTACAGCCGTGTGTATGTGACTATATGCTAATGCTGGTATCAGCCCTTCCCCCTGTGTACAGCCGTGTGTCTGTGACTATATGCTAATGCTGGTATCTGCCCTTCCCCTGGTGTACAGCCGTGTGTATGTGACTATATGCTAATGCTGGTACCAGCCTCTCCCCTGGTGTACAGCCGTGTGTATGTGACTATATGCTAATGCTGGTATCAGCCCTTCCCCTGGTGTACAGCCGTGTGTCTGTGACTAAATACTAATGCTGGTATCAGCCCTTCCCCTGGTGTACAGCTGTGTGTATGTGACTATATACTAATGCTGGTACCAGCCCTTTATGTGACTATATACTAATGCTGGTATCAGCCCTTCCCCTGGTGTACAGCCGTGTGTCTGTGATTATATACTAATGCTGGTATCGGCCCTTCCCCTGGTGTACAGCCGTGTGTCTGTGACTATATACTAATGCTGGTATCAGCCCTTCCCCTGGTGTACAGCCGTGTGTCTGTGACTATATGCTAATGCTGGTATCATCCCTTCCCCCGGTGTACAGCTGTGTGTCTGTGACTATATGCTAATGCTGGTATCAGCCCTTCCCCTGTGTACAGCCATGTGTCTGTGACTATATACTAATGCTGGTATCAGCCCTTCCCCCGGTGTACAGCTGTGTGTATGTGACTATATGCTAATGCTGGTATCAGCCCTTCCCCTGTGTACAGCTGTGTGTCTGTGACTATATACTAATGCTGGTATCAGCCCTTCCCCTGGTGTACAGCCGTGTGTGTATGTGACTATATGCTAATGCTGGTATCAGCCCTTCCCCTGGTGTACAGCCGTGTGTATGTGACTATATACTAATGCTGGTATCAGCCCTTCCCCTGGTGTACAGCCGTGTGTATGTGACTATATGCTAATGCTGGTATCAGCCCTTCACCCGGTGTACAGCTGTGTGTCTGTGACTATATGCTAATGCTGGTATCAGCCCTTCCCCCGGTGTACAGCTGTGTGTCTGTGACTATATGCTAATGCTGGTATCAGCCCTTCCCCCGGTGTACAGCTGTGTGTCTGTGACTATATGCTAATGCTGGTATCAGCCCTTCCCCTGGTGTACAGCCGTGTGTCTGTGACTATATGCTAATGCTGGTATCAGTCCTTCCCCCGGTGTACAGCTGTGTGTATGTGACTCTATGCTAATGCTGGTATCAGCCCATCCCCTGGTGTACAGCTGTGTGTCTGTGACTATATACTAATGCTGGTACCAGCCCTTCCCCTGGTGTACAGCTGTGTATGTGACTATATGCTAATGCTGGTATCAGCCCTTCCCCTGGTGTACAGCCGTGTGTATGTGACTATATGCTAATGCTGGTATCACCCCTTCCCCTGGTGTACAGCTGTGTGTCTGTGACTATATGCTAATGCTGGTATCAGCCCTTCCCCCGGTGTACAGCCATGTGTATGTGACTATATGCTAATGCTGGTATCAGCCCTTCCCCCTGTGTACAGCCGTGTGTATGTGACTATATGCTAATGCTGGTATCAGCCCTTCCCCCTGTGTACAGCCGTGTGTCTGTGACTATATGCTAATGCTGGTATCTGCCCTTCCCCTGGTGTACAGCCGTGTGTATGTGACTATATACTAATGCTGGTATCAGCCCTTCCCCTGGTGTACAGCTGTGTGTATGTGACTATATGCTAATGCTGGTATCAGCCCTTCCCCTGGTGTACAGCCGTGTGTATGTGACTATATGCTAATGCTGGTATCAGCCCTTCCCCCTGTGTACAGCCGTGTGTCTGTGACTATATGCTAATGCTGGTATCTGCCCTTCCCCTGGTGTACAGCCGTGTGTATGTGACTATATGCTAATGCTGGTACCAGCCTCTCCCCTGGTGTACAGCCGTGTGTATGTGACTATATGCTAATGCTGGTATCAGCCCTTCCCCTGGTGTACAGCCGTGTGTCTGTGACTAAATACTAATGCTGGTATCAGCCCTTCCCCTGGTGTACAGCTGTGTGTATGTGACTATATACTAATGCTGGTACCAGCCCTTTATGTGACTATATACTAATGCTGGTATCAGCCCTTCCCCTGTTGTACAGCCGTGTGTCTGTGATTATATACTAATGCTGGTATCGGCCCTTCCCCTGGTGTACAGCCGTGTGTCTGTGACTATATACTAATGCTGGTATCAGCCCTTCCCCTGGTGTACAGCCGTGTGTCTGTGACTATATGCTAATGCTGGTATCATCCCTTCCCCCGGTGTACAGCTGTGTGTCTGTGACTATATGCTAATGCTGGTATCAGCCCTTCCCCTGTGTACAGCCATGTGTCTGTGACTATATACTAATGCTGGTATCAGCCCTTCCCCCGGTGTACAGCTGTGTGTATGTGACTATATGCTAATGCTGGTATCAGCCCTTCCCCTGTGTACAGCTGTGTGTCTGTGACTATATACTAATGCTGGTATCAGCCCTTCCCCTGGTGTACAGCCGTGTGTGTATGTGACTATATGCTAATGCTGGTATCAGCCCTTCCCCTGGTGTACAGCCGTGTGTATGTGACTATATACTAATGCTGGTATCAGCCCTTCCCCTGGTGTACAGCCGTGTGTATGTGACTATATGCTAATGCTGGTATCAGCCCTTCACCCGGTGTACAGCTGTGTGTCTGTGACTATATGCTAATGCTGGTATCAGCCCTTCCCCCGGTGTACAGCTGTGTGTCTGTGACTATATGCTAATGCTGGTATCAGCCCTTCCCCCGGTGTACAGCTGTGTGTCTGTGACTATATGCTAATGCTGGTATCAGCCCTTCCCCTGGTGTACAGCCGTGTGTCTGTGACTATATGCTAATGCTGGTATCAGTCCTTCCCCCGGTGTACAGCTGTGTGTATGTGACTCTATGCTAATGCTGGTATCAGCCCATCCCCTGGTGTACAGCCGTGTGTATGTGACTATATGCTAATGCTGGTATCAGCCCTTCCCCCGGTGTACAGCTGTGTGTCTGTGACTATATGCTAATGCTGGTATCAGTCCTTCCCCCGATGTACAGCCGTGTGTCTGTGACTATATGCTTATGCTGGTATCAGCCCTTCCCCGGTGTACAGCTGTGTGTCTGTGACTATATGCTAATGCTGGTATCAGCCCTTCCCCCGGTGTACAGCCGTGTGTCTGTGACTATATGCTAATGCTGGTATCAGCCCTTCCCCTGGTGTACAGCTGTGTGTCTGTGACTATATACTAATGCTGGTATCAGCCCTTCCCCCGGTGTACAGCCGTGTGTCTGTGACTATATACTAATGCTGGTATCAGCCCTTCCCCCGGTGTACAGCTGTGTGTATGTGACTATATACTAATGCTGATATCAGCCCTTCCCCTGGTGTACAGCCGTGTGTCTGTGACTATATGCTAATGCTGGTATCAGCCCTTCCCCTGGTGTACAGCCGTGTGTCTGTGACTATATGCTAATGCTGGTATCAGCCCTTCCCCTGGAGTACAGCCGTGTGTATGTGACTATATGCTAATGCTGGTATCAGCCCTTCCCCCGGTGTACAGCCGTGTGTATGTGACTATATGCTAATGCTGGTATCAGCCCTTCCCCCGGTGTACAGCCGTGTGTCTGTGACTATATGCTAATGCTGGTATCAGCCCTTCCCCTGGTGTACAGCTGTGTGTATGTGACTATATGCTAATGCTGGTATCAGCCCTTCCCCCGGTGTACAGCCGTGTGTATGTGACTATATGCTAATGCTGGTACCAGCCCCACCCCTGGTGTACAGCTGTGTGTATGTGAGTATATGCTAATGCTGGTATCAGCCCTTCCCCTGGTGTACAGCCGTGTGTATGTGTGACTATATGCTAATGCTGGTATCAGCCCTTCCCCCAGTGTACAGCCGTGTGTCTGTGACTATATACTAATGCTGGTATCAGCCCTTCCCCTGGTGTACAGCTGTGTGTCTGTGACTATATACTAATGCTGGTACCAGCCCTTTATGTGACTATATACTAATGCTGGTATCAGCCCTTCCCCTGGTGTACAGCTGTGTCTGTGACTATATACTAATGCTGGTATCAGCCCTTCCCCTGGTGTACAGCCGTGTGTCTGTGACTATATGCTAATGCTGGTATCAGCCCTTCCCCTGGTGTATAGCCGTGTGTCTGTGACTATATGCTAATGCTGGTATCAGCCCTTCCCCTGGTGTACAGCCGTGTGTATGTGACTATATGCTAATGCTGGAATCAGCCCTTCCCCTGGTGTATAGCCGTGTGTATGTGACTATAAGCTAATGCTGGTATCAGCCCTTCCCCTGGTGTACAGCCGTGTGTCTGTGACTATATGCTAATGCTGGTATCAGCCCTTCCCCTGGTGTACAGCCGTGTGTATGTGACTATATGCTAATGCTGGAATCAGCCCTTCCCCTGGTGTATAGCCGTGTGTATGTGACTATAAGCTAATGCTGGTATCAGCCCTTCCCCTGGTGTACAGCCGTGTGTCTGTGACTATATGCTAATGCTGGTATCAGCCCTTCCCCTGGTGTACAGCTGTGTGTATGTGACTATATGCTAATGCTGGAATCAGCCCTTCCCCTGGTGTATAGCCGTGTGTCTGTGACTATATGCTAATGCTAGTATCAGTCCTTCCCCTGGTGTACAGCTGTGTGTATGTGACTATATGCTAATGCTGGAATCAGCCCTTCCCCTGGTGTATAGCCGTGTGTCTGTGACTATATGCTAATGCTGGTATCAGCCCTTCCCCTGGTGTACAGCTGTGTATGTGACTATATACTAATGCTGGTAACAGCCCTTCCCCTGGTGTACAGCTGTGTGTATGTGACTATATACTAATGCTGTGTACAGCCGTGTGTATGTGACTATATGCTAATGCTGGTATCAGCCCTTCCCCTGGTGTACAGCTGTGTGTATGTGACTATATGCTAATGCTGGAATCAGCCCTTCCCCTGGTGTATAGCCGTGTGTATGTGACTATATACTAATGCTGGTATCAGCCCTTCCCCTGGTGTACAGCTGTGTCTGTGACTATATGCTAATGCTGGTATCAGCCCTTCCCCTGGTGTACAGCTGTGTGTATGTGACTATATGCTAATGCTGGAATCAGCCCTTCCCCCGGTGTACAGCCGTGTGTATGTGACTATAAGCTAATGCTGGTATCAGCCCTTCCCCTGGTGTACAGCCGTGTGTCTGTGACTATATGCTAATGCTGGTATCAGCCCTTCCCCTGGTGTACAGCCGTGTGTATGTGACTATATGCTAATGCTGGTATCAGCCCTTCCCCTGGTGTACAGCCGTGTGTATGTGACTATATGCTAATGCTGGTATCAGCCCTCCCCCTGGTGTACAGCCGTGTGTATGTGACTATATGCTAATGCTGGTATCAGCCCTTCCCCTGGTGTACAGCTGTGTATGTGACTATATACTAATGCTGGTAACAGCCCTTCCCCTGGTGTACAGCTGTGTGTATGTGACTATATACTAATGCTGGTACCAGCCCTTCCCCTGGTGTACAGCCGTGTGTCTGTGACTATATGCTAATGCTGGTATCAGCCCTTCCCCTGGTGTACAGCCGTGTGTATGTGACTATATGCTAATGCTGGTATCAGCCCTTCCCCCGGTGTACAGCCGTGTGTATGTGACTATATGCTAATGCTGGTATCAGCCCTTCCCCTGGTGTACAGCCGTGTGTCTGTGACTATATGTTAATGCTGGTATCAGCCCTTCCCCCGGTGTACAGCCGTGTGTCTGTGACTATATGCTAATGCTGGTATCAGCCCTTCCCCTGGTGTACAGCTGTGTGTATGTGACTATATGCTAATGCTGGTATCAGCCCTTCCCCCGGTGTACAGCCGTGTGTCTGTGACTATATGCTAATGCTGGTATCAGCCCTTCCCCTGGTGTATAGCTGTGTGTCTGTGACTATATGCTAATGCTGGTATCAGCCCTTCCCCTGGTGTACAGCTGTGTATGTGACTATATGCTAATGCTGGAATCAGCAATTCCCCTGGTGTATAGCCGTGTGTATGTGACTATATGCTAATGCTGGTATCAGCCCTTCCCCTGGTGTACAGCTGTGTGTATGTGACTATATACTAATGCTGGTA
Organism: Taudactylus pleione; assembly: GCA_031769625.1. Classification (NCBI taxonomy): domain Eukaryota; kingdom Metazoa; phylum Chordata; class Amphibia; order Anura; family Myobatrachidae; genus Taudactylus; species Taudactylus pleione. The sequence continues at coordinate 304,663 of JAUIMM010001449.1, forward strand.
TCAGCCCTTCCCCTGGTGTACAGCCATGTGTATGTGACTATATGCTAATGCTGGTAACAGCCCTTCCCCTGGTGTACAGCCGTGTGTATGTGACTATATGCTAATGATGGTATCAGCCCTTCCCCCGGTGTACAGCTGTGTGTCTGTGACTATATACTAATGCTGGTACCAGCCCTTTATGTGACTATATACTAATGCTGGTATCAGCCCTTCCCCTGGTGTACAGCTGTGTCTGTGACTATATGCTAATGGTGTTATCAGCCCTTCCCCTGGTGTACAGCTGTGTGTCTGTGACTATATACTAATGCTGGTACCAGCCCTTTATGTGACTATATGCAAATGCTGGTATCAGCCCTTCCCCTGGTGTACAGCTGTGTATGTGACTATATGCTAATGCTGGTATCAGCCCTTCCCCTGGTGTACAGCCGTGTGTATGTGACTATATGCTAATGCTGGTATCAGCCCTTCCCCTGGTGTACAGCCGTGTGTCTGTGACTATATACTAATGCTGGTATCAGCCCTTCCCCTGGTGTACAGCCGTGTGTCTGTGACTATATACTAATGCTGGTATCAGCCCTTCCCCTGGTGTACAGCCGTGTGTATGTGACTATATGCTAATGCTGGTATCAGCCCTTCCCCTGGTGTACAGCCGTGTGTCTGTGACTATATGCAAATGCTGGTATCAGCCCTTCCCCTCGTGTACAGCTGTGTGTCTGTGACTATATGCTAATGCTGGTATCACCTCTTCCCCTGGTGTATAGCCGTGTGTATGTGACTATAAGCTAATGCTGGTATCAGCCCTTCCCCTGGTGTACAGCCGTGTGTCTGTGACTATATGCTAATGCTGGTATCAGCCCTTCCCCTGGTGTACAGCCGTGTGTATGTGACTATATGCTAATGCTGGTATCAGCCCTTCCCCTGGTGTACAGCTGTGTGTATGTGACTATATGCTAATGCTGGAATCAGCCCTTCCCCTGGTGTATAGCCGTGTGTCTGTGACTATATACTAATGCTGGTATCAGTCCTTCCCCTGGTGTACAGCTGTGTCTGTGACTATATGCTAATGCTGGTATTAGCCCTTCCCCTGGTGTACAGCTGTGTATGTGACTATATACTAATGCTGGTATCAGCCCTTCCCCTGGTGTACAGCTGTGTGTATGTGACTATATGCTAATGCTGGTATCAGCCCTTCCCCTGGTGTACAGCTGTGTGTATGTGACTATATGCTAATGCTGGTATTAGCCCTTCCCCTGGTGTACAGCCGTGTGTCTGTGACTATATACTAATGATGGTATCAGCCCTTCCCCCGGTGTACAGCTGTGTGTATGTGACTATATACTAATGCTGGTATCAGCCCTTCCCCCGGTGTACAGCCGTGTGTATGTGACTATATACTAATGCAGGTATCAGCCCTTCCCCTGGTGTACAGCCGTGTGTCTGTGACTATATGCTAATGCTGGTATCAGCCCTTCCCCTGGTGTACAGCCGTGTGTATGTGACTATATGCTAATGCTGCTATCAGCCCTTCCCCTGGTGTACAGCCGTGTGTATGTGACTATATGCTAATGCTGGTATCAGCCCTTCCCCTGGTGTACAGCCGTGTATATGTGACTATATACTAATGCTGGTATCAGCCCTTCCCCTGGTGTACAGCTGTGTGTATGTGACTATATGCTAATGCTGGTATCACCCCTTCCCCTGGTGTACAGCCGTGTGTCTGTGACTATATACTAATGCTGGTATCAGCCCTTCCCCTGGTGTACAGCTGTGTGTCTGTGACTATATACTAATATTGGTATCAGCCCTTCCCCTGGTGTACAGCCGTGTGTATTTGACTATATGCTAATGCTGGTATCAGCCCTTCCCCTGGTGTACAGCCGTGTGTATGTGACTATATGCTAATGCTGCTATCAGCCCTTCCCCTGGTGTACAGCCATGTGTATGTGACTATATGCTAATGCTGGTATCAGCCCTTCCCCTGGTGTACAGCCGTGTATATGTGACTATATACTAATGCTGGTATCAGCCCTTCCCCTGGTGTACAGCCATGTGTATGTGACTATATGCTAATGCTGGTATCAGCCCTTCCCCTGGTGTACAGCCGTGTGTATGTGACTATATGCTAATGATGGTATCAGCCCTTCCCCCGGTGTACAGCTGTGTGTCTGTGACTATATACTAATGCTGGTACCAGCCCTTTATGTGACTATATACTAATGCTGGTACCAGCCCTTTATGTGACTATATAGTAATGCTGGTATCAGCCCTTCCCCTGGTGTACAGCTGTGTCTGTGACTATATGCTAATGGTGTTATCAGCCCTTCCCCTGGTGTACAGCCTTGTGTCTGTGACTATATGCTAATGCTGGTATCAGCCCTTCCCCTGGTGTACAGCCGTGTGTCTGTGACTATATACTAATGCTGGTATCAGCCCTTCCCCTGGTGTACAGCCGTGTGTATGTGACTATATACTAATGCTGGTATCACCCCTTCCCCTGGTGTACAGCCGTGTGTCTGTGACTATATGCTAATGCTGGTATCAGCCCTTCCCCTGGTGTACAGCCATGTGTATGTGACTATATGCTAATGCTGCTACCCTTCCCCTGGTGTACGGCCATGTGTATGTGACTATATGCTAATGCTGGTATCAGCACTTCCCTCGGTGTACAGCTGTGTGTATGTGACTATATACTAATGCTGGTATCAGCCCTTCCCCCGATGTACAGCTGTGTGTATGTGACTATATGCTAATGCTGGTATCAGCCCTTCCCCCGGTGTACAGCCGTGTGTCTGTGACTATATGCTAATGCTGGTATCAGCCGTGTGTCTGTGACTATATGCTAATGCTGGTATCAGCCCTTCTCCTGGTGTACAGCCGTGTGTATGTGACTATATGCTAATGCTGGTATCAGCCCTTCCCCTGGTGTATAGCCGTGTGTCTGTGACTATATGCTAATGCTGGTATCAGCCCTTCCCCTGGTGTACAGCCGTGTGTCTGTGACTATATGCTAATGCTGGTATCAGCCCTTCCCCTGGTGTACAGCTGTGTGTCTGTGACTATATGCTAATGCTGGTATCAGCCCTTCCCCTGGTGTACAGCCATGTGTCTGTGACTATATGCTAATGCAGGTATCAGCCCTTAACCTGGTGTACAGCCGTGTGTCTGTGACTATATACTAATGCTGGTATCAGCCCTTCCCCCGGTGTATAGCCGTGTGTCTGTGACTATATACTAATGCTGGTATCAGCCCTTCCCCTGGTGTACAGCTGTGTGTCTGTGACTAGATACTAATGCTGGTATCAGCCCTTCCCCTGGTGTACAGCTGTGTTTATGTGACTATATGCTAATGCTGGTATCATCCCTTCCCCTGGTGTACAGCTGTGTGTATGTGACTATATACTAATGCTGGTATCAGCCCTTCCCCTGGTGTACAGCCGTGTGTCTGTGACTATATGCTAATGCTGGTATCAGCCCTTCCCTTGGTGTACAGCCATGTGTGTGTGACTATAAGCTAATGCTGGTATCGGCCCTTCCCCCGGTGTACAGCCGTGTGTGTGTGACTATAAGCTAATGCTGGTATCGGCCCTTCCCCCGGTGTACAGCCGTGTGTATGTGACTATATGCTAATGCTGGTATCGGCCCTTCCCCCGGTGTACAGCCGTGTGTATGTGACTATATGCTAATGCTGGTATCGGCCCTTCCCCCGGTGTACAGCCGTGTGTCTGTGACTATATGCTAGTGCTGGTATCGGCCCTTCCCCCGGTGTACAGCCGTGTGTCTGTGACTATATGCTAATGCTGGTATCGGCCCTTCCCCCGGTGTACAGCCGTGTGTCTGTGACTATATGCTAATGCTGGTATCGGCCCTTCCCCCGGTGTACAGCCGTGTGTCTGTGACTATATGCTAATGCTGGTATCAGCCCTTCCCCTGGTGTACAGCCGTGTGTGTGTGTGACTATATGCTAATGTTGGTACCAGCCCTTCCCCTGGAGTACAGCCGTGTGTGTGTGTGACTATATGCTAATGCTGGTATCAGCCCTTCCCCTGGTGTACAGCCGTGTGTATGTGACTATATGCTAATGCTGGTATCAGCCCTTCCCCTGGTGTACAGCCGTGTGTATGTGACTATATGCTAATGCTGGTATCAGCCCTTCCCCTGGTGTACAGCCGTGTGTCTGTGACTATATGCTAATGCTGGTACCAGCCCTTCCCCTGGTGTACAGCCGTGTGTCTGTGACTATATGCTAATGCTGGTATCAGCCCTTCCCCTGGTGTACAGCCGTGTGTGTGTGTGACTATATGCTAATGTTGGTACCAGCCCTTCCCATGGAGTACAGCCGTGTGTGTGTGTGACTATATGCTAATGCTGGTATCAGCCCTTCCCCTGGTGTACAGCCATGTGTATGTGACTATATGCTAATGCTGGTATCAGCCCTTCCCCTGGTGTACAGCCGTGTGTCTGTGACTATATGCTAATGCTGGTATCAGCCCTTCCCCTGGTGTACAGCCGTGTGTCTGTGACTATATGCTAATGCTGGTATAAGCCCTTCCCCTGGTGTACAGCCGTGTGTCTGTGACTATATGCTAATGCTGGTATCAGCCCTTCCCCTGGTGTACAGCCGTGTGTCTGTGACTATATGCTAATGCTGGTACCAGCCCTTCCCCTGGTGTACAGCCGTGTGTCTGTGACTATATGCTAATGCTGGTACCAGCCCTTCCCCTGGTGTACAGCCGTGTGTCTGTGACTATATGCTAATGCTGGTATCAGCCCTTCCCCTGGTGTACAGCTGTGTGTCTGTGACTATATGCTAATGCTGGTACCAGCCCTTCCCCTGGTGTACAGCCGTGTGTATGTGACTATATGCTAATGCTGGTATCAGCCCTTCCCCTGGTGTACAGCCGTGTGTATGTGAATATATGCTAATGCTGGTACCAGCCCTTCCCCTGGTGTACAGCCGTGTGTATGTGACTATATGCTAATGCTGGTATCAGCCCTTCCCCCGGTGTACAGCCGTGTGTAAGTGACTATATGCTAATGCTGATATCAGCCCTTCCCCCGGTGTACAGCCGTGTGTCTGTGACTATATGCTAATGCTGGTACCAGCCCTTCCCCCGGTGTACAGCCGTGTGTCTGTGACTATATGCTAATGCTGGTATCAGCCCTTCCCCTGGTGTACAGCTGTGTGTGTGTGACTATATACTAATGCTGGTATCAGCCCTTCCTCTGGTGTACAGCCATGTGTATGTGACTATATGCTAATGCTGGTATCAGCCCTTCCCCCGGTGTACAGCTGTGTGTATGTGACTATATACTAATGCTGGTATCAGCCCTTCCCCCGATGTACAGCTGTGTGTATGTGACTATATGCTAATGCTGGTATCAGCCCTTCCCCCGGTGTACAGCCGTGTGTCTGTGACTATATGCTAATGCTGGTATCAGCCGTGTGTCTGTGACTATATGCTAATGCTGGTATCAGCCCTTCTCCTGGTGTACAGCCGTGTGTATGTGACTATATGCTAATGCTGGTATCAGCCCTTCCCCTGGTGTATAGCCGTGTGTCTGTGACTATATGCTAATGCTGGTATCAGCCCTTCCCCTGGTGTACAGCCGTGTGTCTGTGACTATATGCTAATGCTGATATCAGCCCTTCCCCTGGTGTACAGCTGTGTGTCTGTGACTATATGCTAATGCTGGTATCAGCCCTTCCCCTGGTGTACAGCCATGTGTCTGTGACTATATGCTAATGCAGGTATCAGCCCTTAACCTGGTGTACAGCCGTGTGTCTGTGACTATATACTAATGCTGGTATCAGCCCTTCCCCCGGTGTATAGCCGTGTGTCTGTGACTAGATACTAATGCTGGTATCAGCCCTTCCCCTGGTGTACAGCTGTGTTTATGTGACTATATGCTAATGCTGGTATCATCCCTTCCCCTGGTGTACAGCTGTGTGTATGTGACTATATACTAATGCTGGTATCAGCCCTTCCCCTGGTGTACAGCCGTGTGTCTGTGACTATATGCTAATGCTGGTATCAGCCCTTCCCTTGGTGTACAGCCATGTGTGTGTGACTATAAGCTAATGCTGGTATCGGCCCTTCCCCCGGTGTACAGCCGTGTGTGTGTGACTATAAGCTAATGCTGGTATCGGCCCTTCCCCCGGTGTACAGCCGTGTGTATGTGACTATATGCTAATGCTGGTATCGGCCCTTCCCCCGGTGTACAGCCGTGTGTATGTGACTATATGCTAATGCTGGTATCGGCCCTTCCCCCGGTGTACAGCCGTGTGTCTGTGACTATATGCTAGTGCTGGTATCGGCCCTTCCCCCGGTGTACAGCCGTGTGTCTGTGACTATATGCTAATGCTGGTATCGGCCCTTCCCCCGGTGTACAGCCGTGTGTCTGTGACTATATGCTAATGCTGGTATCGGCCCTTCCCCTGGTGTACAGCCGTGTGTCTGTGACTATATGCTAATGCTGGTATCAGCCCTTCCCCTGGTGTACAGCCGTGTGTGTGTGTGACTATATGCTAATGTTGGTACCAGCCCTTCCCCTGGAGTACAGCCGTGTGTGTGTGTGACTATATGCTAATACTGGTATCAGCCCTTCCCCTGGTGTACAGCCGTGTGTATGTGACTATATGCTAATGCTGGTATCAGCCCTTCCCCTGGTGTACAGCCGTGTGTCTGTGACTATATGCTAATGCTGGTACCAGCCCTTCCCCTGGTGTACAGCCGTGTGTCTGTGACTATATGCTAATGCTGGTATCAGCCCTTCCCCTGGTGTACAGCCGTGTGTGTGTGTGACTATATGCTAATGTTGGTACCAGCCCTTCCCATGGAGTACAGCCGTGTGTGTGTGTGACTATATGCTAATGCTGGTATCAGCCCTTCCCCTGGTGTACAGCCATGTGTATGTGACTATATGCTAATGCTGGTATCAGCCCTTCCCCTGGTGTACAGCCGTGTGTCTGTGACTATATGCTAATGCTGGTATCAGCCCTTCCCCTGGTGTACAGCCGTGTGTCTGTGACTATATGCTAATGCTGGTATAAGCCCTTCCCCTGGTGTACAGCCGTGTGTCTGTGACTATATGCTAATGCTGGTATCAGCCCTTCCCCTGGTGTACAGCCGTGTGTCTGTGACTATATGCTAATGCTGGTATCAGCCCTTCCCCTGGTGTACAGCCGTGTGTCTGTGACTATATGCTAATGCTGGTACCAGCCCTTCCCCTGGTGTACAGCCGTGTGTCTGTGACTATATGCTAATGCTGGTATCAGCCCTTCCCCTGGTGTACAGCTGTGTGTCTGTGACTATATGCTAATGCTGGTACCAGCCCTTCCCATGGTGTACAGCCGTGTGTGTGTGTGACTATATGCTAATGCTGGTACCAGCCCTTCCCCTGGTGTACAGCCGTGTGTATGTGACTATATGCTAATGCTGGTATCAGCCCTTCCCCTGGTGTACAGCCGTGTGTATGTGAATATATGCTAATGCTGGTACCAGCCCTTCCCCTGGTGTACAGCCGTGTGTATGTGACTATATGCTAATGCTGGTATCAGCCCTTCCCCCGGTGTACAGCCGTGTGTAAGTGACTATATGCTAATGCTGATATCAGCCCTTCCCCCGGTGTACAGCCGTGTGTCTGTGACTATATGCTAATGCTGGTACCAGCCCTTCCCCCGGTGTACAGCCGTGTGTCTGTGACTATATGCTAATGCTGGTATCAGCCCTTCCCCTGGTGTACAGCTGTGTGTGTGTGACTATATACTAATGCTGGTATCAGCCCTTCCCCTGGTGTAAATGCTGGTATCAGCCCTTCCCCTGGTGTACAGCTGTGTGTGTGTGACTATATGCTATTGCTGGTATCAGCCCTTCCCCCGGTGTACAGCCGTGTGTCTGTGACTATATGCTAATGCTGATATCAGCCCTTCCCCCGGTGTACAGCCGTGTGTCTGTGACTATATGCTAATGCTGGTACCAGCCCTTCCCCCGGTGTACAGCCGTGTGTCTGTGACTATATGCTAATGCTGGTATCAGCCCTTCCCCTGGTGTACAGCTGTGTGTGTGTGACTATATGCTAATGCTGGTATCAGCCCTTCCCCTGGTGTAAATGCTGGTATCAGCCCTTCCCCCGGTGTACAGCCGTGTGTCTGTGACTATATGCTAATGCTGGTATCACCTCTTCCCCTGGTGTACAGCCGTGTGTCTGTGACTGTATGCTAATGCTGGTATCAGCCCTTCCCCTGGTGTACAGCTGTGTGTGTGTGACTATATGCTAATGCTGGTATCAGCCCTTCCCCTGGTGTACGGCCATGTGTATGTGACTATATGCTAATGCTGGTATCAGCCCTTCCCCTGGTGTACAGCTGTGTGTGTGTGACTATATGCTAATGCTGGTATCAGCCCTTCCCCTGGTGTACGGCCATGTGTATGTGACTATATGCTAATGCTGGTATCAGCCCTTCCCCCGGTATACAGCTGTGTGTATGTGACTATATACTAATGCTGGTATCAGCCCTTCCCCTGGTGTACAGCCATGTGTATGTGACTATATGCTAATGCTGGTAACAGCCCTTCCCCTGGTGTGCAGCCGTGTGTCTGTGACTATATACTAATGCTGGTACCAGCCCTTTATGTGACTATATACTAATGCTGGTATCAGCCCTTCCCCTGGTGTACAGCTGTGTGTCTGTGACTATATACTAATGCTGGTACCAGCCCTTTATGTGACTATATACTAATGCTGGTATCAGCCCTTCCCCTGGTGTACAGCTGTGTCTGTGACTATATGCTAATGGTGTTATCAGCCCTTCCCCTGGTGTACAGCCATGTGTCTGTGACTATATGCAAATGCTGGTATCAGCCCTTCCCCTGGTGTACAGCCGTGTGTCTATGACTATATACTAATGCTGGTATCAGCCCTTCCCCTGGTGTACAGCCGTGTGTATGTGACTATATGCTAATGCTGGTATCAGCCCTTCCCCTGGTGTACAGCCGTGTGTCTATGACTATATACTAATGCTGGTATCAGCCCTTCCCCTGGTGTACAGCCGTGTGTATGTGACTATATGCTAATGCTGGTATCAGCCCTTCCCCTGGTGTACAGCCGTGTGTCTGTGACTATATACTAATGCTGGTATCAGCCCTTCCCCTGGTGTACAGCCGTGTGTCTGTGACTATATGCTAATGCTGGTATCAGCCCTTCCCCTGGTGTACAGCCGTGTGTCTGTGACTATATGCTAAAGCTGCTACCCTTCCCCTGGTGTACGGCCATGTGTATGTGACTATATGCTAATGCTGGTATCAGCCCTTCCCTCGGTGTACAGCTGTGTGTATGTGACTATGTACTATTGCTGGTATCAGCCCTTCCTCTGGTGTACAGCCATGTGTATGTGACTATATGCTAAAGCTGGTATCAGCCCTTCCCTCGGTGTACAGCTGTGTGTATGTGACTATATACTATTGCTGGTATCAGCCCTTCCTCTGGTGTACAGCCATGTGTATGTGACTATATACTAATGCTGGTATCAGCCCTTCCCCTGGTGTACAGCCGTGTGTATGTGACTATATACTAATGCTGGTATCAGCCCTTCCCCTGGTGTACAGCTGTGTGTATGTGACTATATGCTAATGCTGGTATCAGCCCTTCCCCCGGTGTACAGCCGTGTGTCTGTGACTATATGCTAATGCTGGTATCAGCTGTGTGTCTGTGACTATATGCTAATGCTGGTATCAGCCCTTCTCCTGGTGTACAGCCGTGTGTATGTGACTATATGCTAATGCTGGTATCAGCCCTTCCCCTGGTGTACAGCTGTGTGTCTGTGACTATATGCTAATGCTGGTATCAGCCCTTCCCCTGCTGTACAGCCATGTGTATGTGACTATATGCTAATGCAGGTATCAGGCCTTCCCCTGGTGTACAGCCGTGTGTCTGTGACTATATGCTAATGCTAGTATCAGCCCTTCCCCCGGTGTATAGCCGTGTGTCTGTGACTATATACTAATGCTGGTATCAGCCCTTCCCCCGGTGTATAGCCGTGTGTCTGTGACTAGATACTAATGCTGGTATCAGCCCTTCCCCTGGTGTACAGCCGTGTGTGTGTGTGACTATATGCTAATGCTGGTACCAGCCCTTCCCCTGGTGTACAGCCGTGTGTGTATGTTACTATATGCTAATGCTGGTATCAGCCCTTCCCCTGGTGTACAGCCGTGTGTATGTGACTATATGCTAATGCTGGTATCAGCCCTTCCCCTGGTGTACAGCCGTGTGTCTGTGACTATATGCTAATGCTGGTACCAGCCCTTCCCCTGGTGTACAGCCGTGTGTCTGTGACTATATGCTAATGCTGGTATCAGCCCTTCCCCTGGTGTACAGCCGTGTGTGTGTGTGACTATATGCTAATGTTGGTACCAGCCCTTCCCATGGAGTACAGCCGTGTGTGTGTGTGACTATATGCTAATGCTGGTATCAGCCCTTCCCCTGGTGTACAGCCGTGTGTATGTGACTATATGCTAATGCTGGTATCAGCCCTTCCCCTGGTGTACAGCCGTGTGTCTGTGACTATATGCTAATGCTGGTATCAGCCCTTCCCCTGGTGTACAGCCGTGTGTCTGTGACTATATGCTAATGCTGGTATCAGCCCTTCCCCTGGTGTACAGCCGTGTGTCTGTGACTATATGCTAATGCTGGTACCAGCCCTTCACCTGGTGTACAGCCGTGTGTATGTGACTATATGCTAATGCTGGTATCAGCCCTTCCCCTTGTGTACAGCCGTGTGTATGTGACTATATGCTAATGCTGGTATCAGCCCTTCCCCTGGTGTACAGCCGTGTGTATGTGAATATATGCTAATGCTGGTATCAGCCCTTCCCCTGGTGTACAGCCGTGTGTATGTGACTATATGCTAATGCTGGTATCAGCCCTTCCCCCGGTGTACAGCCGTGTGTAAGTGACTATATGCTAATGCTGGTATCAGCCCTTCCCCCGGTGTACAGCCGTGTGTCTGTGACTATATGCTAATGCTGATATCAGCCCTTCCCCCGGTGTACAGCCGTGTGTCTGTGACTATATGCTAATGCTGGTACCAGCCCTTCCCCCGGTGTACAGCCGTGTGTCTGTGACTATATGCTAATGCTGGTATCAGCCCTTCCCCTGGTGTAAATGCTGGTATCAGCCCTTCCCCCGGTGTACAGCCGTGTGTCTGTGACTATATGCTAATGCTGGTATCAGCCCTTCCCCCGGTGTACAGCCGTGTGTATGTGACTATATGCTAATGCTGGTATCAGCCCTTCCCCTGGTGTACAGCCGTGTGTCTGTGACTGTATGCTAATGCTGGTATCAGCCCTTCCCCTGGTGTACAGCCGTGTGTATGTGACTATATGCTAATGCTGGTATCAGCCCTTCCCCTGGTGTACGGCCATGTGTATGTGACTATATGCTAATGTTGGTATCAGCCCTTCCCCCGGTGTACAGCTGTGTGTATGTGACTATATACTAATGCTGGTATCAGCCCTTCCCCTGGTGTCCAGCCATGTGTATGTGACTATATGCTAATGATGGTATCAGCCCTTCCCCTGGTGTACAGCTGTGTGTCTGTGACTATATGCAAATGCTGGTATCAGCCCTTCCCCTGGTGTACAGCCGTGTGTCTATGACTATATACTAATGCTGGTATCAGCCCTTCCCCTGGTGTACAGCCGTGTGTATGTGACTATATGCAAATGCTGGTATCAGCCCTTCCCCTCGTGTACAGCTGTGTGTCTGTGACTATATACTAATGCTGGTACCAGCCCTTTATGTGACTATATACTAATGCTGGTATCAGCCCTTCCCCTGGTGTACAGCTGTGTCTGTGACTATATGCAAATGCTGGTATCAGCCCTTCCCCTGGTGTACAGCCGTGTGTCTGTGACTATATACTAATGCTGGTATCAGCCCTTCCCCTGGTGTACAGCCGTGTGTATGTGACTATATGCTAATGCTGGTATCAGCCCTTCCCCTGGTGTACAGCCGTGTGTCTGTGACTATATGCTAATGCTGGTATCAGCCCTTCCCCTGGTGTACAGCCGTGTGTATGTGACTATATGCTAAAGCTGCTACCCTTCCCCTGGTGTACGGCCATGTGTATGTGACTATATGCTAATGCTGGTATCAGCCCTTCCCTCGGTGTACAGCTGTGTGTATGTGACTATGTACTATTGCTGGTATCAGCCCTTCCTCTGGTGTACAGCCATGTGTATGTGACTATATGCTAATGTTGGTATCAGCCCTTCCCTCGGTGTACAGCTGTGTGTATGTGACTATATACTATTGCTGGTATCAGCCCTTCCTCTGGTGTACAGCCATGTGTATGTGACTATATACTAATGCTGGTATCAGCCCTTCCCCTGGTGTACAGCCGTGTGTATGTGACTATATACTAATGCTGGTATCAGCCCTTCCCCTGGTGTACAGCTGTGTGTATGTGACTATATGCTAATGCTGGTATCAGCCCTTCCCCCGGTGTACAGCCGTGTGTCTGTGACTATATGCTAATGCTGGTATCAGCCGTGTGTCTGTGACTATATGCTAATGCTGGTATCAGCCCTTCCCCCGATGTACAGCTGTGTGTCTGTGACTATATGCTAATGCTGGTATCAGCCCTTCTCCTGGTGTACAGCCGTGTGTCTGTGACTATATGCTAATGCTGGTATCAGCCCTTCCCCTGGTGTATAGCCGTGTGTCTGTGACTATATGCTAATGCAGGTATCAGGCCTTCCCCTGGTGTACAGCCGTGTGTCTGTGACTATATACTAATGCTGGTATCAGCCCTTCCCCCGGTGTATAGCCGTGTGTCTGTGACTATATACTAATGCTGGTATCAGCCCTTCCCCCGGTGTATAGCCGTGTGTCTGTGACTATATGCTAATGCTGGTATCAGCCCTTCCCCCGGTGTATAGCCGTGTGTCTGTGACTATATACTAATGCTGGTATCAGCCCTTCCCCCGGTGTATAGCCGTGTGTCTGTGACTATATACTAATGCTGGTATCAGCCCTTCCCCCGGTGTACAGCCGTGTGTCTGTGACTATATGCTAATGCTGGTATCAGCCCTTCCCCTGGTGTACAGCCGTGTGTGTGTGTGACTATATGCTAATGCTGGTACCAGCCCTTCCCCTGGTGTACAGCCGTGTGTGTATGTTACTATATGCTAATGCTGGTATCAGCCCTTCCCCTGGTGTACAGCCGTGTGTATGTGACTATATACTAATGCTGGTATCAGCCCTTCCCCTGGTGTACAGCCGTGTGTCTGTGACTATATGCTAATGCTGGTACCAGCCCTTCCCCTGGTGTACAGCCGTGTGTCTGTGACTATATGCTAATGCTGGTATCAGCCCTTCCCCTGGTGTACAGCCGTGTGTGTGTGTGTGACTATATGCTAATGTTGGTACCAGCCCTTCCCATGGAGTACAGCCGTGTGTGTGTGTGACTATATGCTAATGCTGGTATCAGCCCTTCCCCTGGTGTACAGCCATGTGTATGTGACTATATGCTAATGCTGGTATCAGCCCTTCCCCTGGTGTACAGCCGTGTGTCTGTGACTATATGCTAATGCTGGTATCAGCCCTTCCCCTGGTGTACAGCCGTGTGTCTGTGACTATATGCTAATGCTGGTATCAGCCCTTCCCCTGGTGTACAGCCGTGTGTGTGTGTGACTATATGCTAATGTTGGTACCAGCCCTTCCCCTGGAGTACAGCCGTGTGTGTGTGTGACTATATGCTAATGCTGGTATCAGCCCTTCCCCTGGTGTACAGCCGTGTGTATGTGACTATATGCTAATGCTGGTATCAGCCCTTCCCCTGGTGTACAGCCGTGTGTCTGTGACTATATGCTAATGATGGTACCAGCCCTTCCCCTGGTGTACAGCCGTGTGTCTGTGACTATATGCTAATGCTGGTATCAGCCCTTCCCCTGGTGTACAGCCGTGTGTCTGTGACTATATGCTAATGCTGGTATCAGCCCTTCCCCTGGTGTACAGCCGTGTGTCTGTGACTATATGCTAATGCTGGTACCAGCCCTTCCCCTGGTGTACAGCCGTGTGTCTGTGACTATATGCTAATGCTGGTACCAGCCCTTCCCCTGGTGTACAGCCGTGTGTCTGTGACTATATGCTAATGCTGGTACCAGCCCTTCCCCTGGTGTACAGCCGTGTGTCTGTGACTATATGCTAATGCTGGTATCAGCCCTTCCCCTGGTGTACAGCTGTGTGTCTGTGACTATATGCTAATGCTGGTACCAGCCCTTCCCATGGTGTACAGCCGTGTGTGTGTGTGACTATATGCTAATGCTGGTATCAGCCCTTCCCCTGGTGTACAGCCGTGTGTATGTGACTATATGCTAATGCTGGTATCAGCCCTTCCCCTGGAGTACAGCCGTGTGTCTGTGACTATATGCTAATGCTGGTATCAGCCCTTCCCCTGGTGTACAGCCGTGTGTCTGTGACTATATGCTAATGTTGTTACCAGCCCTTCCCATGGAGTACAGCCGTGTGTGTGTGTGACTATATGCTAATGTTGGTACCAGCCCTTCCCATGGAGTACAGCCGTGTGTGTGTGTGACTATATGCTAATGCTGGTATCAGCCCTTCCCCTGGTGTACAGCCGTGTGTCTGTGACTATATGCTAATGCTGGTATCAGCCCTTCCCCTGGTGTACAGCCGTGTGTCTGTGACTATATGCTAATGCTGGTATCAGCCCTTCCCCTGGTGTACAGCCGTGTGTCTGTGACTATATGCTAATGCTGGTATCAGCCCTTCCCCTGGTGTACAGCCGTGTGTCTGTGACTATATGCTAATGCTGCTACCAGCCCTTCCCCTGGTGTACAGCCGTGTGTATGTGACTATATGCTAATGCTGGTATCAGCCCTTCCCCTGGTGTACAGCCGTGTGTATGTGACTATATGCTAATGCTGGTATCAGCCCTTCCCCTGGTGTACAGCCGTGTGTATGTGAATATATGCTAATGCTGGTATCAGCCCTTCCCCTGGTGTACAGCCGTGTGTATGTGACTATATGCTAATGCTGGTATCAGCCCTTCCCCCGGTGTACAGCCGTGTGTAAGTGACTATATGCTAATGCTGGTATCAGCCCTTCCCCCGGTGTACAGCCGTGTGTCTGTGACTATATGCTAATGCTGATATCAGCCCTTCCCCCGGTGTACAGCCGTGTGTCTGTGACTATATGCTAATGCTGGTACCAGCCCTTCCCCCGGTGTACAGCCGTGTGTCTGTGACTATATGCTAATGCTGGTATCAGCCCTTCCCCTGGTGTACAGCCGTGTGTGTGTGTGACTATATGCTAATGCTGGTATCAGCCCTTCCCCTGGTGTAAATGCTGGTATCAGCCCTTCCCCCGGTGTACAGCCGTGTGTCTGTGACTATATGCTAATGCTGGTATCAGCCCTTCCCCCGGTGTACAGCCGTGTGTATGTGACTATATGCTAATGCTGGTATCACCTCTTCCCCTGGTGTACAGCCGTGTGTCTGTGACTGTATGCTAATGCTGGTATCAGCCCTTCCCCTGGTGTACAGCCGTGTGTATGTGACTATATGCTAATGCTGGTATCAGCCCTTCCCCTGGTGTACAGCTGTGTGTGTGTGACTATATGCTAATGCTGGTATCAGCCCTTCCCCTGATGTACAGCCCTGTGTATGTGACTATATGCTAATGTTGGTATCAGCCCTTCCCCCGGTGTACAGCTGTGTGTATGTGACTATATACTAATGCTGGTATCAGCCCTTCCCCTGGTGTCCAGCCATGTGTATGTGACTATATGCTAATGCTGGTAACAGCCCTTCCCCTGGTGTGCAGCCGTGTGTATGTGACTATATACTAATGCTGGTACCAGCCCTTTATGTGACTATATACTAATGCTGGTATCAGCCCTTCCCCTGGTGTACAGCCGTGTGTATGTGACTATATGCTAATGCTGGTATCAGCCCTTCCCCTGGTGTACAGCCGTGTGTCTGTGACTATATGCAAATGCTGGTATCAGCGCTTCCCCTGGTGTACAGCTGTGTGTCTGTGACTATATACTAATGCTGGTATCAGCCCTTCCCCTGGTGTACAGCCGTGTGTCTGTGACTATATACTAATGCTGGTATCAGCCCTTCCCCTGGTGTACAGCCGTGTGTCTGTGACTATATGCTAATGCTGGTATCAGCCCTTCCCTCGGTGTACAGCTGTGTGTATGTGACTATATACTAATGCTGGTATCAGCCCTTCCCCTGGTGTACAGCCGTGTGTATGTGACTATATACTAATGCTGGTATCAGCCCTTCCCCTGGTGTACAGCTGTGTGTATGTGACTATATGCTAATGCTGGTATCAGCCCTTCCCCCGGTGTACAGCCGTGTGTCTGTGACTATATGCTAATGCTGGTATCAGCCGTGTGTCTGTGACTATATGCTAATGCTGGTATCAGCCCTTCCCCCGATGTACAGCTGTGTGTCTGTGACTATATGCTAATGCTGGTATCAGCCCTTCCCCTGGTGTACAGCCGTGTGTCTGTGACTATATGCTAATGCTGGTATCAGCCCTTCCCCTGGTGTATAGCCGTGTGTCTGTGACTATATGCTAATGCTGGTATCAGCCCTTCCCCTGGTGTACAGCCGTGTGTATGTGACTATATGCTAATGCTGGTATCAGCCCTTCCCCTGCTGTACAGCCGTGTGTCTGTGACTATATGCTAATGCTGGTATCAGCCCTTCCCCCGTTGTACAGCCGTGTGTCTGTGACTATATGCTAATGCTGGTATCAGCCCTTCCCCTGGTGTACAGCTGTGTGTCTGTGACTATATGCTAATGCTGGTATCAGCCCTTCCCCTGGTGTACAGCTGTGTGTCTGTGACTATATGCTAATGCTGGTATCAGCCCTTCCCCTGCTGTACAGCCATGTGTATGTGACTATATGCTAATGCAGGTATCAGGCCTTCCCCTGGTGTACAGCCGTGTGTCTGTGACTATATACTAATGCTGGTATCAGCCCTTCCCCCGGTGTATAGCCGTGTGTCTGTGACTATATGCTAATGCTGGTATCAGCCCTTCCCCTGGTGTACAGCTGTGTGTCTGTGACTATATGCTAATGCTGGTATCAGCCCTTCCCCTGGTGTAAATGCTGGTATCAGCCCTTCCCCCGGTGTACAGCCGTGTGTAAGTGACTATATGCTAATGCTGGTATCAGCCCTTCCCCTGGTGTACAGCCATGTGTCTGTGACTATATGCAAATGCTGGTATCAGCCCTTCCCCTGGTGTACAGCCGTGTGTCTATGACTATATACTAATGCTGGTATCAGCCCTTCCCCTGGTGTACAGCCGTGTGTATGTGACTATATGCTAATGCTGGTATCAGCCCTTCCCCTGGTGTACAGCCGTGTGTCTGTGACTATATGCAAATGCTGGTATCAGCCCTTCCCCTCGTGTACAGCTGTGTGTCTGTGACTATATACTAATGCTGGTATCAGCCCTTCCCCTGGTGTACAGCCGTGTGTCTGTGACTATATGCTAATGCTGGTATCAGCCCTTCCCCTGGTGTACAGCCGTGTGTCTGTGACTATATGCTAAAGCTGCTACCCTTCCCCTGGTGTACGGCCATGTGTATGTGACTATATGCTAATGCTGGTATCAGCCCTTCCCTCGGTGTACAGCTGTGTGTATGTGACTATGTACTATTGCTGGTATCAGCCCTTCCTCTGGTGTACAGCCATGTGTATGTGACTATATGCTAATGCTGGTATCAGCCCTTCCCTCGGTGTACAGCTGTGTGTATGTGACTATATACTATTGCTGGTATCAGCCCTTCCTCTGGTGTACAGCCATGTGTATGTGACTATATACTAATGCTGGTATCAGCCCTTCCCCTGGTGTACAGCCGTGTGTATGTGACTATATACTAATGCTGGTATCAGCCCTTCCCCTGGTGTACAGCTGTGTGTATGTGACTATATGCTAATGCTGGTATCAGCCCTTCCCCCGGTGTACAGCCGTGTGTCTGTGACTATATGCTAATGCTGGTATCAGCTGTGTGTCTGTGACTATATGCTAATGCTGGTATCAGCCCTTCTCCTGGTGTACAGCCGTGTGTATGTGACTATATGCTAATGCTGGTATCAGCCCTTCCCCTGGTGTACAGCTGTGTGTCTGTGACTATATGCTAATGCTGGTATCAGCCCTTCCCCTGCTGTACAGCCATGTGTATGTGACTATATGCTAATGCAGGTATCAGGCCTTCCCCTGGTGTACAGCCGTGTGTCTGTGACTATATGCTAATGCTAGTATCAGCCCTTCCCCCGGTGTATAGCCGTGTGTCTGTGACTATATACTAATGCTGGTATCAGCCCTTCCCCCGGTGTATAGCCGTGTGTCTGTGACTAGATACTAATGCTGGTATCAGCCCTTCCCCTGGTGTACAGCCGTGTGTGTGTGTGACTATATGCTAATGCTGGTACCAGCCCTTCCCCTGGTGTACAGCCGTGTGTGTATGTTACTATATGCTAATGCTGGTATCAGCCCTTCCCCTGGTGTACAGCCGTGTGTATGTGACTATATGCTAATGCTGGTATCAGCCCTTCCCCTGGTGTACAGCCGTGTGTCTGTGACTATATGCTAATGCTGGTACCAGCCCTTCCCCTGGTGTACAGCCGTGTGTCTGTGACTATATGCTAATGCTGGTATCAGCCCTTCCCCTGGTGTACAGCCGTGTGTGTGTGTGACTATATGCTAATGTTGGTACCAGCCCTTCCCATGGAGTACAGCCGTGTGTGTGTGTGACTATATGCTAATGCTGGTATCAGCCCTTCCCCTGGTGTACAGCCGTGTGTATGTGACTATATGCTAATGCTGGTATCAGCCCTTCCCCTGGTGTACAGCCGTGTGTCTGTGACTATATGCTAATGCTGGTATCAGCCCTTCCCCTGGTGTACAGCCGTGTGTCTGTGACTATATGCTAATGCTGGTATCAGCCCTTCCCCTGGTGTACAGCCGTGTGTCTGTGACTATATGCTAATGCTGGTACCAGCCCTTCCCCTGGTGTACAGCCGTGTGTATGTGACTATATGCTAATGCTGGTATCAGCCCTTCCCCTTGTGTACAGCCGTGTGTATGTGACTATATGCTAATGCTGGTATCAGCCCTTCCCCTGGTGTACAGCCGTGTGTATGTGAATATATGCTAATGCTGGTATCAGCCCTTCCCCTGGTGTACAGCCGTGTGTATGTGACTATATGCTAATGCTGGTATCAGCCCTTCCCCCGGTGTACAGCCGTGTGTAAGTGACTATATGCTAATGCTGGTATCAGCCCTTCCCCCGGTGTACAGCCGTGTGTCTGTGACTATATGCTAATGCTGATATCAGCCCTTCCCCCGGTGTACAGCCGTGTGTCTGTGACTATATGCTAATGCTGGTACCAGCCCTTCCCCCGGTGTACAGCCGTGTGTCTGTGACTATATGCTAATGCTGGTATCAGCCCTTCCCCTGGTGTACAGCCGTGTGTGTGTGTGACTATATGCTAATGCTGGTATCAGCCCTTCCCCTGGTGTAAATGCTGGTATCAGCCCTTCCCCCGGTGTACAGCCGTGTGTCTGTGACTATATGCTAATGCTGGTATCAGCCCTTCCCCCGGTGTACAGCCGTGTGTATGTGACTATATGCTAATGCTGGTATCAGCCCTTCCCCTGGTGTACAGCCGTGTGTCTGTGACTGTATGCTAATGCTGGTATCAGCCCTTCCCCTGGTGTACAGCCGTGTGTATGTGACTATATGCTAATGCTGGTATCAGCCCTTCCCCTGGTGTACGGCCATGTGTATGTGACTATATGCTAATGTTGGTATCAGCCCTTCCCCTGGTGTACAGCTGTGTGTATGTGACTATATACTAATGCTGGTATCAGCCCTTCCCCTGGTGTCCAGCCATGTGTATGTGACTATATGCTAATGATGGTATCAGCCCTTCCCCTGGTGTACAGCTGTGTGTCTGTGACTATATACTAATGCTGGTACCAGCCCTTTATGTGACTATATACTAATGCTGGTATCAGCCCTTCCCCTGGTGTACAGCTGTGTCTGTGACTATATGCAAATGCTGGTATCAGCCCTTCCCCTGGTGTACAGCCGTGTGTCTATGACTATATACTAATGCTGGTATCAGCCCTTCCCCTGGTGTACAGCCGTGTGTATGTGACTATATGCAAATGCTGGTATCAGCCCTTCCCCTCGTGTACAGCTGTGTGTCTGTGACTATATACTAATGCTGGTACCAGCCCTTTATGTGACTATATACTAATGCTGGTATCAGCCCTTCCCCTGGTGTACAGCTGTGTCTGTGACTATATGCAAATGCTGGTATCAGCCCTTCCCCTGGTGTACAGCCGTGTGTCTGTGACTATATACTAATGCTGGTATCAGCCCTTCCCCTGGTGTACAGCCGTGTGTATGTGACTATATGCTAATGCTGGTATCAGCCCTTCCCCTGGTGTACAGCCGTGTGTCTGTGACTATATGCTAATGCTGGTATCAGCCCTTCCCCTGGTGTACAGCCGTGTGTATGTGACTATATGCTAAAGCTGCTACCCTTCCCCTGGTGTACGGCCATGTGTATGTGACTATATGCTAATGCTGGTATCAGCCCTTCCCTCGGTGTACAGCTGTGTGTATGTGACTATGTACTATTGCTGGTATCAGCCCTTCCTCTGGTGTACAGCCATGTGTATGTGACTATATGCTAATGTTGGTATCAGCCCTTCCCTCGGTGTACAGCTGTGTGTATGTGACTATATACTATTGCTGGTATCAGCCCTTCCTCTGGTGTACAGCCATGTGTATGTGACTATATACTAATGCTGGTATCAGCCCTTCCCCTGGTGTACAGCCGTGTGTATGTGACTATATACTAATGCTGGTATCAGCCCTTCCCCTGGTGTACAGCTGTGTGTATGTGACTATATGCTAATGCTGGTATCAGCCCTTCCCCCGGTGTACAGCCGTGTGTCTGTGACTATATGCTAATGCTGGTATCAGCCGTGTGTCTGTGACTATATGCTAATGCTGGTATCAGCCCTTCCCCCGATGTACAGCTGTGTGTCTGTGACTATATGCTAATGCTGGTATCAGCCCTTCTCCTGGTGTACAGCCGTGTGTATGTGACTATATGCTAATGCTGGTATCAGCCCTTCCCCTGGTGTATAGCCGTGTGTCTGTGACTATATGCTAATGCAGGTATCAGGCCTTCCCCTGGTGTACAGCCGTGTGTCTGTGACTATATACTAATGCTGGTATCAGCCCTTCCCCCGGTGTATAGCCGTGTGTCTGTGACTATATACTAATGCAGGTATCAGCCCTTCCCCCGGTGTATAGCCGTGTGTCTGTGACTATATGCTAATGCTGGTATCAGCCCTTCCCCCGGTGTATAGCCGTGTGTCTGTGACTATATACTAATGCTGGTATCAGCCCTTCCCCCGGTGTATAGCCGTGTGTCTGTGACTATATACTAATGCTGGTATCAGCCCTTCCCCCGGTGTACAGCCGTGTGTCTGTGACTATATGCTAATGCTGGTATCAGCCCTTCCCCTGGTGTACAGCCGTGTGTGTGTGTGACTATATGCTAATGCTGGTACCAGCCCTTCCCCTGGTGTACAGCCGTGTGTGTATGTTACTATATGCTAATGCTGGTATCAGCCCTTCCCCTGGTGTACAGCCGTGTGTATGTGACTATATGCTAATGCTGGTATCAGCCCTTCCCCTGGTGTACAGCCGTGTGTCTGTGACTATATGCTAATGCTGGTACCAGCTCTTCCCCTGGTGTACAGCCGTGTGTCTGTGACTATATGCTAATGCTGGTATCAGCCCTTCCCCTGGTGTACAGCCGTGTGTGTGTGTGACTATATGCTAATGTTGGTACCAGCCCTTCCCATGGAGTACAGCCGTGTGTGTGTGTGACTATATGCTAATGCTGGTATCAGCCCTTCCCCTGGTGTACAGCCATGTGTATGTGACTATATGCTAATGCTGGTATCAGCCCTTCCCCTGGTGTACAGCCGTGTGTCTGTGACTATATGCTAATGCTGGTATCAGCCCTTCCCCTGGTGTACAGCCGTGTGTCTGTGACTATATGCTAATGCTGGTATCAGCCCTTCCCCTGGTGTACAGCCGTGTGTGTGTGTGACTATATGCTAATGTTGGTACCAGCCCTTCCCCTGGAGTACAGCCGTGTATGTATGTGACTATATGCTAATGCTGGTATCAGCCCTTCCCCTGGTGTACAGCCGTGTGTATGTGACTATATGCTAATGCTGGTATCAGCCCTTCCCCTGGTGTACAGCCGTGTGTCTGTGACTATATGCTAATGATGGTACCAGCCCTTCCCCTGGTGTACAGCCGTGTGTCTGTGACTATATGCTAATGCTGGTATCAGCCCTTCCCCTGGTGTACAGCCGTGTGTCTGTGACTATATGCTAATGCTGGTATCAGCCCTTCCCCTGGTGTACAGCCGTGTGTCTGTGACTATATGCTAATGCTGGTACCAGCCCTTCCCCTGGTGTACAGCCGTGTGTCTGTGACTATATGCTAATGCTGGTACCAGCCCTTCCCCTGGTGTACAGCCGTGTGTCTGTGACTATATGCTAATGCTGGTACCAGCCCTTCCCCTGGTGTACAGCCGTGTGTCTGTGACTATATGCTAATGCTGGTATCAGCCCTTCCCCTGGTGTACAGCTGTGTGTCTGTGACTATATGCTAATGCTGGTACCAGCCCTTCCCATGGTGTACAGCCGTGTGTGTGTGTGACTATATGCTAATGCTGGTATCAGCCCTTCCCCTGGTGTACAGCCGTGTGTATGTGACTATATGCTAATGCTGGTATCAGCCCTTCCCCTGGAGTACAGCCGTGTGTCTGTGACTATATGCTAATGCTGGTATCAGCCCTTCCCCTGGTGTACAGCCGTGTGTCTGTGACTATATGCTAATGTTGGTACCAGCCCTTCCCATGGAGTACAGCCGTGTGTGTGTGTGACTATATGCTAATGTTGGTACCAGCCCTTCCCATGGAGTACAGCCGTGTGTGTGTGTGACTATATGCTAATGCTGGTATCAGCCCTTCCCCTGGTGTACAGCCGTGTGTCTGTGACTATATGCTAATGCTGGTATCAGCCCTTCCCCTGGTGTACAGCCGTGTGTCTGTGACTATATGCTAATGCTGGTATCAGCCCTTCCCCTGGTGTACAGCCGTGTGTCTGTGACTATATGCTAATGCTGGTATCAGCCCTTCCCCTGGTGTACAGCCGTGTGTCTGTGACTATATGCTAATGCTGCTACCAGCCCTTCCCCTGGTGTACAGCCGTGTGTATGTGACTATATGCTAATGCTGGTATCAGCCCTTCCCCTGGTGTACAGCCGTGTGTATGTGACTATATGCTAATGCTGGTATCAGCCCTTCCCCTGGTGTACAGCCGTGTGTATGTGAATATATGCTAATGCTGGTATCAGCCCTTCCCCTGGTGTACAGCCGTGTGTATGTGACTATATGCTAATGCTGGTATCAGCCCTTCCCCCGGTGTACAGCCGTGTGTAAGTGACTATATGCTAATGCTGGTATCAGCCCTTCCCCCGGTGTACAGCCGTGTGTCTGTGACTATATGCTAATGCTGATATCAGCCCTTCCCCCGGTGTACAGCCGTGTGTCTGTGACTATATGCTAATGCTGGTACCAGCCCTTCCCCCGGTGTACAGCCGTGTGTCTGTGACTATATGCTAATGCTGGTATCAGCCCTTCCCCTGGTGTACAGCCGTGTGTGTGTGTGACTATATGCTAATGCTGGTATCAGCCCTTCCCCTGGTGTAAATGCTGGTATCAGCCCTTCCCCCGGTGTACAGCCGTGTGTCTGTGACTATATGCTAATGCTGGTATCAGCCCTTCCCCCGGTGTACAGCCGTGTGTATGTGACTATATGCTAATGCTGGTATCACCTCTTCCCCTGGTGTACAGCCGTGTGTCTGTGACTGTATGCTAATGCTGGTATCAGCCCTTCCCCTGGTGTACAGCCGTGTGTATGTGACTATATGCTAATGCTGGTATCAGCCCTTCCCCTGGTGTACAGCTGTGTGTATGTGACTATATGCTAATGTTGGTATCAGCCCTTCCCCCGGTGTACAGCTGTGTGTATGTGACTATATACTAATGCTGGTATCAGCCCTTCCCCTGGTGTCCAGCCATGTGTATGTGACTATATGCTAATGCTGGTAACAGCCCTTCCCCTGGTGTGCAGCCGTGTGTATGTGACTATATACTAATGCTGGTACCAGCCCTTTATGTGACTATATACTAATGCTGGTATCAGCCCTTCCCCTGGTGTACAGCCGTGTGTATGTGACTATATGCTAATGCTGGTATCAGCCCTTCCCCTGGTGTACAGCCGTGTGTCTGTGACTATATGCAAATGCTGGTATCAGCCCTTCCCCTGGTGTACAGCTGTGTGTCTGTGACTATATACTAATGCTGGTATCAGCCCTTCCCCTGGTGTACAGCCGTGTGTCTGTGACTATATGCTAATGCTGGTATCAGCCCTTCCCCTGGTGTACAGCCGTGTGTATGTGACTATATGCTAATGCTGGTATCAGCCCTTCCCTCGGTGTACAGCTGTGTGTATGTGACTATATACTATTGCTGGTATCAGCCCTTCCTCTGGTGTACAGCCATGTGTATGTGACTATATACTAATGCTGGTATCAGCCCTTCCCCTGGTGTACAGCCGTGTGTATGTGACTATATACTAATGCTGGTATCAGTCCTTCCCCCGGTGTACAGCCGTGTGTCTGTGACTATATGCTAATGCTGGTATCAGCCCTTCCCCCGATGTACAGCTGTGTGTCTGTGACTATATGCTAATGCTGGTATCAGCCCTTCCCCTGGTGTACAGCCGTGTGTCTGTGACTATATGCTAATGCTGGTATCAGCCCTTCCCCTGGTGTATAGCCGTGTGTCTGTGACTATATGCTAATGCTGGTATCAGCCCTTCCCCTGGTGTACAGCCGTGTGTATGTGACTATATGCTAATGCTGGTATCAGCCCTTCCCCTGCTGTACAGCCGTGTGTCTGTGACTATATGCTAATGCTGGTATCAGCCCTTCCCCTGGTGTACAGCCGTGTGTCTGTGACTATATACTAATGCTGGTATCAGCCCTTCCCCCGTTGTACAGCCGTGTGTCTGTGACTATATGCTAATGCTGGTATCAGCCCTTCCCCTGGTGTACAGCTGTGTGTCTGTGACTATATGCTAATGCTGGTATCAGCCCTTCCCCTGCTGTACAGCCATGTGTATGTGACTATATGCTAATGCAGGTATCAGGCCTTCCCCTGGTGTACAGCCGTGTGTCTGTGACTATATACTAATGCTGGTATCAGCCCTTCCCCCGGTGTATAGCCGTGTGTCTGTGACTATATGCTAATGCTGGTATCAGCCCTTCCCCTGGTGTACAGCTGTGTGTCTGTGACTATATGCTAATGCTGGTATCAGCCCTTCCCCTGGTGTAAATGCTGGTATCAGCCCTTCCCCCGGTGTACAGCCGTGTGTAAGTGACTATATGCTAATGCTGGTATCAGCCCTTCCCCTGGTGTACAGCCGTGTGTAAGTGACTATATGCTAATGCTGGTATCAGCCCTTCCCCTGGTGTACAGCCGTGTGTCTGTGACTATATGCTAATGCTGGTATCAGCCCTTCCCCCGGTGTACAGCCGTGTGTATGTGACTATATACTAATCCTGGTATCACCTCTTCCCCTGGTGTACAGCCGTGTGTCTGTGACTGTATGCTAATGCTGGTATCAGCCCTTCCCCTGGTGTACAGCCGTGTGTCTGTGACTATATGCTAATGCTGGTATCAGCCCTTCCCCCGGTGTACAGCCGTGTGTCTGTGACTGTATGCTAATGCTGGTATCAGCCCTTCCCCTGGTGTACAGCCGTGTGTCTGTGACTATATGCTAATGCTGGTATCAGCCCTTCCCCTGGTGTACAGCTGTGTGTGTGTGACTATATGCTAATGCTGGTATCAGCCCTTCCCCTGGTGTACAGCTGTGTGTATGTGACTATATACTAATGCTGGTATCAGCCCTTCCCCTGGTGTACAGCCGTGTGTCTGTGACTATATGCTAATGCTGGTATCAGCCCTTCCCCCGGTGTACAGCTGTGTGTATGTGACTATATACTAATGCTGGTATCAGCCCTTCCCCTGGTGTACAGCCATGTGTATGTGACTATATGCTAATGCTGGTAACAGCCCTTCCCCTGGTGTACAGCCGTGTGTATGTGACTATATGCTAATGATGGTATCAGCCCTTCCCCCGGTGTACAGCTGTGTGTCTGTGACTATATACTAATGCTGGTACCAGCCCTTTATGTGACTATATACTAATGCTGGTATCAGCCCTTCCCCTGGTGTACAGCTGTGTCTGTGACTATATGCTAATGGTGTTATCAGCCCTTCCCCTGGTGTACAGCCGTGTGTTTGTGACTATATGCAAATGCTGGTATCAGCCCTTCCCCTGGTGTACAGCTGTGTATGTGACTATATGCTAATGCTGGTATCAGCCCTTCCCCTGGTGTACAGCCGTGTGTATGTGACTATATGCTAATGCTGGTATCAGCCCTTCCCCTGGTGTACAGCCGTGTGTCTGTGACTATATGCTAATGCTGGTATCAGCCCTTCCCCTGGTGTACAGCCGTGTGTCTGTGACTATATGCAAATGCTGGTATCAGCCCTTCCCCTCGTGTACAGCCGTGTGTATGTGACTATATGCTAATGCTGGTATCAGCCCTTCCCCTGGTGTACAGCCGTGTGTCTGTGACTATATGCTAATGCTGGTATCAGCCCTTCCCCTGGTGTGCAGCTGTGTGTCTGTGACTATATGCTAATGCTGGTATCAGCCCTTCCCCTGGTGTACAGCCGTGTGTGTGTGTGACTATATGCTAATGTTGGTACCAGCCCTTCCCCTGGAGTACAGCCGTGTGTGTGTGTGACTATATGCTAATGCTGGTATCAGCCCTTCCCCTGGTGTACAGCCGTGTGTATGTGACTATATGCTAATGCTGGTATCAGCCCTTCCCCTGGTGTACAGCCGTGTGTCTGTGACTATAAGCTAATGATGGTACCAGCCCTTCCCCTGGTGTACAGCCGTGTGTCTGTGACTATATGCTAATGCTGGTATCAGCCCTTCCCCTGGTGTACAGCCGTGTGTCTGTGACTATATGCTAATGTTGGTATCAGCCCTTCCCCTGGTGTACAGCCGTGTGTCTGTGACTATATGCTAATGCTGGTACCAGCCCTTCCCCTGGTGTACAGCCGTGTGTCTGTGACTATATGCTAATGCTGGTACCAGCCCTTCCCCTGGTGTACAGCCGTGTGTCTGTGACTATATGCTAATGCTGGTATCAGCCCTTCCCCTGGTGTACAGCTGTGTGTCTGTGACTATATGCTAATGCTGGTACCAGCCCTTCCCCTGGTGTACAGCCGTGTGTGTGTGTGACTATATGCTAATGCTGGTATCAGCCCTTCCCCTGGTGTACAGCCGTGTGTATGTGACTATATGCTAATGCTGGTATCAGCCCTTCCCCTGGTGTACAGCCGTGTGTCTTTGACTATATGCTAATGCTGGTACCAGCCCTTCCCCTGGTGTACAGCCGTGTGTCTGTGACTATATGCTAATGCTGGTATCAGCCCTTCCCCTGGTGTACAGCCGTGTGTCTGTGACTATATGCTAATGCTGGTATCAGCCCTTCCCCTGGTGTACAGCCGTGTGTCTGTGACTATATGCTAATGCTGGTACCAGCCCTTCCCCTGGTGTACAGCCGTGTGTCTGTGACTATATGCTAATGCTGGTATCAGCCCTTCCCCTGGTGTACAGCTGTGTGTCTGTGACTATATGCTAATGCTGGTACCAGCCCTTCCCCTGGTGTACAGCCGTGTGTGTGTGTGACTATATGCTAATGCTGGTATCAGCCCTTCCCCTGGTGTACAGCCGTGTGTATGTGACTATATGCTAATGCTGGTATCAGCCCTTCCCCTGGTGTACAGCCGTGTGTCTTTGACTATATGCTAATGCTGGTACCAGCCCTTCCCCTGGTGTACAGCCGTGTGTCTGTGACTATATGCTAATGCTGGTATCAGCCCTTCCCCTGGTGTACAGCCGTGTGTCTGTGACTATATGCTAATGCTGGTATCAGCCCTTCCCCTGGTGTACAGCCGTGTGTCTGTGACTATATGCTAATGCTGGTACCAGCCCTTCCCCTGGTGTACAGCCGTGTGTCTGTGACTATATGCTAATGCTGGTATCAGCCCTTCCCCTGGTGTACAGCCGTGTGTATGTGACTATATGCTAATGTTGGTATCAGCCCTTCCCCTGGTGTACAGCCGTGTGTATGTGACTATATGCTAATGCTGGTATCAGCCCTTCCCCCGGTGTACAGCCGTGTGTAAGTGACTATATGCTAATGCTGGTATCAGCCCTTCCCCCGGTGTACAGCCGTGTGTCTGTGACTATATGCTAATGCTGATATCAGCCCTTCCCCCGGTGTACAGCCGTGTGTCTGTGACTATATGCTAATGCTAGTACCAGCCCTTCCCCCGGTGTACAGCCGTGTGTCTGTGACTATATGCTAATGCTGGTATCAGCCCTTCCCCTGGTGTACAGCCGTGTGTGTGTGTGACTATATGCTAATGCTGGTATCAGCCCTTCCCCTGGTGTAAATGCTGGTATCAGCCCTTCCCCCGGTGTACAGCCGTGTGTAAGTGACTATATGCTAATGCTGGTATCAGCCCTTCCCCTGGTGTACAGCCGTGTGTAAGTGACTATATGCTAATGCTGGTATCAGCCCTTCCCCTGGTGTACAGCTGTGTGTATGTGACTATATGCTAATGCTGGTATCAGCCCTTCCCCCGGTGTACAGCCGTGTGTATGTGACTATATACTAATGCTGGTATCACCTCTTCCCCTGGTGTACAGCCGTGTGTCTGTGACTGTATGCTAATGCTGGTATCAGCCCTTCCCCCGGTGTACAGCTGTGTGTGTGTGACTATATGCTAATGCTGGTATCAGCCCTTCCCCTGGTGTACAGCCGTGTGTCTGTGACTATATGCTAATGCTGGTATCAGCCCTTCCCCTGGTGTACAGCTGTGTGTATGTGACTATATACTAATGCTGGCATCAGCCCTTCCCCTGGTGTATAGCCGTGTGTCTGTGACTATATACTAATGCTGGTATCAGCCCTTCCCCTGGTGTATAGCCATGTGTCTGTGACTATATACTAATGCTGGTATCAGCCCTTCCCCTGGTGTACAGCCGTGTGTCTGTGACTATATGCTAATGTTGGTATCAGCCCTTCCCCTGGTGTACAGCCGTGTGTCTGTGACTATATGCTAATGCTGGTATCAGCCCTTCCCCTGGTGTACAGCTGTGTGTATGTGACTATATACTAATGCTGGTATCAGCCCTTCCCCTGGTGTACAGCCGTGTGTCTGTGACTATATGCTAATGCTGGTATCAGCCCTTCCCCTGGTGTACAGCTGTGTGTATGTGACTATATACTAATGCTGGTATCAGCCCTTCCCCTGGTGTACAGCTGTGTGTATGTGACTATATACTAATGCTGGTATCAGCCCTTCCCCCGGTGTACAGCTGTGTGTATGTGACTATATACTAATGCTGGTATCAGCCCTTCCCCTGGTGTACAGCCATGTGTATGTGACTATATGCTAATGCTGGTAACAGCCCTTCCCCTGGTGTACAGCCGTGTGTATGTGACTATATGCTAATGATGGTATCAGCCCTTCCCCCGATGTACAGCTGTGTGTCTGTGACTATATACTAATGCTGGTACCAGCCCTTTATGTGACTATATACTAATGCTGGTATCAGCCCTTCCCCTGGTGTACAGCTGTGTCTGTGACTATATGCTAATGGTGTTATCAGCCCTTCCCCTGGTGTACAGCTGTGTGTCTGTGACTATATGCAAATGCTGGTATCAGCCCTTCCCCTGGTGTACAGCTGTGTATGTTACTATATGCTAATGCTGGTATCAGCCCTTCCCCTGGTGTACAGCCGTGTGTATGTGACTATATGCTAATGCTGGTATCAGCCCTTCCCCTGGTGTACAGCCGTGTGTCTGTGACTATATGCTAATGCTGGTATCAGCCCTTCCCCTGGTGTACAGCCGTGTGTCTGTGACTATATGCAAATGCTGGTATCAGCCCTTCCCCTCGTGTACAGCTGTGTGTCTGTGACTATATACTAATGCTGGTATCAGCCCTTCCCCTGGTGTACAGCCATGTGTATGTGACTATATGCTAATGCTGGTACCAGCCCTTCCCCTGGTGTACAGCCATGTGTATGTGACTATATGCTAAAGCTGCTACCCTTCCCCTGGTGTATGGCCATGTGTATGTGACTATATGCTAATGCTGGTATCAGCCCTTCACTCGGTGTACAGCTGTGTGTATGTGACTATATACTATTGCTGGTATCAGCCCTTCCTCTGGTGTACAGCCATGTGTATGTGACTATATGCTAATGCTGGTATCAGCCCTTCCCCTGGTGTACAGCCGTGTGTATGTGACTATATGCTAATGCTGGTATCAGCCCTTCCCCTGGTGTACAGCCGTGTGTCTGTGACTATATGCTAATGCTGGTATCAGCCCTTCCCCTGGTGTACAGCCGTGTGTCTGTGACTATATGCAAATGCTGGTATCAGCCCTTCCCCTCGTGTACAGCTGTGTGTATGTGACTATATGCTAATGCTGGTATCAGCCCTTCCCCTGGTGTACAGCCGTGTGTCTGTGACTATATGCTAATGCTGGTATCAGCCCTTCCCCTGGTGTGCAGCCGTGTGTCTGTGACTATATGCTAATGCTGGTATCAGCCCTTCCCCTGGTGTACAGCCGTGTGTGTGTGTGACTATATGCTAATGTTGGTACCAGCCCTTCCCCTGGAGTACAGCCGTGTGTGTGTGTGACTATATGCTAATGCTGGTATCAGCCCTTCCCCTGGTGTACAGCCGTGTGTATGTGACTATATGCTAATGCTGGTATCAGCCCTTCCCCTGGTGTACAGCCGTGTGTATGTGACTATATGCTAATGCTGGTATCAGCCCTTCCCTCGGTGTACAGCTGTGTGTATGTGACTATATACTAATGCTGGTATCAGCCCTTCCCCTGGTGTACAGCCGTGTGTCTGTGACTATATGCTAATGCTGGTATCAGCCCTTCCCCTGGTGTACAGCCGTGTGTATGTGACTATATGCTAATGCTGGTATCAGCCCTTCCCCTGGTGTACAGCCGTGTGTCTGTGACTATATGCTAATGCTGGTATCAGCCCTTCCCCTGGTGTACAGCCGTGTGTATGTGACTATATGCTAATGCTGGTATCAGCCCTTCCCCTGGTGTACAGCCGTGTGTATGTGACTATATACTAATGCTGGTATCAGCCCTTCCTCTGGTGTACAGCCATGTGTATGTGACTATATACTAATGCTGGTATCAGCCCTTCCCCTGGTGTACAGCCGTGTGTATGTGACTATATACTAATGCTGGTATCAGCCCTTCCCCTGGTGTACAGCCGTGTGTATGTGACTATATGCTAATGCTGGTATCAGCCCTTCCCCCGGTGTACAGCCGTGTGTCTGTGACTATATGCTAATGCTGGTATCAGCCCTTCCCCCGATGTACAGCCGTGTGTCTGTGACTATATGCTAATGCTGGTATCAGCCCTTCCCCTGGTGTACAGCCGTGTGTCTGTGACTATATGCTAATGCTGGTATCAGCCCTTCCCCTGGTGTATAGCCGTGTGTCTGTGACTATATGCTAATGCTGGTATCAGCCCTTCCCCTGGTGTACAGCCGTGTGTATGTGACTATATGCTAATGCTGGTATCAGCCCTTCCCCTGTTGTACCGCCGTGTGTCTGTGACTATATGCTAATGCTGGTATCAGCCCTTCCCCCGGTGTACAGCCGTGTGTCTGTGACTATATGCTAATGCTGGTATCAGCCCTTCCTCCGATGTACAGCTGTGTGTCTGTGACTATATGCTAATGCTGGTATCAGCCCTTCCCCTGGTGTACAGCCGTGTGTCTGTGACTATATGCTAATGCTGGTAACAGCCCTTCCCCTGGTGTACAGCTGTGTGTCTGTGACTATATGCTAATGCTGGTACCAGCCCTTCCCATGGTGTACAGCCGTGTGTGTGTGTGACTATATGCTAATGCTGGTATCAGCCCTTCCCCTGGTGTACAGCCGTGTGTGTGTGACTATATGCTAATGCTGGTATCAGCCCTTCCCCTGGTGTACAGCCGTGTGTCTGTGACTATATGCTAATGATGGTACCAGCCCTTCCCCTGGTGTACAGCCGTGTGTCTGTGACTATATGCTAATGCTGGTATCAGCCCTTCCCCTGGTGTACAGCCGTGTGTCTGTGACTATATGCTAATGCTGGTATCAGCCCTTCCCCTGGTGTACAGCCGTGTGTCTGTGACTATATGCTAATGCTGGTACCAGCCCTTCCCCTGGTGTACAGCCGTGTGTCTGTGACTATATGCTAATGCTGGTACCAGCCCTTCCCCTGGTGTACAGCCGTGTGTCTGTGACTATATGCTAATGCTGGTACCAGCCCTTCCCCTGGTGTACAGCCGTGTGTCTGTGACTATATGCTAATGCTGGTATCAGCCCTTCCCCTGGTGTACAGCTGTGTGTCTGTGACTATATGCTAATGCTGGTACCAGCCCTTCCCATGGTGTACAGCCGTGTGTGTGTGTGACTATATGCTAATGCTGGTATCAGCCCTTCCCCTGGTGTACAGCCGTGTGTATGTGACTATATGCTAATGCTGGTATCAGCCCTTCCCCTGGAGTACAGCCGTGTGTCTGTGACTATATGCTAATGCTGGTATCAGCCCTTCCCCTGGTGTACAGCCGTGTGTCTGTGACTATATGCTAATGTTGGTACCAGCCCTTCCCATGGAGTACAGCCGTGTGTGTGTGTGACTATATGCTAATGTTGGTACCAGCCCTTCCCATGGAGTACAGCCGTGTGTGTGTGTGACTATATGCTAATGCTGGTATCAGCCCTTCCCCTGGTGTACAGCCGTGTGTCTGTGACTATATGCTAATGCTGGTATCAGCCCTTCCCCTGGTGTACAGCCGTGTGTCTGTGACTATATGCTAATGCTGGTATCAGCCCTTCCCCTGGTGTACAGCCGTGTGTCTGTGACTATATGCTAATGCTGGTATCAGCCCTTCCCCTGGTGTACAGCCGTGTGTCTGTGACTATATGCTAATGCTGCTACCAGCCCTTCCCCTGGTGTACAGCCGTGTGTATGTGACTATATGCTAATGCTGGTATCAGCCCTTCCCCTGGTGTACAGCCGTGTGTATGTGAATATATGCTAATGCTGGTATCAGCCCTTCCCCTGGTGTACAGCCGTGTGTATGTGACTATATGCTAATGCTGGTATCAGCCCTTCCCCCGGTGTACAGCCGTGTGTAAGTGACTATATGCTAATGCTGGTATCAGCCCTTCCCCCGGTGTACAGCCGTGTGTCTGTGACTATATGCTAATGCTGATATCAGCCCTTCCCCCGGTGTACAGCCGTGTGTCTGTGACTATATGCTAATGCTGGTACCAGCCCTTCCCCCGGTGTACAGCCGTGTGTCTGTGACTATATGCTAATGCTGGTATCAGCCCTTCCCCTGGTGTACAGCCGTGTGTGTGTGTGACTATATGCTAATGCTGGTATCAGCCCTTCCCCTGGTGTAAATGCTGGTATCAGCCCTTCCCCCGGTGTACAGCCGTGTGTCTGTGACTATATGCTAATGCTGGTATCAGCCCTTCCCCCGGTGTACAGCCGTGTGTATGTGACTATATGCTAATGCTGGTATCACCTCTTCCCCTGGTGTACAGCCGTGTGTCTGTGACTGTATGCTAATGCTGGTATCAGCCCTTCCCCTGGTGTACAGCCGTGTGTATGTGACTATATGCTAATGCTGGTATCAGCCCTTCCCCTGGTGTAAATGCTGGTATCAGCCCTTCCCCCGGTGTACAGCCGTGTGTCTGTGACTATATGCTAATGCTGGTATCAGCCCTTCCCCCGGTGTACAGCCGTGTGTATGTGACTATATGCTAATGCTGGTATCACCTCTTCCCCTGGTGTACAGCCGTGTGTCTGTGACTATATGCTAATGCTGGTATCAGCCCTTCCCCTGATGTACAGCCCTGTGTATGTGACTATATGCTAATGTTGGTATCAGCCCTTCCCCCGGTGTACAGCTGTGTGTATGTGACTATATACTAATGCTGGTATCAGCCCTTCCCCTGGTGTCCAGCCATGTGTATGTGACTATATGCTAATGCTGGTAACAGCCCTTCCCCTGGTGTGCAGCCGTGTGTATGTGACTATATACTAATGCTGGTACCAGCCCTTTATGTGACTATATACTAATGCTGGTATCAGCCCTTCCCCTGGTGTACAGCCGTGTGTATGTGACTATATGCTAATGCTGGTATCAGCCCTTCCCCTGGTGTACAGCCGTGTGTCTGTGACTATATGCAAATGCTGGTATCAGCCCTTCCCCTGGTGTACAGCTGTGTGTCTGTGACTATGTACTAATGCTGGTATCAGCCCTTCCCCTGGTGTACAGCCGTGTGTCTGTGACTATATGCTAATGCTGGTATCAGCCCTTCCCCTGGTGTACAGCCGTGTGTATGTGACTATATGCTAATGCTGGTATCAGCCCTTCCCTCGGTGTACAGCTGTGTGTATGTGACTATATACTAATGCTGGTATCAGCCCTTCCCCTGGTGTACAGCCGTGTGTCTGTGACTATATGCTAATGCTGGTATCAGCCCTTCCCCTGGTGTACAGCCGTGTGTATGTGACTATATGCTAATGCTGGTATCAGCCCTTCCCCTGGTGTACAGCCGTGTGTCTGTGACTATATGCTAATGCTGGTATCAGCCCTTCCCCTGGTGTACAGCCGTGTGTATGTGACTATATGCTAATGCTGGTATCAGCCCTTCCCCTGGTGTACAGCCGTGTGTATGTGACTATATACTAATGCTGGTATCAGCCCTTCCTCTGGTGTACAGCCATGTGTATGTGACTATATACTAATGCTGGTATCAGCCCTTCCCCTGGTGTACAGCCGTGTGTATGTGACTATATACTAATGCTGGTATCAGCCCTTCCCCTGGTGTACAGCTGTGTGTATGTGACTATATGCTAATGCTGGTATCAGCCCTTCCCCCGGTGTACAGCCGTGTGTCTGTGACTATATGCTAATGCTGGTATCAGCCCTTCCCCCGATGTACAGCTGTGTGTCTGTGACTATATGCTAATGCTGGTATCAGCCCTTCCCCTGGTGTACAGCCGTGTGTCTGTGACTATATGCTAATGCTGGTATCAGCCCTTCCCCTGGTGTATAGCCGTGTGTCTGTGACTATATGCTAATGCTGGTATCAGCCCTTCCCCTGGTGTACAGCCGTGTGTATGTGACTATATGCTAATGCTGGTATCAGCCCTTCCCCTGCTGTACAGCCGTGTGTCTGTGACTATATGCTAATGCTGGTATCAGCCCTTCCCCTGGTGTACAGCCGTGTGTCTGTGACTATATACTAATGCTGGTATCAGCCCTTCCCCCGTTGTACAGCCGTGTGTCTGTGACTATATGCTAATGCTGGTATCAGCCCTTCCCCTGGTGTACAGCTGTGTGTCTGTGACTATATGCTAATGCTGGTATCAGCCCTTCCCCTGCTGTACAGCCATGTGTATGTGACTATATGCTAATGCAGGTATCAGGCCTTCCCCTGGTGTACAGCCGTGTGTCTGTGACTATATGCTAATGCTGGTATCAGCCCTTCCCCTGGTGTACAGCTGTGTGTCTGTGACTATATGCTAATGCTGGTATCAGCCCTTCCCCCGGTGTATAGCCGTGTGTCTGTGACTATATGCTAATGCTGGTATCAGCCCTTCCCCTGGTGTACAGCTGTGTGTCTGTGACTATATACTAATGCTGGTATCAGCCCTTCCCCCGGTGTATAGCCGTGTGTCTGTGACTATATGCTAATGCTGGTATCAGCCCTTCCCCTGGTGTACAGCTGTGTGTCTGTGACTATATGCTAATGCTGGTATCAGCCCTTCCCCTGGTGTAAATGCTGGTATCAGCCCTTCCCCCGGTGTACAGCCGTGTGTAAGTGACTATATGCTAATGCTGGTATCAGCCCTTCCCCTGGTGTACAGCCGTGTGTAAGTGACTATATGCTAATGCTGGTATCAGCCCTTCCCCTGGTGTACAGCCGTGTGTCTGTGACTATATGCTAATGCTGGTATCAGCCCTTCCCCCGGTGTACAGCCGTGTGTATGTGACTATATACTAATCCTGGTATCACCTCTTCCCCTGGTGTACAGCCGTGTGTCTGTGACTGTATGCTAATGCTGGTATCAGCCCTTCCCCTGGTGTACAGCCGTGTGTCTGTGACTATATGCTAATGCTGGTATCAGCCCTTCCCCCGGTGTACAGCCGTGTGTCTGTGACTGTATGCTAATGCTGGTATCAGCCCTTCCCCTGGTGTACAGCCGTGTGTCTGTGACTATATGCTAATGCTGGTATCAGCCCTTCCCCTGGTGTACAGCTGTGTGTGTGTGACTATATGCTAATGCTGGTATCAGCCCTTCCCCTGGTGTACAGCTGTGTGTATGTGACTATATACTAATGCTGGTATCAGCCCTTCCCCTGGTGTACAGCCGTGTGTCTGTGACTATATGCTAATGCTGGTATCAGCCCTTCCCCCGGTGTACAGCTGTGTGTATGTGACTATATACTAATGCTGGTATCAGCCCTTCCCCTGGTGTACAGCCATGTGTATGTGACTATATGCTAATGCTGGTAACAGCCCTTCCCCTGGTGTACAGCCGTGTGTATGTGACTATATGCTAATGATGGTATCAGCCCTTCCCCCGATGTACAGCTGTGTGTCTGTGACTATATACTAATGCTGGTACCAGCCCTTTATGTGACTATATACTAATGCTGGTATCAGCCCTTCCCCTGGTGTACAGCTGTGTCTGTGACTATATGCTAATGGTGTTATCAGCCCTTCCCCTGGTGTACAGCTGTGTGTCTGTGACTATATGCAAATGCTGGTATCAGCCCTTCCCCTGGTGTACAGCTGTGTATGTTACTATATGCTAATGCTGGTATCAGCCCTTCCCCTGGTGTACAGCCGTGTGTATGTGACTATATGCTAATGCTGGTATCAGCCCTTCCCCTGGTGTACAGCCGTGTGTCTGTGACTATATGCTAATGCTGGTATCAGCCCTTCCCCTGGTGTACAGCCGTGTGTCTGTGACTATATGCAAATGCTGGTATCAGCCCTTCCCCTCGTGTACAGCTGTGTGTCTGTGACTATATACTAATGCTGGTATCAGCCCTTCCCCTGGTGTACAGCCATGTGTATGTGACTATATGCTAATGCTGGTACCAGCCCTTCCCCTGGTGTACAGCCATGTGTATGTGACTATATGCTAAAGCTGCTACCCTTCCCCTGGTGTATGGCCATGTGTATGTGACTATATGCTAATGCTGGTATCAGCCCTTCACTCGGTGTACAGCTGTGTGTATGTGACTATATACTATTGCTGGTATCAGCCCTTCCTCTGGTGTACAGCCATGTGTATGTGACTATATGCTAATGCTGGTATCAGCCCTTCCCCTGGTGTACAGCCGTGTGTATGTGACTATATGCTAATGCTGGTATCAGCCCTTCCCCTGGTGTACAGCCGTGTGTCTGTGACTATATGCTAATGCTGGTATCAGCCCTTCCCCTGGTGTACAGCCGTGTGTCTGTGACTATATGCAAATGCTGGTATCAGCCCTTCCCCTCGTGTACAGCTGTGTGTATGTGACTATATGCTAATGCTGGTATCAGCCCTTCCCCTGGTGTACAGCCGTGTGTCTGTGACTATATGCTAATGCTGGTATCAGCCCTTCCCCTGGTGTGCAGCCGTGTGTCTGTGACTATATGCTAATGCTGGTATCAGCCCTTCCCCTGGTGTACAGCCGTGTGTGTGTGTGACTATATGCTAATGTTGGTACCAGCCCTTCCCCTGGAGTACAGCCGTGTGTGTGTGTGACTATATGCTAATGCTGGTATCAGCCCTTCCCCTGGTGTACAGCCGTGTGTATGTGACTATATGCTAATGCTGGTATCAGCCCTTCCCCTGGTGTACAGCCGTGTGTATGTGACTATATGCTAATGCTGGTATCAGCCCTTCCCTCGGTGTACAGCTGTGTGTATGTGACTATATACTAATGCTGGTATCAGCCCTTCCCCTGGTGTACAGCCGTGTGTATGTGACTATATACTAATGCTGGTATCAGCCCTTCCTCTGGTGTACAGCCATGTGTATGTGACTATATACTAATGCTGGTATCAGCCCTTCCCCTGGTGTACAGCCGTGTGTATGTGACTATATACTAATGCTGGTATCAGCCCTTCCCCTGGTGTACAGCTGTGTGTATGTGACTATATGCTAATGCTGGTATCAGCCCTTCCCCCGGTGTACAGCCGTGTGTCTGTGACTATATGCTAATGCTGGTATCAGCCCTTCCCCCGATGTACAGCTGTGTGTCTGTGACTATATGCTAATGCTGGTATCAGCCCTTCCCCTGGTGTACAGCCGTGTGTCTGTGACTATATGCTAATGCTGGTATCAGCCCTTCCCCTGGTGTATAGCCGTGTGTCTGTGACTATATGCTAATGCTGGTATCAGCCCTTCCCCTGGTGTACAGCCGTGTGTATGTGACTATATGCTAATGCTGGTATCAGCCCTTCCCCTGTTGTACCGCCGTGTGTCTGTGACTATATGCTAATGCTGGTATCAGCCCTTCCCCCGGTGTACAGCCGTGTGTCTGTGACTATATGCTAATGCTGGTATCAGCCCTTCCCCCGATGTACAGCTGTGTGTCTGTGACTATATGCTAATGCTGGTATCAGCCCTTCCCCTGGTGTACAGCCGTGTGTCTGTGACTATATGCTAATGCTGGTAACAGCCCTTCCCCTGGTGTACAGCTGTGTGTCTGTGACTATATGCTAATGCTGGTACCAGCCCTTCCCATGGTGTACAGCCGTGTGTGTGTGTGACTATATGCTAATGCTGGTATCAGCCCTTCCCCTGGTGTACAGCCGTGTGTGTGTGACTATATGCTAATGCTGGTATCAGCCCTTCCCCTGGTGTACAGCCGTGTGTCTGTGACTATATGCTAATGATGGTACCAGCCCTTCCCCTGGTGTACAGCCGTGTGTCTGTGACTATATGCTAATGCTGGTATCAGCCCTTCCCCTGGTGTACAGCCGTGTGTCTGTGACTATATGCTAATGCTGGTATCAGCCCTTCCCCTGGTGTACAGCCGTGTGTCTGTGACTATATGCTAATGCTGGTACCAGCCCTTCCCCTGGTGTACAGCCGTGTGTCTGTGACTATATGCTAATGCTGGTACCAGCCCTTCCCCTGGTGTACAGCCGTGTGTCTGTGACTATATGCTAATGCTGGTACCAGCCCTTCCCCTGGTGTACAGCCGTGTGTCTGTGACTATATGCTAATGCTGGTATCAGCCCTTCCCCTGGTGTACAGCTGTGTGTCTGTGACTATATGCTAATGCTGGTACCAGCCCTTCCCATGGTGTACAGCCGTGTGTGTGTGTGACTATATGCTAATGCTGGTATCAGCCCTTCCCCTGGTGTACAGCCGTGTGTATGTGACTATATGCTAATGCTGGTATCAGCCCTTCCCCTGGAGTACAGCCGTGTGTCTGTGACTATATGCTAATGCTGGTATCAGCCCTTCCCCTGGTGTACAGCCGTGTGTCTGTGACTATATGCTAATGTTGGTACCAGCCCTTCCCATGGAGTACAGCCGTGTGTGTGTGTGACTATATGCTAATGTTGGTACCAGCCCTTCCCATGGAGTACAGCCGTGTGTGTGTGTGACTATATGCTAATGCTGGTATCAGCCCTTCCCCTGGTGTACAGCCGTGTGTCTGTGACTATATGCTAATGCTGGTATCAGCCCTTCCCCTGGTGTACAGCCGTGTGTCTGTGACTATATGCTAATGCTGGTATCAGCCCTTCCCCTGGTGTACAGCCGTGTGTCTGTGACTATATGCTAATGCTGGTATCAGCCCTTCCCCTGGTGTACAGCCGTGTGTCTGTGACTATATGCTAATGCTGCTACCAGCCCTTCCCCTGGTGTACAGCCGTGTGTATGTGACTATATGCTAATGCTGGTATCAGCCCTTCCCCTGGTGTACAGCCGTGTGTATGTGAATATATGCTAATGCTGGTATCAGCCCTTCCCCTGGTGTACAGCCGTGTGTATGTGACTATATGCTAATGCTGGTATCAGCCCTTCCCCCGGTGTACAGCCGTGTGTAAGTGACTATATGCTAATGCTGGTATCAGCCCTTCCCCCGGTGTACAGCCGTGTGTCTGTGACTATATGCTAATGCTGATATCAGCCCTTCCCCCGGTGTACAGCCGTGTGTCTGTGACTATATGCTAATGCTGGTACCAGCCCTTCCCCCGGTGTACAGCCGTGTGTCTGTGACTATATGCTAATGCTGGTATCAGCCCTTCCCCTGGTGTACAGCCGTGTGTGTGTGTGACTATATGCTAATGCTGGTATCAGCCCTTCCCCTGGTGTAAATGCTGGTATCAGCCCTTCCCCCGGTGTACAGCCGTGTGTCTGTGACTATATGCTAATGCTGGTATCAGCCCTTCCCCCGGTGTACAGCCGTGTGTATGTGACTATATGCTAATGCTGGTATCACCTCTTCCCCTGGTGTACAGCCGTGTGTCTGTGACTGTATGCTAATGCTGGTATCAGCCCTTCCCCTGGTGTACAGCCGTGTGTATGTGACTATATGCTAATGCTGGTATCAGCCCTTCCCCTGGTGTACAGCTGTGTGTGTGTGACTATATGCTAATGCTGGTATCAGCCCTTCCCCTGATGTACAGCCCTGTGTATGTGACTATATGCTAATGTTGGTATCAGCCCTTCCCCCGGTGTACAGCTGTGTGTATGTGACTATATACTAATGCTGGTATCAGCCCTTCCCCTGGTGTCCAGCCATGTGTATGTGACTATATGCTAATGCTGGTAACAGCCCTTCCCCTGGTGTGCAGCCGTGTGTATGTGACTATATACTAATGCTGGTACCAGCCCTTTATGTGACTATATACTAATGCTGGTATCAGCCCTTCCCCTGGTGTACAGCCGTGTGTATGTGACTATATGCTAATGCTGGTATCAGCCCTTCCCCTGGTGTACAGCCGTGTGTCTGTGACTATATGCAAATGCTGGTATCAGCCCTTCCCCTGGTGTACAGCTGTGTGTCTGTGACTATGTACTAATGCTGGTATCAGCCCTTCCCCTGGTGTACAGCCGTGTGTCTGTGACTATATGCTAATGCTGGTATCAGCCCTTCCCCTGGTGTACAGCCGTGTGTATGTGACTATATGCTAATGCTGGTATCAGCCCTTCCCTCGGTGTACAGCTGTGTGTATGTGACTATATACTAATGCTGGTATCAGCCCTTCCCCTGGTGTACAGCCGTGTGTCTGTGACTATATGCTAATGCTGGTATCAGCCCTTCCCCTGGTGTACAGCCGTGTGTATGTGACTATATGCTAATGCTGGTATCAGCCCTTCCCCTGGTGTACAGCCGTGTGTCTGTGACTATATGCTAATGCTGGTATCAGCCCTTCCCCTGGTGTACAGCCGTGTGTATGTGACTATATGCTAATGCTGGTATCAGCCCTTCCCCTGGTGTACAGCCGTGTGTATGTGACTATATACTAATGCTGGTATCAGCCCTTCCTCTGGTGTACAGCCATGTGTATGTGACTATATACTAATGCTGGTATCAGCCCTTCCCCTGGTGTACAGCCGTGTGTATGTGACTATATACTAATGCTGGTATCAGCCCTTCCCCTGGTGTACAGCTGTGTGTATGTGACTATATGCTAATGCTGGTATCAGCCCTTCCCCCGGTGTACAGCCGTGTGTCTGTGACTATATGCTAATGCTGGTATCAGCCCTTCCCCCGATGTACAGCTGTGTGTCTGTGACTATATGCTAATGCTGGTATCAGCCCTTCCCCTGGTGTACAGCCGTGTGTCTGTGACTATATGCTAATGCTGGTATCAGCCCTTCCCCTGGTGTATAGCCGTGTGTCTGTGACTATATGCTAATGCTGGTATCAGCCCTTCCCCTGGTGTACAGCCGTGTGTATGTGACTATATGCTAATGCTGGTATCAGCCCTTCCCCTGCTGTACAGCCGTGTGTCTGTGACTATATGCTAATGCTGGTATCAGCCCTTCCCCTGGTGTACAGCCGTGTGTCTGTGACTATATACTAATGCTGGTATCAGCCCTTCCCCCGTTGTACAGCCGTGTGTCTGTGACTATATGCTAATGCTGGTATCAGCCCTTCCCCTGGTGTACAGCTGTGTGTCTGTGACTATATGCTAATGCTGGTATCAGCCCTTCCCCTGCTGTACAGCCATGTGTATGTGACTATATGCTAATGCAGGTATCAGGCCTTCCCCTGGTGTACAGCCGTGTGTCTGTGACTATATACTAATGCTGGTATCAGCCCTTCCCCCGGTGTATAGCCGTGTGTCTGTGACTATATGCTAATGCTGGTATCAGCCCTTCCCCTGGTGTACAGCTGTGTGTCTGTGACTATATGCTAATGCTGGTATCAGCCCTTCCCCTGGTGTAAATGCTGGTATCAGCCCTTCCCCCGGTGTACAGCCGTGTGTAAGTGACTATATGCTAATGCTGGTATCAGCCCTTCCCCTGGTGTACAGCCGTGTGTAAGTGACTATATGCTAATGCTGGTATCAGCCCTTCCCCTGGTGTACAGCCGTGTGTCTGTGACTATATGCTAATGCTGGTATCAGCCCTTCCCCCGGTGTACAGCCGTGTGTATGTGACTATATACTAATCCTGGTATCACCTCTTCCCCTGGTGTACAGCCGTGTGTCTGTGACTGTATGCTAATGCTGGTATCAGCCCTTCCCCTGGTGTACAGCCGTGTGTCTGTGACTATATGCTAATGCTGGTATCAGCCCTTCCCCCGGTGTACAGCCGTGTGTCTGTGACTGTATGCTAATGCTGGTATCAGCCCTTCCCCTGGTGTACAGCCGTGTGTCTGTGACTATATGCTAATGCTGGTATCAGCCCTTCCCCTGGTGTACAGCTGTGTGTGTGTGACTATATGCTAATGCTGGTATCAGCCCTTCCCCTGGTGTACAGCTGTGTGTATGTGACTATATACTAATGCTGGTATCAGCCCTTCCCCTGGTGTACAGCCGTGTGTCTGTGACTATATGCTAATGCTGGTATCAGCCCTTCCCCCGGTGTACAGCTGTGTGTATGTGACTATATACTAATGCTGGTATCAGCCCTTCCCCTGGTGTACAGCCATGTGTATGTGACTATATGCTAATGCTGGTAACAGCCCTTCCCCTGGTGTACAGCCGTGTGTATGTGACTATATGCTAATGATGGTATCAGCCCTTCCCCCGGTGTACAGCTGTGTGTCTGTGACTATATACTAATGCTGGTACCAGCCCTTTATGTGACTATATACTAATGCTGGTATCAGCCCTTCCCCTGGTGTACAGCTGTGTCTGTGACTATATGCTAATGGTGTTATCAGCCCTTCCCCTGGTGTACAGCCGTGTGTTTGTGACTATATGCAAATGCTGGTATCAGCCCTTCCCCTGGTGTACAGCTGTGTATGTGACTATATGCTAATGCTGGTATCAGCCCTTCCCCTGGTGTACAGCCGTGTGTATGTGACTATATGCTAATGCTGGTATCAGCCCTTCCCCTGGTGTACAGCCGTGTGTCTGTGACTATATGCTAATGCTGGTATCAGCCCTTCCCCTGGTGTACAGCCGTGTGTCTGTGACTATATGCAAATGCTGGTATCAGCCCTTCCCCTCGTGTACAGCTGTGTGTATGTGACTATATGCTAATGCTGGTATCAGCCCTTCCCCTGGTGTACAGCCGTGTGTCTGTGACTATATGCTAATGCTGGTATCAGCCCTTCCCCTGGTGTGCAGCCGTGTGTCTGTGACTATATGCTAATGCTGGTATCAGCCCTTCCCCTGGTGTACAGCCGTGTGTGTGTGTGACTATATGCTAATGTTGGTACCAGCCCTTCCCCTGGAGTACAGCCGTGTGTGTGTGTGACTATATGCTAATGCTGGTATCAGCCCTTCCCCTGGTGTACAGCCGTGTGTATGTGACTATATGCTAATGCTGGTATCAGCCCTTCCCCTG
Organism: Taudactylus pleione; assembly: GCA_031769625.1. NCBI lineage: Eukaryota > Metazoa > Chordata > Amphibia > Anura > Myobatrachidae > Taudactylus > Taudactylus pleione. Next base: position 349,074 of record JAUIMM010001449.1, read on the forward strand.
GTGTACAGCCGTGTGTCTGTGACTATAAGCTAATGATGGTACCAGCCCTTCCCCTGGTGTACAGCCGTGTGTCTGTGACTATATGCTAATGCTGGTATCAGCCCTTCCCCTGGTGTACAGCCGTGTGTCTGTGACTATATGCTAATGTTGGTATCAGCCCTTCCCCTGGTGTACAGCCGTGTGTCTGTGACTATATGCTAATGCTGGTACCAGCCCTTCCCCTGGTGTACAGCCGTGTGTCTGTGACTATATGCTAATGCTGGTACCAGCCCTTCCCCTGGTGTACAGCCGTGTGTCTGTGACTATATGCTAATGCTGGTATCAGCCCTTCCCCTGGTGTACAGCTGTGTGTCTGTGACTATATGCTAATGCTGGTACCAGCCCTTCCCATGGTGTACAGCCGTGTGTGTGTGTGACTATATGCTAATGCTGGTATCAGCCCTTCCCCTGGTGTACAGCCGTGTGTATGTGACTATATGCTAATGCTGGTATCAGCCCTTCCCCTGGTGTACAGCCGTGTGTCTGTGACTATATGCTAATGCTGGTACCAGCCCTTCCCCTGGTGTACAGCCGTGTGTCTGTGACTATATGCTAATGCTGGTATCAGCCCTTCCCCTGGTGTACAGCCGTGTGTCTGTGACTATATGCTAATGCTGGTATCAGCCCTTCCCCTGGTGTACAGCCGTGTGTCTGTGACTATATGCTAATGCTGGTATCAGCCCTTCCCCTGGTGTACAGCCGTGTGTCTGTGACTATATGCTAATGTTGGTATCAGCCCTTCCCCTGGTGTACAGCCGTGTGTCTGTGACTATATGCTAATGCTGGTACCAGCCCTTCCCCTGGTGTACAGCCGTGTGTCTGTGACTATATGCTAATGCTGGTACCAGCCCTTCCCCTGGTGTACAGCCGTGTGTCTGTGACTATATGCTAATGCTGGTATCAGCCCTTCCCCTGGTGTACAGCTGTGTGTCTGTGACTATATGCTAATGCTGGTACCAGCCCTTCCCCTGGTGTACAGCCGTGTGTGTGTGTGACTATATGCTAATGCTGGTATCAGCCCTTCCCCTGGTGTACAGCCGTGTGTATGTGACTATATGCTAATGCTGGTATCAGCCCTTCCCCTGGTGTACAGCCGTGTGTCTGTGACTATATGCTAATGCTGGTACCAGCCCTTCCCCTGGTGTACAGCCGTGTGTCTGTGACTATATGCTAATGCTGGTATCAGCCCTTCCCCTGGTGTACAGCCGTGTGTCTGTGACTATATGCTAATGCTGGTATCAGCCCTTCCCCTGGTGTACAGCCGTGTGTCTGTGACTATATGCTAATGCTGGTACCAGCCCTTCCCCTGGTGTACAGCCGTGTGTCTGTGACTATATGCTAATGCTGGTATCAGCCCTTCCCCTGGTGTACAGCCGTGTGTATGTGACTATATGCTAATGTTGGTATCAGCCCTTCCCCTGGTGTACAGCCGTGTGTATGTGACTATATGCTAATGCTGGTATCAGCCCTTCCCCCGGTGTACAGCCGTGTGTAAGTGACTATATGCTAATGCTGGTATCAGCCCTTCCCCCGGTGTACAGCCGTGTGTCTGTGACTATATGCTAATGCTGATATCAGCCCTTCCCCCGGTGTACAGCCGTGTGTCTGTGACTATATGCTAATGCTAGTACCAGCCCTTCCCCCGGTGTACAGCCGTGTGTCTGTGACTATATGCTAATGCTGGTATCAGCCCTTCCCCTGGTGTACAGCCGTGTGTGTGTGTGACTATATGCTAATGCTGGTATCAGCCCTTCCCCTGGTGTAAATGCTGGTATCAGCCCTTCCCCCGGTGTACAGCCGTGTGTAAGTGACTATATGCTAATGCTGGTATCAGCCCTTCCCCTGGTGTACAGCCGTGTGTAAGTGACTATATGCTAATGCTGGTATCAGCCCTTCCCCTGGTGTACAGCTGTGTGTATGTGACTATATGCTAATGCTGGTATCAGCCCTTCCCCCGGTGTACAGCCGTGTGTATGTGACTATATACTAATGCTGGTATCACCTCTTCCCCTGGTGTACAGCCGTGTGTCTGTGACTGTATGCTAATGCTGGTATCAGCCCTTCCCCCGGTGTACAGCTGTGTGTGTGTGACTATATGCTAATGCTGGTATCAGCCCTTCCCCTGGTGTACAGCCGTGTGTCTGTGACTATATGCTAATGCTGGTATCAGCCCTTCCCCTGGTGTACAGCTGTGTGTATGTGACTATATACTAATGCTGGTATCAGCCCTTCCCCTGGTGTATAGCCGTGTGTCTGTGACTATATACTAATGCTGGTATCAGCCCTTCCCCTGGTGTATAGCCATGTGTCTGTGACTATATACTAATGCTGGTATCAGCCCTTCCCCTGGTGTACAGCCGTGTGTCTGTGACTATATGCTAATGTTGGTATCAGCCCTTCCCCTGGTGTACAGCCGTGTGTCTGTGACTATATGCTAATGCTGGTATCAGCCCTTCCCCTGGTGTACAGCTGTGTGTATGTGACTATATACTAATGCTGGTATCAGCCCTTCCCCTGGTGTACAGCCGTGTGTCTGTGACTATATGCTAATGCTGGTATCAGCCCTTCCCCTGGTGTACAGCTGTGTGTATGTGACTATATACTAATGCTGGTATCAGCCCTTCCCCTGGTGTACAGCTGTGTGTATGTGACTATATACTAATGCTGGTATCAGCCCTTCCCCCGGTGTACAGCTGTGTGTATGTGACTATATACTAATGCTGGTATCAGCCCTTCCCCTGGTGTACAGCCATGTGTATGTGACTATATGCTAATGCTGGTAACAGCCCTTCCCCTGGTGTACAGCCGTGTGTATGTGACTATATGCTAATGATGGTATCAGCCCTTCCCCCGATGTACAGCTGTGTGTCTGTGACTATATACTAATGCTGGTACCAGCCCTTTATGTGACTATATACTAATGCTGGTATCAGCCCTTCCCCTGGTGTACAGCTGTGTCTGTGACTATATGCTAATGGTGTTATCAGCCCTTCCCCTGGTGTACAGCTGTGTGTCTGTGACTATATGCAAATGCTGGTATCAGCCCTTCCCCTGGTGTACAGCTGTGTATGTTACTATATGCTAATGCTGGTATCAGCCCTTCCCCTGGTGTACAGCCGTGTGTATGTGACTATATGCTAATGCTGGTATCAGCCCTTCCCCTGGTGTACAGCCGTGTGTCTGTGACTATATGCTAATGCTGGTATCAGCCCTTCCCCTGGTGTACAGCCGTGTGTCTGTGACTATATGCAAATGCTGGTATCAGCCCTTCCCCTCGTGTACAGCTGTGTGTCTGTGACTATATACTAATGCTGGTATCAGCCCTTCCCCTGGTGTACAGCCATGTGTATGTGACTATATGCTAATGCTGGTACCAGCCCTTCCCCTGGTGTACAGCCATGTGTATGTGACTATATGCTAAAGCTGCTACCCTTCCCCTGGTGTATGGCCATGTGTATGTGACTATATGCTAATGCTGGTATCAGCCCTTCACTCGGTGTACAGCTGTGTGTATGTGACTATATACTATTGCTGGTATCAGCCCTTCCTCTGGTATATAGCCATGTGTATGTGACTATATGCTAATGCTGGTATCAGCCCTTCCCCTGGTGTACAGCCGTGTGTATGTGACTATATGCTAATGCTGGTATCAGCCCTTCCCCTGGTGTACAGCCGTGTGTCTGTGACTATATGCTAATGCTGGTATCAGCCCTTCCCCTGGTGTACAGCCGTGTGTCTGTGACTATATGCAAATGCTGGTATCAGCCCTTCCCCTCGTGTACAGCTGTGTGTATGTGACTATATGCTAATGCTGGTATCAGCCCTTCCCCTGGTGTACAGCCGTGTGTCTGTGACTATATGCTAATGCTGGTATCAGCCCTTCCCCTGGTGTGCAGCCGTGTGTCTGTGACTATATGCTAATGCTGGTATCAGCCCTTCCCCTGGTGTACAGCCGTGTGTGTGTGTGACTATATGCTAATGTTGGTACCAGCCCTTCCCCTGGAGTACAGCCGTGTGTGTGTGTGACTATATGCTAATGCTGGTATCAGCCCTTCCCCTGGTGTACAGCCGTGTGTATGTGACTATATGCTAATGCTGGTATCAGCCCTTCCCCTGGTGTACAGCCGTGTGTCTGTGACTATAAGCTAATGATGGTACCAGCCCTTCCCCTGGTGTACAGCCGTGTGTCTGTGACTATATGCTAATGCTGGTATCAGCCCTTCCCCTGGTGTACAGCCGTGTGTCTGTGACTATATGCTAATGTTGGTATCAGCCCTTCCCCTGGTGTACAGCCGTGTGTCTGTGACTATATGCTAATGCTGGTACCAGCCCTTCCCCTGGTGTACAGCCGTGTGTCTGTGACTATATGCTAATGCTGGTACCAGCCCTTCCCCTGGTGTACAGCCGTGTGTCTGTGACTATATGCTAATGCTGGTATCAGCCCTTCCCCTGGTGTACAGCTGTGTGTCTGTGACTATATGCTAATGCTGGTACCAGCCCTTCCCATGGTGTACAGCCGTGTGTGTGTGTGACTATATGCTAATGCTGGTATCAGCCCTTCCCCTGGTGGACAGCCGTGTGTGTGTGACTATATGCTAATGCTGGTATCAGCCCTTCCCCTGGTGTACAGCCGTGTGTCTGTGACTATATGCTAATGATGGTACCAGCCCTTCCCCTGGTGTACAGCCGTGTGTCTGTTACTATATGCTAATGCTGGTATCAGCCCTTCCCCTGGTGTACAGCCGTGTGTCTGTGACTATATGCTAATGCTGGTATCAGCCCTTCCCCTGGTGTACAGCCGTGTGTCTGTGACTATATGCTAATGCTGGTACCAGCCCTTCCCCTGGTGTACAGCCGTGTGTCTGTGACTATATGCTAATGCTGGTACCAGCCCTTCCCCTGGTGTACAGCCGTGTGTCTGTGACTATATGCTAATGCTGGTACCAGCCCTTCCCCTGGTGTACAGCCGTGTGTCTGTGACTATATGCTAATGCTGGTATCAGCCCTTCCCCTGGTGTACAGCTGTGTGTCTGTGACTATATGCTAATGCTGGTACCAGCCCTTCCCATGGTGTACAGCCGTGTGTGTGTGTGACTATATGCTAATGCTGGTATCAGCCCTTCCCCTGGTGTACAGCCGTGTGTATGTGACTATATGCTAATGCTGGTATCAGCCCTTCCCCTGGAGTACAGCCGTGTGTCTGTGACTATATGCTAATGCTGGTATCAGCCCTTCCCCTGGTGTACAGCCGTGTGTCTGTGACTATATGCTAATGTTGGTACCAGCCCTTCCCATGGAGTACAGCCGTGTGTGTGTGTGACTATATGCTAATGTTGGTACCAGCCCTTCCCATGGAGTACAGCCGTGTGTGTGTGTGACTATATGCTAATGCTGGTATCAGCCCTTCCCCTGGTGTACAGCCGTGTGTCTGTGACTATATGCTAATGCTGGTATCAGCCCTTCCCCTGGTGTACAGCCGTGTGTCTGTGACTATATGCTAATGCTGGTATCAGCCCTTCCCCTGGTGTACAGCCGTGTGTCTGTGACTATATGCTAATGCTGGTATCAGCCCTTCCCCTGGTGTACAGCCGTGTGTCTGTGACTATATGCTAATGCTGCTACCAGCCCTTCCCCTGGTGTACAGCCGTGTGTATGTGACTATATGCTAATGCTGGTATCAGCCCTTCCCCTGGTGTACAGCCGTGTGTATGTGACTATATGCTAATGCTGGTATCAGCCCTTCCCCTGGTGTACAGCCGTGTGTATGTGAATATATGCTAATGCTGGTGTCAGCCCTTCCCCTGGTGTACAGCCGTGTGTATGTGACTATATGCTAATGCTGGTATCAGCCCTTCCCCCGGTGTACAGCCGTGTGTAAGTGACTATATGCTAATGCTGGTATCAGCCCTTCCCCCGGTGTACAGCCGTGTGTCTGTGACTATATGCTAATGCTGATATCAGCCCTTCCCCCGGTGTACAGCCGTGTGTCTGTGACTATATGCTAATGCTGGTACCAGCCCTTCCCCCGGTGTACAGCCGTGTGTCTGTGACTATATGCTAATGCTGGTATCAGCCCTTCCCCTGGTGTACAGCCGTGTGTGTGTGTGACTATATGCTAATGCTGGTATCAGCCCTTCCCCTGGTGTAAATGCTGGTATCAGCCCTTCCCCCGGTGTACAGCCGTGTGTCTGTGACTATATGCTAATGCTGGTATCAGCCCTTCCCCCGGTGTACAGCCGTGTGTATGTGACTATATGCTAATGCTGGTATCACCTCTTCCCCTGGTGTACAGCCGTGTGTCTGTGACTGTATGCTAATGCTGGTATCAGCCCTTCCCCTGGTGTACAGCCGTGTGTATGTGACTATATGCTAATGCTGGTATCAGCCCTTCCCCTGGTGTACAGCTGTGTGTGTGTGACTATATGCTAATGCTGGTATCAGCCCTTCCCCTGATGTACAGCCCTGTGTATGTGACTATATGCTAATGTTGGTATCAGCCCTTCCCCCGGTGTACAGCTGTGTGTATGTGACTATATACTAATGCTGGTATCAGCCCTTCCCCTGGTGTCCAGCCATGTGTATGTGACTATATGCTAATGCTGGTAACAGCCCTTCCCCTGGTGTGCAGCCGTGTGTATGTGACTATATACTAATGCTGGTACCAGCCCTTTATGTGACTATATACTAATGCTGGTATCAGCCCTTCCCCTGGTGTACAGCCGTGTGTATGTGACTATATGCTAATGCTGGTATCAGCCCTTCCCCTGGTGTACAGCCGTGTGTCTGTGACTATATGCAAATGCTGGTATCAGCCCTTCCCCTGGTGTACAGCTGTGTGTCTGTGACTATATACTAATGCTGGTATCAGCCCTTCCCCTGGTGTACAGCCGTGTGTCTGTGACTATATGCTAATGCTGGTATCAGCCCTTCCCCTGGTGTACAGCCGTGTGTATGTGACTATATGCTAATGCTGGTATCAGCCCTTCCCTCGGTGTACAGCTGTGTGTATGTGACTATATACTAATGCTGGTATCAGCCCTTCCCCTGGTGTACAGCCGTGTGTCTGTGACTATATGCTAATGCTGGTATCAGCCCTTCCCCTGGTGTACAGCCGTGTGTATGTGACTATATGCTAATGCTGGTATCAGCCCTTCCCCTGGTGTACAGCCGTGTGTCTGTGACTATATGCTAATGCTGGTATCAGCCCTTCCCCTGGTGTACAGCCGTGTGTATGTGACTATATGCTAATGCTGGTATCAGCCCTTCCCCTGGTGTACAGCCGTGTGTATGTGACTATATACTAATGCTGGTATCAGCCCTTCCTCTGGTGTACAGCCATGTGTATGTGACTATATACTAATGCTGGTATCAGCCCTTCCCCTGGTGTACAGCCGTGTGTATGTGACTATATACTAATGCTGGTATCAGCCCTTCCCCTGGTGTACAGCTGTGTGTATGTGACTATATGCTAATGCTGGTATCAGCCCTTCCCCCGGTGTACAGCCGTGTGTCTGTGACTATATGCTAATGCTGGTATCGGCCCTTCCCCCGATGTACAGCTGTGTGTCTGTGACTATATGCTAATGCTGGTATCAGCCCTTCCCCTGGTGTACAGCCGTGTGTCTGTGACTATATGCTAATGCTGGTATCAGCCCTTCCCCTGGTGTATAGCCGTGTGTCTGTGACTATATGCTAATGCTGGTATCAGCCCTTCCCCTGGTGTACAGCCGTGTGTATGTGACTATATGCTAATGCTGGTATCAGCCCTTCCCCTGCTGTACAGCCGTGTGTCTGTGACTATATGCTAATGCTGGTATCAGCCCTTCCCCTGGTGTACAGCCGTGTGTCTGTGACTATATACTAATGCTGGTATCAGCCCTTCCCCCGTTGTACAGCCGTGTGTCTGTGACTATATGCTAATGCTGGTATCAGCCCTTCCCCTGGTGTACAGCTGTGTGTCTGTGACTATATGCTAATGCTGGTATCAGCCCTTCCCCTGCTGTACAGCCATGTGTATGTGACTATATGCTAATGCAGGTATCAGGCCTTCCCCTGGTGTACAGCCGTGTGTCTGTGACTATATACTAATGCTGGTATCAGCCCTTCCCCCGGTGTATAGCCGTGTGTATGTGACTATATGCTAATGCTGGTATAAGCCCTTCCCCTGGTGTACAGCTGTGTGTCTGTGACTATATGCTAATGCTGGTATCAGCCCTTCCCCTGGTGTACAGCTGTGTGTCTGTGACTATATGCTAATGCTGGTATCAGCCCTTCCCCTGGTGTAAATGCTGGTATCAGCCCTTCCCCCGGTGTACAGCCGTGTGTAAGTGACTATATGCTAATGCTGGTATCAGCCCTTCCCCTGGTGTACAGCCGTGTGTAAGTGACTATATGCTAATGCTGGTATCAGCCCTTCCCCTGGTGTACAGCCGTGTGTCTGTGACTATATGCTAATGCTGGTATCAGCCCTTCCCCCGGTGTACAGCCGTGTGTATGTGACTATATACTAATCCTGGTATCACCTCTTCCCCTGGTGTACAGCCGTGTGTCTGTGACTGTATGCTAATGCTGGTATCAGCCCTTCCCCTGGTGTACAGCCGTGTGTCTGTGACTATATGCTAATGCTGCTACCAGCCCTTCCCCTGGTGTACAGCCGTGTGTATGTGACTATATGCTAATGCTGGTATCAGCCCTTCCCCTGGTGTACAGCCGTGTGTATGTGACTATATGCTAATGCTGGTATCAGCCCTTCCCCTGGTGTACAGCCGTGTGTATGTGAATATATGCTAATGCTGGTATCAGCCCTTCCCCTGGTGTACAGCCGTGTGTATGTGAATATATGCTAATGCTGGTATCAGCCCTTCCCCTGGTGTACAGCCGTGTGTCTGTGACTATATGCAAATGCTGGTATCAGCCCTTCCCCTGGTGTACAGCTGTGTGTCTGTGACTATATACTAATGCTGGTATCAGCCCTTCCCCTGGTGTACAGCCGTGTGTCTGTGACTATATGCTAATGCTGGTATCAGCCCTTCCCCTGGTGTACAGCCGTGTGTATGTGACTATATGCTAATGCTGGTATCAGCCCTTCCCCCGGTGTACAGCCGTGTGTATGTGACTATATACTAATCCTGGTATCACCTCTTCCCCTGGTGTACAGCCGTGTGTCTGTGACTGTATGCTAATGCTGGTATCAGCCCTTCCCCTGGTGTACAGCCGTGTGTCTGTGACTATATGCTAATGCTGCTACCAGCCCTTCCCCTGGTGTACAGCCGTGTGTATGTGACTATATGCTAATGCTGGTATCAGCCCTTCCCCTGGTGTACAGCTGTGTGTCTGTGACTATATACTAATGCTGGTATCAGCCCTTCCCCTGGTGTACAGCCGTGTGTCTGTGACTATATGCTAATGCTGGTATCAGCCCTTCCCCTGGTGTACAGCCGTGTGTATGTGACTATATGCTAATGCTGGTATCAGCCCTTCCCCCGGTGTACAGCCGTGTGTATGTGACTATATACTAATGCTGGTATCACCTCTTCCCCTGGTGTACAGCCGTGTGTCTGTGACTGTATGCTAATGCTGGTATCAGCCCTTCCCCCGGTGTACAGCTGTGTGTGTGTGACTATATGCTAATGCTGGTATCAGCCCTTCCCCTGGTGTACAGCCGTGTGTCTGTGACTATATGCTAATGCTGGTATCAGCCCTTCCCCTGGTGTACAGCTGTGTGTATGTGACTATATACTAATGCTGGTATCAGCCCTTCCCCTGGTGTACAGCCGTGTGTCTGTGACTATATGCTAATGCTGGTATCAGCCCTTCCCCTGGTGTACAGCCGTGTGTATGTGACTATATGCTAATGCTGGTATCAGCCCTTCCCCTGGTGTGCAGCCGTGTGTCTGTGACTATATGCTAATGCTGGTATCAGCCCTTCCCCTGGTGTACAGCCGTGTGTGTGTGTGACTATATGCTAATGTTGGTACCAGCCCTTCCCCTGGAGTACAGCCGTGTGTGTGTGTGACTATATGCTAATGCTGGTATCAGCCCTTCCCCCGGTGTACAGCCGTGTGTCTGTGACTATATGCTAATGCTGGTATCAGCCCTTCCCCCGGTGTACAGCTGTGTGTGTGTGACTATATGCTAATGCTGGTATCAGCCCTTCCCCTGGTGTACAGCTGTGTGTATGTGACTATATACTAATGCTGGTATCAGCCCTTCCCCTGGTGTACAGCCGTGTGTCTGTGACTATATGCTAATGCTGGTATCAGCCCTTCCCCCGGTGTACAGCTGTGTGTATGTGACTATATACTAATGCTGGTATCAGCCCTTCCCCTGGTGTACAGCCATGTGTATGTGACTATATGCTAATGCTGGTAACAGCCCTTCCCCTGGTGTACAGCCGTGTGTATGTGACTATATGCTAATGATGGTATCAGCCCTTCCCCCGGTGTACAGCTGTGTGTCTGTGACTATATACTAATGCTGGTACCAGCCCTTTATGTGACTATATACTAATGCTGGTATCAGCCCTTCCCCTGGTGTACAGCTGTGTCTGTGACTATATGCTAATGGTGTTATCAGCCCTTCCCCTGGTGTACAGCCGTGTGTTTGTGACTATATGCAAATGCTGGTATCAGCCCTTCCCCTGGTGTACAGCTGTGTATGTGACTATATGCTAATGCTGGTATCAGCCCTTCCCCTGGTGTACAGCCGTGTGTATGTGACTATATGCTAATGCTGGTATCAGCCCTTCCCCTGGTGTACAGCCGTGTGTCTGTGACTATATGCTAATGCTGGTATCAGCCCTTCCCCTGGTGTACAGCCGTGTGTCTGTGACTATATGCTAATGCTGGTATCAGCCCTTCCCCTGGTGTACAGCCGTGTGTCTGTGACTATATGCAAATGCTGGTATCAGCCCTTCCCCTCGTGTACAGCTGTGTGTATGTGACTATATGCTAATGCTGGTATCAGCCCTTCCCCTGGTGTACAGCCGTGTGTCTGTGACTATATGCTAATGCTGGTATCAGCCCTTCCCCTGGTGTGCAGCCGTGTGTCTGTGACTATATGCTAATGCTGGTATCAGCCCTTCCCCTGGTGTACAGCCGTGTGTGTGTGTGACTATATGCTAATGTTGGTACCAGCCCTTCCCCTGGAGTACAGCCGTGTGTGTGTGTGACTATATGCTAATGCTGGTATCAGCCCTTCCCCTGGTGTACAGCCGTGTGTATGTGACTATATGCTAATGCTGGTATCAGCCCTTCCCCTGGTGTACAGCCGTGTGTCTGTGACTATAAGCTAATGATGGTACCAGCCCTTCCCCTGGTGTACAGCCGTGTGTCTGTGACTATATGCTAATGCTGGTATCAGCCCTTCCCCTGGTGTACAGCCGTGTGTCTGTGACTATATGCTAATGTTGGTATCAGCCCTTCCCCTGGTGTACAGCCGTGTGTCTGTGACTATATGCTAATGCTGGTACCAGCCCTTCCCCTGGTGTACAGCCGTGTGTCTGTGACTATATGCTAATGCTGGTACCAGCCCTTCCCCTGGTGTACAGCCGTGTGTCTGTGACTATATGCTAATGCTGGTATCAGCCCTTCCCCTGGTGTACAGCTGTGTGTCTGTGACTATATGCTAATGCTGGTACCAGCCCTTCCCATGGTGTACAGCCGTGTGTGTGTGTGACTATATGCTAATGCTGGTATCAGCCCTTCCCCTGGTGTACAGCCGTGTGTATGTGACTATATGCTAATGCTGGTATCAGCCCTTCCCCTGGTGTACAGCCGTGTGTCTGTGACTATATGCTAATGCTGGTACCAGCCCTTCCCCTGGTGTACAGCCGTGTGTCTGTGACTATATGCTAATGCTGGTATCAGCCCTTCCCCTGGTGTACAGCCGTGTGTCTGTGACTATATGCTAATGCTGGTATCAGCCCTTCCCCTGGTGTACAGCCGTGTGTCTGTGACTATATGCTAATGCTGGTACCAGCCCTTCCCCTGGTGTACAGCCGTGTGTATGTGACTATATGCTAATGCTGGTATCAGCCCTTCCCCTGGTGTACAGCCGTGTGTATGTGACTATATGCTAATGTTGGTATCAGCCCTTCCCCTGGTGTACAGCCGTGTGTATGTGACTATATGCTAATGCTGGTATCAGCCCTTCCCCCGGTGTACAGCCGTGTGTAAGTGACTATATGCTAATGCTGGTATCAGCCCTTCCCCCGGTGTACAGCCGTGTGTCTGTGACTATATGCTAATGCTGATATCAGCCCTTCCCCCGGTGTACAGCCGTGTGTCTGTGACTATATGCTAATGCTAGTACCAGCCCTTCCCCCGGTGTACAGCCGTGTGTCTGTGACTATATGCTAATGCTGGTATCAGCCCTTCCCCTGGTGTACAGCCGTGTGTGTGTGTGACTATATGCTAATGCTGGTATCAGCCCTTCCCCTGGTGTAAATGCTGGTATCAGCCCTTCCCCCGGTGTACAGCCGTGTGTAAGTGACTATATGCTAATGCTGGTATCAGCCCTTCCCCTGGTGTACAGCCGTGTGTAAGTGACTATATGCTAATGCTGGTATCAGCCCTTCCCCTGGTGTACAGCTGTGTGTATGTGACTATATGCTAATGCTGGTATCAGCCCTTCCCCCGGTGTACAGCCGTGTGTATGTGACTATATACTAATGCTGGTATCACCTCTTCCCCTGGTGTACAGCCGTGTGTCTGTGACTGTATGCTAATGCTGGTATCAGCCCTTCCCCCGGTGTACAGCTGTGTGTGTGTGACTATATGCTAATGCTGGTATCAGCCCTTCCCCTGGTGTACAGCCGTGTGTCTGTGACTATATGCTAATGCTGGTATCAGCCCTTCCCCTGGTGTACAGCCGTGTGTATGTGACTATATACTAATGCTGGTATCAGCCCTTCCCCTGGTGTATAGCCGTGTGTCTGTGACTATATACTAATGCTGGTATCAGCCCTTCCCCTGGTGTATAGCCATGTGTCTGTGACTATATACTAATGCTGGTATCAGCCCTTCCCCTGGTGTACAGCCGTGTGTCTGTGACTATATGCTAATGTTGGTATCAGCCCTTCCCCTGGTGTACAGCCGTGTGTCTGTGACTATATGCTAATGCTGGTATCAGCCCTTCCCCTGGTGTACAGCTGTGTGTATGTGACTATATACTAATGCTGGTATCAGCCCTTCCCCTGGTGTACAGCCGTGTGTCTGTGACTATATGCTAATGCTGGTATCAGCCCTTCCCCTGGTGTACAGCTGTGTGTATGTGACTATATACTAATGCTGGTATCAGCCCTTCCCCTGGTGTACAGATGTGTGTATGTGACTATATACTAATGCTGGTATCAGCCCTTCCCCCGGTGTACAGCTGTGTGTATGTGACTATATACTAATGCTGGTATCAGCCCTTCCCCTGGTGTACAGCCATGTGTATGTGACTATATGCTAATGCTGGTAACAGCCCTTCCCCTGGTGTACAGCCGTGTGTATGTGACTATATGCTAATGATGGTATCAGCCCTTCCCCCGATGTACAGCTGTGTGTCTGTGACTATATACTAATGCTGGTACCAGCCCTTTATGTGACTATATACTAATGCTGGTATCAGCCCTTCCCCTGGTGTACAGCTGTGTCTGTGACTATATGCTAATGGTGTTATCAGCCCTTCCCCTGGTGTACAGCTGTGTGTCTGTGACTATATGCAAATGCTGGTATCAGCCCATCCCCTGGTGTACAGCTGTGTATGTTACTATATGCTAATGCTGGTATCAGCCCTTCCCCTGGTGTACAGCCGTGTGTATGTGACTATATGCTAATGCTGGTATCAGCCCTTCCCCTGGTGTACAGCCGTGTGTCTGTGACTATATGCTAATGCTGGTATCAGTCCTTCCCCTGGTGTACAGCCGTGTGTCTGTGACTATATGCAAATGCTGGTATCAGCCCTTCCCCTCGTGTACAGCTGTGTGTCTGTGACTATATACTAATGCTGGTATCAGCCCTTCCCCTGGTGTACAGCCATGTGTATGTGACTATATGCTAATGCTGGTACCAGCCCTTCCCCTGGTGTACAGCCATGTGTATGTGACTATATGCTAAAGCTGCTACCCTTCCCCTGGTGTATGGCCATGTGTATGTGACTATATGCTAATGCTGGTATCAGCCCTTCACTCGGTGTACAGCTGTGTGTATGTGACTATATACTATTGCTGGTATCAGCCCTTCCTCTGGTGTACAGCCATGTGTATGTGACTATATGCTAATGCTGGTATCAGCCCTTCCCCTGGTGTACAGCCGTGTGTATGTGACTATATGCTAATGCTGGTATCAGCCCTTCCCCTGGTGTACAGCCGTGTGTCTGTGACTATATGCTAATGCTGGTATCAGCCCTTCCCCTGGTGTACAGCCGTGTGTCTGTGACTATATGCAAATGCTGGTATCAGCCCTTCCCCTCGTGTACAGCTGTGTGTATGTGACTATATGCTAATGCTGGTATCAGCCCTTCCCCTGGTGTACAGCCGTGTGTCTGTGACTATATGCTAATGCTGGTATCAGCCCTTCCCCTGGTGTGCAGCCGTGTGTCTGTGACTATATGCTAATGCTGGTATCAGCCCTTCCCCTGGTGTACAGCCGTGTGTGTGTGTGACTATATGCTAATGTTGGTACCAGCCCTTCCCCTGGAGTACAGCCGTGTGTGTGTGTGACTATATGCTAATGCTGGTATCAGCCCTTCCCCTGGTGTACAGCCGTGTGTATGTGACTATATGCTAATGCTGGTATCAGCCCTTCCCCTGGTGTACAGCCGTGTGTCTGTGACTATATGCTAATGCTGGTATCAGCCCTTCCCCTGGTGTACAGCCGTGTGTCTGTGACTATATGCTAATGTTGGTATCAGCCCTTCCCCTGGTGTACAGCCGTGTGTCTGTGACTATATGCTAATGCTGGTACCAGCCCTTCCCCTGGTGTACAGCCGTGTGTCTGTGACTATATGCTAATGCTGGTACCAGCCCTTCCCCTGGTGTACAGCCGTGTGTCTGTGACTATATGCTAATGCTGGTATCAGCCCTTCCCCTGGTGTACAGCTGTGTGTCTGTGACTATATGCTAATGCTGGTACCAGCCCTTCCCATGGTGTACAGCCGTGTGTGTCTGTGACTATATGCTAATGCTGGTATCAGCCCTTCCCCCGGTGTACAGCCGTGTGTATGTGACTATATGCTAATGCTGGTATCAGCCCTTCCCCTGGTGTACAGCCATGTGTATGTGACTATATGCTAATGCAGGTATCAGGCCTTCCCCTGGTGTACAGCCGTGTGTCTGTGACTATATACTAATGCTGGTATCAGCCCTTCCCCCGGTGTATAGCCGTGTGTCTGTGACTATATACTAATGCTGGTATCAGCCCTTCCCCCGGGATATAGCCGTGTGTCTGTGACTATATACTAATGCTGGTATCAGCCCTTCCCCCGGTGTATAGCCGTGTGTCTGTGACTAGATACTAATGCTGGTATCAGCCCTTCCCCTGGTGTACAGCTGTGTTTATGTGACTATATGCTAATGCTGGTATCAGCCCTTCCCCTGGTGTACAGCCGTGTGTCTGTGACTATATACTAATGCTGGTATCAGCCCTTCCCCTGGTGTACAGCCGTGTGTCTGTGACTATATGCTAATGCTGGTATCAGCACTTCCCCTGGTGTATAGCCGTGTGTCTGTGACTATATGCTAATGCTGGTATCAGCCCTTCCCCTGATGTACAGCCGTATGTCTGTGACTATATGCTAATGCTGGTATCGGCCCTTCCCTTGGTGTACAGCCGTGTGTGTGTGACTATATGCTAATGCTGGTATCGGCCCTTCCCCCGGTGTACAGCCGTTTGTGTGTGACTATAAGCTAATGCTGGTATCGGCCCTTCCCCCGGTGTACAGCCGTGTGTATGTGACTATATGCTAATGCTGGTATCGGCCCTTCCCCTGGTGTACAGCCGTGTGTCTGTGACTATATGCTAATGCTGGTACCAGCCCTTCCCCTGGTGTACAGCCGTGTGTCTGTGACTATATGCTAATGCTGGTATCAGCCCTTCCCCTGGTGTACAGCCGTGTGTGTGTGTGACTATATGCTAATGTTGGTACCAGCCCTTCCCATGGAGTACAGCCGTGTGTGTGTGTGACTATATGCTAATGCTGGTATCAGCCCTTCCCCTGGTGTACAGCCGTGTGTATGTGACTATATGCTAATGCTGGTATCAGCCCTTCCCCTGGTGTACAGCCGTGTGTCTGTGACTATATGCTAATGCTGGTACCAGCCCTTCCCCTGGTGTACAGCCGTGTCTGTGACTATATGCTAATGCTGGTATCAGCCCTTCCCCTGGTGTACAGCCGTGTGTCTGTGACTATATGCTAATGCTGGTACCAGCCCTTCCCCTGGTGTACAGCCGTGTGTCTGTGACTATATGCTAATGCTGGTATCAGCCCTTCCCCTGGTGTACAGCCGTGTGTGTGTGTGACTATATGCTAATGCTGGTACCAGCCCTTCCCCTGGTGTACAGCCGTGTGTGTGTGTGACTATATGCTAATGCTGGTATCAGCCCTTCCCCTGGTGTACAGCCGTGTGTATGTGACTATATGCTAATGCTGGTATCAGCCCTTCCCCTGGTGTACAGCCGTGTGTCTGTGACTATATGCTAATGCTGGTACCAGCCCTTCCCCTGGTGTACAGCCGTGTGTCTGTGACTATATGCTAATGCTGGTATCAGCCCTTCCCCTGGTGTACAGCCGTGTGTCTGTGACTATATGCTAATGCTGGTATCAGCCCTTCCCCTGGTGTACAGCCGTGTGTCTGTGACTATATGCTAATGCTGGTACCAGCCCTTCCCCTGGTGTACAGCCGTGTGTCTGTGACTATATGCTAATGCTGGTACCAGCCCTTCCCCTGGTGTACAGCCGTGTGTATGTGACTATATGCTAATGCTGGTATCACCCCTTCCCCTGGTGTACAGCCGTTTGTATGTGACTATATGCTAATGCTGGTATCAGCCCTTCCCCCGGTGTACAGCCGTGTGTCTGCGACTATATGCTAATGCTGATATCAGCCCTTCCCCCGGTGTACAGCCGTGTGTCTGTGACTATATGCTAATGCTGGTATCAGCCCTTCCCCCGGTGTACAGCCGTGTGTCTGTGACTATATGCTAATGCTGGTATCAGCCGTGTGTCTGTGACTATATGCTAATGCTGGTATCAGCCGTGTGTCTGTGACTATATGCTAATGCTGGTATCAGCCCTTCCCCCGGTGTACAGCTGTGTGTCTGTGACTATATGCTAATGCTGGTATCAGCCCTTCTCCTGGTGTACAGCCGTGTGTATGTGACTATATGCTAATGCTGGTATCAGCCCTTCCCCTGGTGTACAGCCGTGTGTCTGTGACTATATACTAATGCTGGTATCAGCCCTTCCCCTGGTGTATAGCCGTGTGTCTGTGACTATATGCTAATGCTGGTATCAGCCCTTCCCCTGGTGTACAGCTGTGTGTCTGTGACTATATACTAATGCTGGTATCAGCCCTTCCCCTGGTGTACAGCCGTGTGTATGTGACTATATGCTAATGCTGGTATCAGCCCTTCCCCTGGTGTACAGCTGTGTGTCTGTGACTATATGCTAATGCTGGTATCAGCCCTTCCCCTGGTGTACAGCTGTGTGTCTGTGACTATATGCTAATGCTGGTATCAGCCCTTCCCCTGGTGTACAGCCATGTGTATGTGACTATATGCTAATGCAGGTATCAGGCCTTCCCCTGGTGTACAGCCGTGTGTCTGTGACTATATACTAATGCTGGTATCAGCCCTTCCCCCGGTGTATAGCCGTGTGTCTGTGACTATATACTAATGCTGGTATCAGCCCTTCCCCCGGGATATAGCCGTGTGTCTGTGACTATATACTAATGCTGGTATCAGCCCTTCCCCCGGTGTATAGCCGTGTGTCTGTGACTAGATACTAATGCTGGTATCAGCCCTTCCCCTGGTGTACAGCTGTGTTTATGTGACTATATGCTAATGCTGGTATCATCCCTTCCCCTAGTGTACAGCTGTGTGTATGTGACTATATACTAATGCTGGTATCAGCCCTTCCCCTGGTGTATAGCCGTGTGTCTGTGACTATATGCTAATGCAGGTATCAGGCCTTCCCCTGGTGTACAGCCGTGTGTCTGTGACTATATACTAATGCTGGTATCAGCCCTTCCCCCGGTGTATAGCCGTGTGTCTGTGACTATATACTAATGCTGGTATCAGCCCTTCCCCCGGGATATAGCCGTGTGTCTGTGACTATATACTAATGCTGGTATCAGCCCTTCCCCCGGTGTATAGCCGTGTGTCTGTGACTAGATACTAATGCTGGTATCAGCCCTTCCCCTGGTGTACAGCTGTGTTTATGTGACTATATGCTAATGCTGGTATCATCCCTTCCCCTAGTGTACAGCTGTGTGTATGTGACTATATACTAATGCTGGTATCAGCCCTTCCCCTGGTGTACAGCCGTGTGTGTGTGACTATATGCTAATGCTGGTATCGGCCCTTCCCCCGGTGTACAGCCGTGTGTGTGACTATAAGCTAATGCTGGTATCGGCCCTTCCCCCGGTGTACAGCCGTGTGTATGTGACTATATGCTAATGCTGGTATCGGCCCTTCCCCTGGTGTACAGCTGTGTGTCTGTGACTATATGCTAATGCTGGTATCGGCCCTTCCCCTGGTGTACAGCCGTGTGTCTGTGACTATATGCTAATGCTGGTACCAGCCCTTCCCCTGGTGTACAGCCGTGTGTCTGTGACTATATGCTAATGCTGGTATCAGCCCTTCCCCTGGTGTACAGCCGTGTGTGTGTGTGACTATATGCTAATGTTGGTACCAGCCCTTCCCATGGAGTACAGCCGTGTGTGTGTGTGACTATATGCTAATGCTGGTATCAGCCCTTCCCCTGGTGTACAGCCGTGTGTATGTGACTATATGCTAATGCTGGTATCAGCCCTTCCCCTGGTGTACAGCCGTGTGTCTGTGACTATATGCTAATGCTGGTACCAGCCCTTCCCCTGGTGTACAGCCGTGTGTCTGTGACTATATGCTAATGCTGGTATCAGCCCTTCCCCTGGTGTACAGCCGTGTGTCTGTGACTTTATGCTAATGCTGGTACCAGCCCTTCCCCTGGTGTACAGCCGTGTGTCTGTGACTATATGCTAATGCTGGTACCAGCCCTTCCCCTGGTGTACAGCCGTGTGTCTGTGACTATATGCTAATGCTGGTATCAGCCCTTCCCCTGGTGTACAGCCGTGTGTGTGTGTGACTATATGCTAATGCTGGTACCAGCCCTTCCCCTGGTGTACAGCCGTGTGTGTGTGTGACTATATGCTAATGCTGGTATCAGCCCTTCCCCTGGTGTACAGCCGTGTGTATGTGACTATATGCTAATGCTGGTATCAGCCCTTCCCCTGGTGTACAGCCGTGTGTCTGTGACTATATGCTAATGCTGGTACCAGCCCTTCCCCTGGTGTACAGCCGTGTGTCTGTGACTATATGCTAATGCTGGTATCAGCCCTTCCCCTGGTGTACAGCCGTGTGTTTGTGACTATATGCTAATGCTGGTATCAGCCCTTCCCCTGGTGTACAGCCGTGTGTCTGTGACTATATGCTAATGCTGGTATCAGCCCTTCCCCCGGTGTACAGCCGTGTGTAAGTGACTATATGCTAATGCTGGTATCAGCCCTTCCCCCGGTGTACAGCCGTGTGTAAGTGACTATATGCTAATGCTGGTATCAGCCCTTCCCCCGGTGTACAGCCGTGTGTCTTCGACTATATGCTAATGCTGATATCAGCCCTTCCCCCGGTGTACAGCCGTGTGTCTGTGACTATATGCTAATGCTGGTATCAGCCCTTCCCCCGGTGTACAGCCGTGTGTCTGTGACTATATGCTAATGCTGGTATCAGCCGTGTGTCTGTGACTATATGCTAATGCTGGTATCAGCCCTTCCCCCGGTGTACAGCTGTGTGTCTGTGACTATATGCTAATGCTGGTATCAGCCCTTCTCCTGGTGTACAGCCGTGTGTATGTGACTATATGCTAATGCTGGTATCAGCCCTTCCCCTGGTGTATAGCCGTGTGTCTGTGACTATATACTAATGCTGGTATCAGCCCTTCCCCTGGTGTACAGCCGTGTGTATGTGACTATATGCTAATGCTGTTATCAGCCCTTCCCCTGGTGTACAGCCGTGTGTATGTGACTATATGCTAATGTTGGTATCAGCCCTTCCCCTGGTGTACAGCTGTGTGTCTGTGACTATATGCTAATGCTGGTATCAGCCCTTCCCCTGGTGTACAGCCATGTGTATGTGACTATATGCTAATGCAGGTATCAGGCCTTCCCCTGGTGTACAGCCGTGTGTCTGTGACTATATACTAATGCTGGTATCAGCCCTTCCCCCGGTGTATAGCCGTGTGTCTGTGACTATATACTAATGCTGGTATCAGCCCTTCCCCCGGGATATAGCCGTGTGTCTGTGACTATATACTAATGCTGGTATCAGCCCTTCCCCCGGTGTATAGCCGTGTGTCTGTGACTAGATACTAATGCTGGTATCAGCCCTTCCCCTGGTGTACAGCTGTGTTTATGTGACTATATGCTAATGCTGGTATCATCCCTTCCCCTAGTGTACAGCTGTGTGTATGTGACTATATACTAATGCTGGTATCAGCCCTTCCCCTGGTGTATAGCCGTGTGTCTGTGACTATATGCTAATGCAGGTATCAGGCCTTCCCCTGGTGTACAGCCGTGTGTCTGTGACTATATACTAATGCTGGTATCAGCCCTTCCCCCGGTGTATAGCCGTGTGTCTGTGACTATATACTAATGCTGGTATCAGCCCTTCCCCCGGGATATAGCCGTGTGTCTGTGACTATATACTAATGCTGGTATCAGCCCTTCCCCCGGTGTATAGCCGTGTGTCTGTGACTAGATACTAATGCTGGTATCAGCCCTTCCCCTGGTGTACAGCTGTGTTTATGTGACTATATGCTAATGCTGGTATCATCCCTTCCCCTAGTGTACAGCTGTGTGTATGTGACTATATACTAATGCTGGTATCAGCCCTTCCCCTGGTGTACAGCCGTGTGTGTGTGACTATATGCTAATGCTGGTATCGGCCCTTCCCCCGGTGTACAGCCGTGTGTGTGACTATAAGCTAATGCTGGTATCGGCCCTTCCCCCGGTGTACAGCCGTGTGTATGTGACTATATGCTAATGCTGGTATCGGCCCTTCCCCTGGTGTACAGCTGTGTGTCTGTGACTATATGCTAATGCTGGTATTGGCCCTTCCCCTGGTGTACAGCCGTGTGTCTGTGACTATATGCTAATGCTGGTACCAGCCCTTCCCCTGGTGTACAGCCGTGTGTCTGTGACTATATGCTAATGCTGGTATCAGCCCTTCCCCTGGTGTACAGCCGTGTGTGTGTGTGACTATATGCTAATGCTGGTATCAGCCCTTCCCCTGGTGTACAGCCGTGTGTATGTGACTATATGCTAATGCTGGTATCAGCCCTTCCCCTGGTGTACAGCTGTGTGTCTGTGACTATATGCTAATGCTGGTATCAGCCCTTCCCCTGGTGTACAGCCGTGTGTCTGTGACTATATGCTAATGCTGGTACCAGCCCTTCCCCTGGTGTACAGCCGTGTGTCTGTGACTATATGCTAATGCTGGTATCAGCCCTTCCCCTGGTGTACAGCCGTGTGTCTGTGACTTTATGCTAATGCTGGTATCAGCCCTTCCCCTGGTGTACAGCCGTGTGTCTGTGACTATATGCTAATGCTGGTACCAGCCCTTCCCCTGGTGTACAGCCGTGTGTCTGTGACTATATGCTAATGCTGGTATCAGCCCTTCCCCTGGTGTACAGCCGTGTGTGTGTGTGACTATATGCTAATGCTGGTACCAGCACTTCCCCTGGTGTACAGCCGTGTGTGTGTGTGACTATATGCTAATGCTGGTATCAGCCCTTCCCCTGGTGTACAGCCGTGTGTATGTGACTATATGCTAATGCTGGTATCAGCCCTTCCCCTGGTGTACAGCCGTGTGTCTGTGACTATATGCTAATGCTGGTACCAGCCCTTCCCCTGGTGTACAGCCGTGTGTCTGTGACTATATGCTAATGCTGGTATCAGCCCTTCCCCTGGTGTACAGCCGTGTGTCTGTGACTATATGCTAATGCTGGTATCAGCCCTTCCCCTGGTGTACAGCCGTGTGTCTGTGACTATATGCTAATGCTGGTATCAGCCCTTCCCCCGGTGTACAGCCGTGTGTAAGTGACTATATGCTAATGCTGGTATCAGCCCTTCCCCCGGTGTACAGCCGTGTGTAAGTGACTATATGCTAATGCTGGTATCAGCCCTTCCCCCGGTGTACAGCCGTGTGTCTTCGACTATATGCTAATGCTGATATCAGCCCTTCCCCCGGTGTACAGCCGTGTGTCTGTGACTATATGCTAATGCTGGTATCAGCCCTTCCCCCGGTGTACAGCCGTGTGTCTGTGACTATATGCTAATGCTGGTATCAGCCGTGTGTCTGTGACTATATGCTAATGCTGGTATCAGCCCTTCCCCCGGTGTACAGCTGTGTGTCTGTGACTATATGCTAATGCTGGTATCAGCCCTTCTCCTGGTGTACAGCCGTGTGTATGTGACTATATGCTAATGCTGGTATCAGCCCTTCCCCTGGTGTACAGCCGTGTGTATGTGACTATATACTAATGCTGGTATCAGCCCTTCCCCTGGTGTATAGCCGTGTGTCTGTGACTATATGCTAATGCTGGTATCAGCCCTTCCCCTGGTGTACAGCTGTGTGTCTGTGACTATATGCTAATGCTGTTTTCAGCCCTTCCCCTGGTGTATAGCCGTGTGTATGTGACTATATGCTAATGCTGGTATCAGCCCTTCCCCTGGTGTACAGCTGTGTGTCTGTGACTATATACTAATGCTGGTATCAGCCCTTCCCCTGGTGTACAGCCGTGTGTATGTGACTATATGCTAATGCTGGTATCAGCCCTTCCCCTGGTGTACAGCTGTGTGTCTGTGACTATATGCTAATGCTGGTATCAGCCCTTCCCCTGGTGTACAGCCATGTGTATGTGACTATATGCTAATGCAGGTATCAGGCCTTCCCCTGGTGTACAGCCGTGTGTCTGTGACTATATACTAATGCTGGTAACAGCCCTTCCCCCGGTGTATAGCCGTGTGTCTGTGACTATATACTAATGCTGGTATCAGCCCTTCCCCCGAGATATAGCCGTGTGTCTGTGACTATATACTAATGCTGGTATCAGCCCTTCCCCTGGTGTATAGCCGTGTGTCTGTGACTAGATACTAATGCTGGTATCAGCCCTTCCCCTGGTGTACAGCTGTTTATGTGACTATATGCTAATGCTGGTATCATCCCTTCCCCTAGTGTACAGCTGTGTGTATGTGACTATATACTAATGCTGGTATCAGCCCTTCCCCTGGTGTACAGCCGTGTGTCTGTGACTATATACTAATGCTGGTATCAGCCCTTCCCCTGGTGTACAGCCGTGTGTCTGTGACTATATACTAATGCTGGTATCAGCCCTTCCCCCGGGATATAGCCGTGTGTCTGTGACTATATACTAATGCTGGTATCAGCCCTTCCCCTGGTGTATAGCCGTGTGTCTGTGACTATATGCTAATGCTGGTATCAGCCCTTCCCCTGGTGTACAGCTGTGTGTCTGTGACTATATGCTAATGCTGTTTTCAGCCCTTCCCCTGGTGTATAGCCGTGTGTATGTGACTATATGCTAATGCTGGTATCAGCCCTTCCCCTGGTGTACAGCTGTGTGTCTGTGACTATATACTAATGCTGGTATCAGCCCTTCCCCTGGTGTACAGCCGTGTGTATGTGACTATATGCTAATGCTGGTATCAGCCCTTCCCCTGGTGTACAGCTGTGTGTCTGTGACTATATGCTAATGCTGGTATCAGCCCTTCCCCTGGTGTACAGCCATGTGTATGTGACTATATGCTAATGCAGGTATCAGGCCTTCCCCTGGTGTACAGCCGTGTGTCTGTGACTATATACTAATGCTGGTAACAGCCCTTCCCCCGGTGTATAGCCGTGTGTCTGTGACTATATACTAATGCTGGTATCAGCCCTTCCCCCGGGATATAGCCGTGTGTCTGTGACTATATACTAATGCTGGTATCAGCCCTTCCCCTGGTGTATAGCCGTGTGTCTGTGACTAGATACTAATGCTGGTATCAGCCCTTCCCCTGGTGTACAGCTGTTTATGTGACTATATGCTAATGCTGGTATCATCCCTTCCCCTAGTGTACAGCTGTGTGTATGTGACTATATACTAATGCTGGTATCAGCCCTTCCCCTGGTGTACAGCCGTGTGTCTGTGACTATATACTAATGCTGGTATCAGCCCTTCCCCTGGTGTACAGCCGTGTGTCTGTGACTATATACTAATGCTGGTATCAGCCCTTCCCCCGGGATATAGCCGTGTGTCTGTGACTATATACTAATGCTGGTATCAGCCCTTCCCCCGGTGTATAGCCGTGTGTCTGTGACTAGATACTAATGCTGGTATCAGCCCTTCCCCTGGTGTACAGCTGTGTTTATGTGACTATATGCTAATGCTGGTATCATCCCTTCCCCTAGTGTACAGCTGTGTGTATGTGACTATATACTAATGCTGGTATCAGCCCTGCCCCTGGTGTACAGCCGTGTGTCTGTGACTATATACTAATGCTGGTATCAGCACTTCCCCCGGTGTACAGCCGTGTGTCTGTGACTATATACTAATGCTGGTATCAGCCGTGTGTCTGTGACTATATGCTAATGCTGGTATCAGCCGTGTGTCTGTGACTATATGCTAATGCTGGTATCAGCCCTTCCCCCGGTGTACAGCCGTGTGTATGTGACTATATGCTAATGCTGGTATCAGCCGTGTGTCTGTGACTATATGCTAATGCTGGTATCAGCCGTGTGTATGTGACTATATGCTAATGCTGGTATCACCCCTTCCCCTGGTGTACAGCCGTGTGTATGTGACTATATGCTAATGCTGGTATCAGCCCTTCCCCTGGTGTACAGCCATGTGTATGTGACTATATGCTAATGCTGGTATCAGCCCTTCCCCCGGTGTACAGCTGTGTGTCTGTGACTATATGCTAATGCTGGTATCAGCCCTTCCCCTCGTGTATAGCCATGTGTCTGTGACTATATACTAATGCTGGTATCAGCCCTTCCCCTGGTGTACAGCCGTGTGTATGTGACTATATGCTAATGCTTTTATCAGCCCTTCCCCTGGTGTACAGCTGTGTGTCTGTGACTATATGCTAATGCTGGTATCAGCCCTTCCCCTGGTGTACAGCCGTGTGTATGTGACTATATGCTAATGCTTTTATCAGCCCTTCCCCTGGTGTACAGCCATGTGTCTGTGACTATATACTAATGCTGGTACCAGCCCTTCCCCTGGTGTACAGCCGTGTGTGTGTGTGACTATATGCTAATGCTGGTATCAGCCCTTCCCCTGGTGTACAGCCATGTGTATGTGACTATATGCTAATGCAGGTATCAGGCCTTCCCCTGGTGTACAGCCGTGTGTCTGTGACTATATACTAATGCTGGTATCAGCCCTTCCCCCGGTGTATAGCCGTGTGTCTGTGACTAGATACTAATGCTGGTATCAGCCCTTCCCCTGGTGTACAGCTGTGTTTATGTGACTATATGCTAATGCTGGTATCATCCCTTCCCCTAGTGTACAGCTGTGTGTATGTGACTATATACTAATGCTGGTATCAGCCCTTCCCCTGGTGTACAGCCGTGTGTCTGTGACTATATACTAATGCTGGTATCAGCCCTTCCCCTGGTGTACAGCCGTGTGTCTGTGACTATATGCTAATGCTGGTATCAGCACTTCCCCTGGTGATGCTAATGCTGGTATCAGCACTTCCCCTGGTGTATAGCCGTGTGTCTGTGACTATATGCTAATGCTGGTATCGGCCCTTCCCCTGATGTACAGCCGTGTGTCTGTGACTATATGCTAATGCTGGTATCGGCCCTTCCCTTGGTGTAC
Organism: Taudactylus pleione; assembly: GCA_031769625.1. NCBI lineage: Eukaryota > Metazoa > Chordata > Amphibia > Anura > Myobatrachidae > Taudactylus > Taudactylus pleione. Next base: position 375,237 of record JAUIMM010001449.1, read on the forward strand.
AGCCGTGTGTGTGTGACTATATGCTAATGCTGGTATCGGCCCTTCCCCCGGTGTACAGCCGTGTGTGTGTGACTATAAGCTAATGCTGGTATCGGCCCTTCCCCCGGTGTACAGCCGTGTGTATGTGACTATATGCTAATGCTGGTATCGGCCCTTCCCCCGGTGTACAGCTGTGTGTCTGTGACTATATGCTAATGCTGGTATCGGCCCTTCCCCTGGTGTACAGCCGTGTGTCTGTGATTATATGCTAATGCTGGTACCAGCCCTTCCCCTGGTGTACAGCCGTGTGTCTGTGACTATATGCTAATGCTGGTATCAGCCCTTCCCCTGGTGTACAGCCGTGTGTGTGTGACTATATGCTAATGCTGGTATCAGCCCTTCCCCTGGTGTACAGCCGTGTGTTTGTGTGACTATATGCTAATGTTGGTACCAGCCCTTCCCATGGAGTACAGCCGTGTGTGTGTGTGACTATATGCTAATGCTGGTATCAGCCCTTCCCCTGGTGTACAGCCGTGTGTATGTGACTATATGCTAATGCTGGTATCAGCCCTTCCCCTGGTGTACAGCCGTGTGTCTGTGACTATATGCTAATGCTGGTACCAGCCCTTCCCCTGGTGTACAGCCGTGTGTCTGTGACTATATGCTAATGCTGGTATCAGCCCTTCCCCTGGTGTACAGCCGTGTGTCTGTGACTATATGCTAATGCTTGTACCAGCCCTTCCCCTGGTGTACAGCCGTGTGTCTGTGACTATATGCTAATGCTGGTACCAGCCCTTCCCCTGGTGTACAGCCGTGTGTCTGTGACTATATGCTAATGCTGGTATCAGCCCTTCCCCTGGTGTACAGCCGTGTGTGTGTGTGACTATATGCTAATGCTGGTACCAGCCCTTCCCCTGGTGTACAGCCGTGTGTGTGTGTGACTATATGCTAATGCTGGTATCAGCCCTTCCCCTGGTGTACAGCCGTGTGTATGTGACTATATGCTAATGCTGGTATCAGCCCTTCCCCTGGTGTACAGCCGTGTGTCTGTGACTATATGCTAATGCTGGTACCAGCCCTTCCCCTGGTGTACAGCCGTGTGTCTGTGACTATATGCTAATGCTGGTATCAGCCCTTCCCCTGGTGTACAGCCGTGTGTCTGTGACTATATGCTAATGCTGGTATCAGCCCTTCCCCTGGTGTACAGCTGTGTGTCTGTGACTATATGCTAATGCTGGTATCAGCCCTTCCCCTGGTGTACAGCCGTGTGTATGTGACTATATGCTAATGCTGGTATCAGCCCTTCCCCTGGTGTACAGCCGTGTGAATGTGACTATATGCTAATGCTGGTATCACCCCTTCCCCTGGTGTACAGCCGTGTGTATGTGACTATATGCTAATGCTGGTATCAGCCCTTCCCCCGGTGTACAGCCGTGTGTAAGTGACTATATGCTAATGCTGGTATCAGCCCTTCCCCCGGTGTACAGCCGTGTGTCTGCGACTATATGCTAATGCTGATATCAGCCCTTCCCCCGGTGTACAGCCGTGTGTCTGCGACTATATGCTAATGCTGATATCAGCCCTTCCCCCGGTGTACAGCCGTGTGTCTGTGACTATATGCTAATGCTGGTATCAGCCCTTCCCCCGGTGTACAGCCGTGTGTCTGTGACTATATGCTAATGCTGGTATCAGCCCTTCCCATGGAGTACAGCCGTGTGTGTGTGACTATATGCTAATGCTGGTATCAGCCCTTCCCCCGGTGTACGGCCGTGTGTGTGTGACTATATGCTAATGCTGGTATCAGCCCTTCCCCCGGTGTACGGCCGTGTGTAAGTGACTATATGCTAATGCTGGTATCAGCCCTTCCCCCGGTGTAGAGCCGTGTGTCTGTGACTATATGCTAATGCTGGTATCAGCCCTTCCCCCGGTGTACAGCCGTGTGTCTGTGACTATATGCTAATGCTGGTATCAGCCCTTCCCCCGGTGTACAGCCGTGTGTCTGTGACTATATGCTAATGCTGGTATCAGCCCTTCCCATGGAGTACAGCCGTGTGTGTGTGACTATATGCTAATGCTGGTATCAGCCCTTCCCCCGGTGTACGGCCGTGTGTGTGTGACTATATGCTAATGCTGGTATCAGCCCTTCCCCCGGTGTACGGCCGTGTGTAAGTGACTATATGCTAATGCTGGTGTCAGCCCTTCCCCCGGAGTACGGCCGTGTGTCTGTGACTATATGCTAATGCTGGTGTCAGCCCTTCCCCTGGTGTACAGCTGTGTGTATGTGACTATATACTAATGCTGGTATCAGCCCTTCCCCCGGTGTACGGCCGTGTGTCTGTGACTATATGCTAATGCTGATATCAGCCCTTCCCCCGGTGTACGGCCGTGTGTCTGTGACTATATGCTAATGCTGGTGTCAGCCCTTCCCCTGGTGTACAGCTGTGTGTCTGTGACTATATACTAATGCTGGTATCAGCCCTTCCCCCTGCTGTACAGCCGTGTGTATGTGACTATATGCTAATGCTGGTATCAGCCCTTCCCCTGGTGTACAGCCGTGTGTATGTGACTATATGCTAATGCTGGTATCAGCCCTTCCCCTGGTGTACAGCCGTGTGTATGTGACTATATGCTAATGCTGGTATCAGCCCTTCCCCTGGTGTACAGCTGTGTGTATGTGACTATATGCTAATGCTGGTATCAGCCCTTCCCCTGGTGTATAGCTGTGTGTATGTGACTATATGCTAATGCTGGTACCAGCCCTTCCCCTGGTGTACAGCTGTGTGTCTTTGACTATATGCTAATGCTGGTATCAGCCCTTTCCCTGGTGTACAGCCATGTGTATGTGACTTAATGCTAATGCTGGTATCAGCACTTCCCCTGGTGTACAGCTGTGTGTCTGTGACTATATACTAATGCTGGTATCAGCCCTTCCCCTGGTGTACAGCCGTGTGTCTGTGACTATATACTAATGCTGGTATCAGCCCTTCCCCTGGTGTACAGCTGTGTCTGTGACTATATGCTAATGCTGGTATCAGCCCTTCCCCTGGTGTACAGCTGTGTGTCTGTGACTATATACTAATTCTGGTATCAGCCCTTCCCCTGGTGTACAGCCGTGTGTCTGTGACTATATACTAATGCTGGTATCAGCCCTTCCCCTGGTGTACAGCTGTGTCTGTGACTATATGCTAATGCTGGTATCAGCCCTTCCCCTGGTGTACAGCTGTGTGTATGTGACTATATGCTAATGCTGGCATCAGCCATTCCCCTGGTGTACAGCCGTGTGTCTGTGACTATATGCTAATGCTGGTATCAGCCCTACCCCTGGTGTACAGCCGTGTGTATGTGACTATATGCTAATGCTGGTATCAGCCCTTCCCCCGGTGTACAGCCGTGTGTATGTGACTATATGCTAATGCTGGTATCAGCCCTTCCCCTGGTGTACAGCCGTGTGTATGTGACTATATGCTAATGCTGGTATGAGCCCTTCCCCTGGTGTACAGCCGTGTGTATGTGACTGTATGCTAATGCTGGTATCAGCCCTTCCCCTGGTGTACAGCCGTGTGTATGTGACTATATGCTAATGCTGGTATCAGCCCTTCCCCTGGTGTACAGCTGTGTGTGTGACTATATACTAATGCTGGTATCAGCCCTTCCCCTGGTGTACAGCCGTGTGTATGTGACTATATGCTAATGCTGGTATCAGCCCTTCCCCTGGTGTACAGCTGTGTGTCTGTGACTATATACTAATGCTGGTATCGGTCCTTCCCCTGGTGTACAGCCGTGTGTATGTGACTATATGCTAATGCTGGTATCGGCCCTTCCCCTGGTGTACAGCCGTGTGTATGTGACTATATGCTAATGCTGGTATCAGTCCTTCCCCTGGTGTACAGCCGTGTGTATGTGACTGTATGCTAATGCTGGTATCAGCCCTTCCCCGGGTGTACAGCCGTGTGTATGTGACTATATACTAATGCTGGTATCAGCCCTTCCCCCGGGATATAGCCGTGTGTCTGTGACTATATACTAATGCTGGTATCAGCCCTTCCCCCGGTGTATAGCCGTGTGTCTGTGACTAGATACTAATGCTGGTATCAGCCCTTCCCCTGGTGTACAGCTGTGTTTATGTGACTATATGCTAATGCTGGTATCATCCCTTCCCCTAGTGTACAGCTGTGTGTATGTGACTATATACTAATGCTGGTATCAGCCCTTCCCCTGGTGTATAGCCGTGTGTCTGTGACTATATGCTAATGCAGGTATCAGGCCTTCCCCTGGTGTACAGCCGTGTGTCTGTGACTATATACTAATGCTGGTATCAGCCCTTCCCCCGGTGTATAGCCGTGTGTCTGTGACTATATACTAATGCTGGTATCAGCCCTTCCCCCGGGATATAGCCGTGTGTCTGTGACTATATACTAATGCTGGTATCAGCCCTTCCCCCGGTGTATAGCCGTGTGTCTGTGACTAGATACTAATGCTGGTATCAGCCCTTCCCCTGGTGTACAGCTGTGTTTATGTGACTATATGCTAATGCTGGTATCATCCCTTCCCCTAGTGTACAGCTGTGTGTATGTGACTATATACTAATGCTGGTATCAGCCCTTCCCCTGGTGTACAGCCGTGTGTGTGTGACTATATGCTAATGCTGGTATCGGCCCTTCCCCCGGTGTACAGCCGTGTGTGTGACTATAAGCTAATGCTGGTATCGGCCCTTCCCCCGGTGTACAGCCGTGTGTATGTGACTATATGCTAATGCTGGTATCGGCCCTTCCCCTGGTGTACAGCTGTGTGTCTGTGACTATATGCTAATGCTGGTATTGTCCCTTCCCCTGGTGTACAGCCGTGTGTCTGTGACTATATGCTAATGCTGGTACCAGCCCTTCCCCTGGTGTACAGCCGTGTGTCTGTGACTATATGCTAATGCTGGTATCAGCCCTTCCCCTGGTGTACAGCCGTGTGTGTGTGTGACTATATGCTAATGCTGGTATCAGCCCTTCCCCTGGTGTACAGCCGTGTGTGTGTGTGACTATATGCTAATGTTGGTACCATCCCTTCCCATGGAGTACAGCCGTATGTGTGTGTGACTATATGCTAATGCTGGTATCAGCCCTTCCCCTGGTGTACAGCCGTGTGTATGTGACTATATGCTAATGCTGGTATCAGCCCTTCCCCTGGTGTACAGCCGTGTGTCTGTGACTATATGCTAATGCTGGTACCAGCCCTTCCCCTGGTGTACAGCCGTGTGTCTGTGACTATATGCTAATGCTGGTATCAGCCCTTCCCCTGGTGTACAGCCGTGTGTCTGTGACTTTATGCTAATGCTGGTACCAGCCCTTCCCCTGGTGTACAGCCGTGTGTCTGTGACTATATGCTAATGCTGGTACCAGCCCTTCCCCTGGTGTACAGCCGTGTGTCTGTGACTATATGCTAATGCTGGTATCAGCCCTTCCCCTGGTGTACAGCCGTGTGTGTGTGTGACTATATGCTAATGCTGGTACCAGCCCTTCCCCTGGTGTACAGCCGTGTGTGTGTGTGACTATATGCTAATGCTGGTATCAGCCCTTCCCCTGGTGTACAGCCGTGTGTATGTGACTATATGCTAATGCTGGTATCAGCCCTTCCCCTGGTGTACAGCCGTGTGTCTGTGACTATATGCTAATGCTGGTACCAGCCCTTCCCCTGGTGTACAGCCGTGTGTCTGTGACTATATGCTAATGCTGGTATCAGCCCTTCCCCTGGTGTACAGCCGTGTGTCTGTGACTATATGCTAATGCTGGTATCAGCCCTTCCCCTGGTGTACAGCCGTGTGTCTGTGACTATATGCTAATGCTGGTATCAGCCCTTCCCCCGGTGTACAGCCGTGTGTAAGTGACTATATGCTAATGCTGGTATCAGCCCTTCCCCCGGTGTACAGCCGTGTGTAAGTGACTATATGCTAATGCTGGTATCAGCCCTTCCCCCGGTGTACAGCCGTGTGTCTTCGACTATATGCTAATGCTGATATCAGCCCTTCCCCCGGTGTACAGCCGTGTGTCTGTGACTATATGCTAATGCTGGTATCAGCCCTTCCCCCGGTGTACAGCCGTGTGTCTGTGACTATATGCTAATGCTGGTATCAGCCCTTCCCCCGGTGTACAGCCGTGTGTCTGTGACTATATGCTAATGCTGGTATCAGCACTTCCCCTGGTGTATAGCCGTGTGTCTGTGACTATATGCTAATGCTGGTATCGGCCCTTCCCCTGATGTACAGCCGTGTGTCTGTGACTATATGCTAATGCTGGTATCGGCCCTTCCCTTGGTGTACAGCCGTGTGTGTGTGACTATATGCTAATGCTGGTATCGGCCCTTCCCCCGGTGTACAGCCGTGTGTGTGTGACTATAAGCTAATGCTGGTATCGGCCCTTCCCCCGGTGTACAGCCGTGTGTATGTGACTATATGCTAATGCTGGTATCGGCCCTTCCCCCGGTGTACAGCTGTGTGTCTGTGACTATATGCTAATGCTGGTATCGGCCCTTCCCCTGGTGTACAGCCGTGTGTCTGTGATTATATGCTAATGCTGGTACCAGCCCTTCCCCTGGTGTACAGCCGTGTGTCTGTGACTATATGCTAATGCTGGTATCAGCCCTTCCCCTGGTGTACAGCCGTGTGTGTGTGACTATATGCTAATGCTGGTATCAGCCCTTCCCCTGGTGTACAGCCGTGTGTTTGTGTGACTATATGCTAATGTTGGTACCAGCCCTTCCCATGGAGTACAGCCGTGTGTGTGTGTGACTATATGCTAATGCTGGTATCAGCCCTTCCCCTGGTGTACAGCCGTGTGTATGTGACTATATGCTAATGCTGGTATCAGCCCTTCCCCTGGTGTACAGCCGTGTGTCTGTGACTATATGCTAATGCTGGTACCAGCCCTTCCCCTGGTGTACAGCCGTGTGTCTGTGACTATATGCTAATGCTGGTATCAGCCCTTCCCCTGGTGTACAGCCGTGTGTCTGTGACTATATGCTAATGCTTGTACCAGCCCTTCCCCTGGTGTACAGCCGTGTGTCTGTGACTATATGCTAATGCTGGTACCAGCCCTTCCCCTGGTGTACAGCCGTGTGTCTGTGACTATATGCTAATGCTGGTATCAGCCCTTCCCCTGGTGTACAGCCGTGTGTGTGTGTGACTATATGCTAATGCTGGTACCAGCCCTTCCCCTGGTGTACAGCCGTGTGTGTGTGTGACTATATGCTAATGCTGGTATCAGCCCTTCCCCTGGTGTACAGCCGTGTGTATGTGACTATATGCTAATGCTGGTATCAGCCCTTCCCCTGGTGTACAGCCGTGTGTCTGTGACTATATGCTAATGCTGGTACCAGCCCTTCCCCTGGTGTACAGCCGTGTGTCTGTGACTATATGCTAATGCTGGTATCAGCCCTTCCCCTGGTGTACAGCCGTGTGTCTGTGACTATATGCTAATGCTGGTATCAGCCCTTCCCCTGGTGTACAGCTGTGTGTCTGTGACTATATGCTAATGCTGGTATCAGCCCTTCCCCTGGTGTACAGCCGTGTGTATGTGACTATATGCTAATGCTGGTATCAGCCCTTCCCCTGGTGTACAGCCGTGTGAATGTGACTATATGCTAATGCTGGTATCACCCCTTCCCCTGGTGTACAGCCGTGTGTATGTGACTATATGCTAATGCTGGTATCAGCCCTTCCCCCGGTGTACAGCCGTGTGTAAGTGACTATATGCTAATGCTGGTATCAGCCCTTCCCCCGGTGTACAGCCGTGTGTCTGCGACTATATGCTAATGCTGATATCAGCCCTTCCCCCGGTGTACAGCCGTGTGTCTGCGACTATATGCTAATGCTGATATCAGCCCTTCCCCCGGTGTACAGCCGTGTGTCTGTGACTATATGCTAATGCTGGTATCAGCCCTTCCCCCGGTGTACAGCCGTGTGTCTGTGACTATATGCTAATGCTGGTATCAGCCCTTCCCATGGAGTACAGCCGTGTGTGTGTGACTATATGCTAATGCTGGTATCAGCCCTTCCCCCGGTGTACGGCCGTGTGTGTGTGACTATATGCTAATGCTGGTATCAGCCCTTCCCCCGGTGTACGGCCGTGTGTAAGTGACTATATGCTAATGCTGGTATCAGCCCTTCCCCCGGTGTAGAGCCGTGTGTCTGTGACTATATGCTAATGCTGGTATCAGCCCTTCCCCCGGTGTACAGCCGTGTGTCTGTGACTATATGCTAATGCTGGTATCAGCCCTTCCCCCGGTGTACAGCCGTGTGTCTGTGACTATATGCTAATGCTGGTATCAGCCCTTCCCATGGAGTACAGCCGTGTGTGTGTGACTATATGCTAATGCTGGTATCAGCCCTTCCCCCGGTGTACGGCCGTGTGTGTGTGACTATATGCTAATGCTGGTATCAGCCCTTCCCCCGGTGTACGGCCGTGTGTAAGTGACTATATGCTAATGCTGGTGTCAGCCCTTCCCCCGGAGTACGGCCGTGTGTCTGTGACTATATGCTAATGCTGGTGTCAGCCCTTCCCCTGGTGTACAGCTGTGTGTATGTGACTATATACTAATGCTGGTATCAGCCCTTCCCCCGGTGTACGGCCGTGTGTCTGTGACTATATGCTAATGCTGATATCAGCCCTTCCCCCGGTGTACGGCCGTGTGTCTGTGACTATATGCTAATGCTGGTGTCAGCCCTTCCCCTGGTGTACAGCTGTGTGTCTGTGACTATATACTAATGCTGGTATCAGCCCTTCCCCCTGCTGTACAGCCGTGTGTATGTGACTATATGCTAATGCTGGTATCAGCCCTTCCCCTGGTGTACAGCCGTGTGTATGTGACTATATGCTAATGCTGGTATCAGCCCTTCCCCTGGTGTACAGCCGTGTGTATGTGACTATATGCTAATGCTGGTATCAGCCCTTCCCCTGGTGTACAGCTGTGTGTATGTGACTATATGCTAATGCTGGTATCAGCCCTTCCCCTGGTGTATAGCTGTGTGTATGTGACTATATGCTAATGCTGGTACCAGCCCTTCCCCTGGTGTACAGCTGTGTGTCTTTGACTATATGCTAATGCTGGTATCAGCCCTTTCCCTGGTGTACAGCCATGTGTATGTGACTTAATGCTAATGCTGGTATCAGCACTTCCCCTGGTGTACAGCTGTGTGTCTGTGACTATATACTAATGCTGGTATCAGCCCTTCCCCTGGTGTACAGCCGTGTGTCTGTGACTATATACTAATGCTGGTATCAGCCCTTCCCCTGGTGTACAGCTGTGTCTGTGACTATATGCTAATGCTGGTATCAGCCCTTCCCCTGGTGTACAGCTGTGTGTCTGTGACTATATACTAATTCTGGTATCAGCCCTTCCCCTGGTGTACAGCCGTGTGTCTGTGACTATATACTAATGCTGGTATCAGCCCTTCCCCTGGTGTACAGCTGTGTCTGTGACTATATGCTAATGCTGGTATCAGCCCTTCCCCTGGTGTACAGCTGTGTGTATGTGACTATATGCTAATGCTGGCATCAGCCATTCCCCTGGTGTACAGCCGTGTGTCTGTGACTATATGCTAATGCTGGTATCAGCCCTACCCCTGGTGTACAGCCGTGTGTATGTGACTATATGCTAATGCTGGTATCAGCCCTTCCCCCGGTGTACAGCCGTGTGTATGTGACTATATGCTAATGCTGGTATCAGCCCTTCCCCTGGTGTACAGCCGTGTGTATGTGACTATATGCTAATGCTGGTATGAGCCCTTCCCCTGGTGTACAGCCGTGTGTATGTGACTGTATGCTAATGCTGGTATCAGCCCTTCCCCTGGTGTACAGCCGTGTGTATGTGACTATATGCTAATGCTGGTATCAGCCCTTCCCCTGGTGTACAGCTGTGTGTGTGACTATATACTAATGCTGGTATCAGCCCTTCCCCTGGTGTACAGCCGTGTGTATGTGACTATATGCTAATGCTGGTATCAGCCCTTCCCCTGGTGTACAGCTGTGTGTCTGTGACTATATACTAATGCTGGTATCGGTCCTTCCCCTGGTGTACAGCCGTGTGTATGTGACTATATGCTAATGCTGGTATCGGCCCTTCCCCTGGTGTACAGCCGTGTGTATGTGACTATATGCTAATGCTGGTATCAGTCCTTCCCCTGGTGTACAGCCGTGTGTATGTGACTGTATGCTAATGCTGGTATCAGCCCTTCCCCGGGTGTACAGCCGTGTGTATGTGACTATATACTAATGCTGGTATCAGCCCTTCCCCCGGGATATAGCCGTGTGTCTGTGACTATATACTAATGCTGGTATCAGCCCTTCCCCCGGTGTATAGCCGTGTGTCTGTGACTAGATACTAATGCTGGTATCAGCCCTTCCCCTGGTGTACAGCTGTGTTTATGTGACTATATGCTAATGCTGGTATCATCCCTTCCCCTAGTGTACAGCTGTGTGTATGTGACTATATACTAATGCTGGTATCAGCCCTTCCCCTGGTGTATAGCCGTGTGTCTGTGACTATATGCTAATGCAGGTATCAGGCCTTCCCCTGGTGTACAGCCGTGTGTCTGTGACTATATACTAATGCTGGTATCAGCCCTTCCCCCGGTGTATAGCCGTGTGTCTGTGACTATATACTAATGCTGGTATCAGCCCTTCCCCCGGGATATAGCCGTGTGTCTGTGACTATATACTAATGCTGGTATCAGCCCTTCCCCCGGTGTATAGCCGTGTGTCTGTGACTAGATACTAATGCTGGTATCAGCCCTTCCCCTGGTGTACAGCTGTGTTTATGTGACTATATGCTAATGCTGGTATCATCCCTTCCCCTAGTGTACAGCTGTGTGTATGTGACTATATACTAATGCTGGTATCAGCCCTTCCCCTGGTGTACAGCCGTGTGTGTGTGACTATATGCTAATGCTGGTATCGGCCCTTCCCCCGGTGTACAGCCGTGTGTGTGACTATAAGCTAATGCTGGTATCGGCCCTTCCCCCGGTGTACAGCCGTGTGTATGTGACTATATGCTAATGCTGGTATCGGCCCTTCCCCTGGTGTACAGCTGTGTGTCTGTGACTATATGCTAATGCTGGTATTGTCCCTTCCCCTGGTGTACAGCCGTGTGTCTGTGACTATATGCTAATGCTGGTACCAGCCCTTCCCCTGGTGTACAGCCGTGTGTCTGTGACTATATGCTAATGCTGGTATCAGCCCTTCCCCTGGTGTACAGCCGTGTGTGTGTGTGACTATATGCTAATGCTGGTATCAGCCCTTCCCCTGGTGTACAGCCGTGTGTGTGTGTGACTATATGCTAATGTTGGTACCATCCCTTCCCATGGAGTACAGCCGTATGTGTGTGTGACTATATGCTAATGCTGGTATCAGCCCTTCCCCTGGTGTACAGCCGTGTGTATGTGACTATATGCTAATGCTGGTATCAGCCCTTCCCCTGGTGTACAGCCGTGTGTCTGTGACTATATGCTAATGCTGGTACCAGCCCTTCCCCTGGTGTACAGCCGTGTGTCTGTGACTATATGCTAATGCTGGTATCAGCCCTTCCCCTGGTGTACAGCCGTGTGTCTGTGACTTTATGCTAATGCTGGTACCAGCCCTTCCCCTGGTGTACAGCCGTGTGTCTGTGACTATATGCTAATGCTGGTACCAGCCCTTCCCCTGGTGTACAGCCGTGTGTCTGTGACTATATGCTAATGCTGGTATCAGCCCTTCCCCTGGTGTACAGCCGTGTGTGTGTGTGACTATATGCTAATGCTGGTACCAGCCCTTCCCCTGGTGTACAGCCGTGTGTGTGTGTGACTATATGCTAATGCTGGTATCAGCCCTTCCCCTGGTGTACAGCCGTGTGTATGTGACTATATGCTAATGCTGGTATCAGCCCTTCCCCTGGTGTACAGCCGTGTGTCTGTGACTATATGCTAATGCTGGTACCAGCCCTTCCCCTGGTGTACAGCCGTGTGTCTGTGACTATATGCTAATGCTGGTATCAGCCCTTCCCCTGGTGTACAGCCGTGTGTCTGTGACTATATGCTAATGCTGGTATCAGCCCTTCCCCTGGTGTACAGCCGTGTGTCTGTGACTATATGCTAATGCTGGTATCAGCCCTTCCCCCGGTGTACAGCCGTGTGTAAGTGACTATATGCTAATGCTGGTATCAGCCCTTCCCCCGGTGTACAGCCGTGTGTAAGTGACTATATGCTAATGCTGGTATCAGCCCTTCCCCCGGTGTACAGCCGTGTGTCTTCGACTATATGCTAATGCTGATATCAGCCCTTCCCCCGGTGTACAGCCGTGTGTCTGTGACTATATGCTAATGCTGGTATCAGCCCTTCCCCCGGTGTACAGCCGTGTGTCTGTGACTATATGCTAATGCTGGTATCAGCCGTGTGTCTGTGACTATATGCTAATGCTGGTATCAGCCCTTCCCCCGGTGTACAGCTGTGTGTCTGTGACTATATGCTAATGCTGGTATCAGCCCTTCTCCTGGTGTACAGCCGTGTGTATGTGACTATATGCTAATGCTGGTATCAGCCCTTCCCCTGGTGTACAGCCGTGTGTATGTGACTATATACTAATGCTGGTATCAGCCCTTCCCCTGGTGTATAGCCGTGTGTCTGTGACTATATGCTAATGCTGGTATCAGCCCTTCCCCTGGTGTACAGCTGTGTGTCTGTGACTATATGCTAATGCTGTTTTCAGCCCTTCCCCTGGTGTATAGCCGTGTGTATGTGACTATATGCTAATGCTGGTATCAGCCCTTCCCCTGGTGTACAGCTGTGTGTCTGTGACTATATACTAATGCTGGTATCAGCCCTTCCCCTGGTGTACAGCCGTGTGTATGTGACTATATGCTAATGCTGGTATCAGCCCTTCCCCTGGTGTACAGCTGTGTGTCTGTGACTATATGCTAATGCTGGTATCAGCCCTTCCCCTGGTGTACAGCCATGTGTATGTGACTATATGCTAATGCAGGTATCAGGCCTTCCCCTGGTGTACAGCCGTGTGTCTGTGACTATATACTAATGCTGGTATCAGCCCTTCCCCCGGTGTATAGCCGTGTGTCTGTGACTATATACTAATGCTGGTATCAGCCCTTCCCCCGGGATATAGCCGTGTGTCTGTGACTATATACTAATGCTGGTATCAGCCCTTCCCCTGGTGTATAGCCGTGTGTCTGTGACTAGATACTAATGCTGGTATCAGCCCTTCCCCTGGTGTACAGCTGTTTATGTGACTATATGCTAATGCTGGTATCATCCCTTCCCCTAGTGTACAGCTGTGTGTATGTGACTATATACTAATGCTGGTATCAGCCCTTCCCCTGGTGTACAGCCGTGTGTCTGTGACTATATACTAATGCTGGTATCAGCCCTTCCCCTGGTGTACAGCCGTGTGTCTGTGACTATATACTAATGCTGGTATCAGCCCTTCCCCCGGGATATAGCCGTGTGTCTGTGACTATATACTAATGCTGGTATCAGCCCTTCCCCCGGTGTATAGCCGTGTGTCTGTGACTAGATACTAATGCTGGTATCAGCCCTTCCCCTGGTGTACAGCTGTGTTTATGTGACTATATGCTAATGCTGGTATCATCCCTTCCCCTAGTGTACAGCTGTGTGTATGTGACTATATACTAATGCTGGTATCAGCCCTGCCCCTGGTGTACAGCCGTGTGTCTGTGACTATATACTAATGCTGGTATCAGCACTTCCCCCGGTGTACAGCCGTGTGTCTGTGACTATATACTAATGCTGGTATCAGCCGTGTGTCTGTGACTATATGCTAATGCTGGTATCAGCCGTGTGTCTGTGACTATATGCTAATGCTGGTATCAGCCCTTCCCCCGGTGTACAGCTGTGTGTCTGTGACTATATGCTAATGCTGGTATCAGCCCTTCTCCTGGTGTACAGCCGTGTGTATGTGACTATATGCTAATGCTGGTATCAGCCGTGTGTCTGTGACTATATGCTAATGCTGGTATCAGCCGTGTGTATGTGACTATATGCTAATGCTGGTATCACCCCTTCCCCTGGTGTACAGCCGTGTGTATGTGACTATATGCTAATGCTGGTATCAGCCCTTCCCCTGGTGTACAGCCATGTGTATGTGACTATATGCTAATGCTGGTATCAGCCCTTCCCCCGGTGTACAGCTGTGTGTCTGTGACTATATGCTAATGCTGGTATCAGCCCTTCCCCTCGTGTATAGCCATGTGTCTGTGACTATATACTAATGCTGGTATCAGCCCTTCCCCTGGTGTACAGCCGTGTGTATGTGACTATATGCTAATGCTTTTATCAGCCCTTCCCCTGGTGTACAGCTGTGTGTCTGTGACTATATGCTAATGCTGGTATCAGCCCTTCCCCTGGTGTACAGCCGTGTGTATGTGACTATATGCTAATGCTTTTATCAGCCCTTCCCCTGGTGTACAGCCATGTGTCTGTGACTATATACTAATGCTGGTACCAGCCCTTCCCCTGGTGTACAGCCGTGTGTGTGTGTGACTATATGCTAATGCTGGTATCAGCCCTTCCCCTGGTGTACAGCCATGTGTATGTGACTATATGCTAATGCAGGTATCAGGCCTTCCCCTGGTGTACAGCCGTGTGTCTGTGACTATATACTAATGCTGGTATCAGCCCTTCCCCCGGTGTATAGCCGTGTGTCTGTGACTAGATACTAATGCTGGTATCAGCCCTTCCCCTGGTGTACAGCTGTGTTTATGTGACTATATGCTAATGCTGGTATCATCCCTTCCCCTAGTGTACAGCTGTGTGTATGTGACTATATACTAATGCTGGTATCAGCCCTTCCCCTGGTGTACAGCCGTGTGTCTGTGACTATATACTAATGCTGGTATCAGCCCTTCCCCTGGTGTACAGCCGTGTGTCTGTGACTATATGCTAATGCTGGTATCAGCACTTCCCCTGGTGTATAGCCGTGTGTCTGTGACTATATGCTAATGCTGGTATCGGCCCTTCCCCTGATGTACAGCCGTGTGTCTGTGACTATATGCTAATGCTGGTATCGGCCCTTCCCTTGGTGTACAGCCGTGTGTGTGTGACTATATGCTAATGCTGGTATCGGCCCTTCCCCCGGTGTACAGCCGTGTGTGTGTGACTATAAGCTAATGCTGGTATCGGCCCTTCCCCCGGTGTACAGCCGTGTGTATGTGACTATATGCTAATGCTGGTATCGGCCCTTCCCCTGGTGTACAGCTGTTTATGTGACTATATGCTAATGCTGGTATCATCCCTTCCCCTAGTGTACAGCTGTGTGTATGTGACTATATACTAATGCTGGTATCAGCCCTTCCCCTGGTGTACAGCCGTGTGTCTGTGACTATATACTAATGCTGGTATCAGCCCTTCCCCTGGTGTACAGCCGTGTGTCTGTGACTATATACTAATGCTGGTATCAGCCCTTCCCCCGGGATATAGCCGTGTGTCTGTGACTATATACTAATGCTGGTATCAGCCCTTCCCCCGGTGTATAGCCGTGTGTCTGTGACTAGATACTAATGCTGGTATCAGCCCTTCCCCTGGTGTACAGCTGTGTTTATGTGACTATATGCTAATGCTGGTATCATCCCTTCCCCTAGTGTACAGCTGTGTGTATGTGACTATATACTAATGCTGGTATCAGCCCTGCCCCTGGTGTACAGCCGTGTGTCTGTGACTATATACTAATGCTGGTATCAGCACTTCCCCCGGTGTACAGCCGTGTGTCTGTGACTATATACTAATGCTGGTATCAGCCGTGTGTCTGTGACTATATGCTAATGCTGGTATCAGCCGTGTGTCTGTGACTATATGCTAATGCTGGTATCAGCCCTTCCCCCGGTGTACAGCTGTGTGTCTGTGACTATATGCTAATGCTGGTATCAGCCCTTCTCCTGGTGTACAGCCGTGTGTATGTGACTATATGCTAATGCTGGTATCAGCCGTGTGTCTGTGACTATATGCTAATGCTGGTATCAGCCGTGTGTATGTGACTATATGCTAATGCTGGTATCACCCCTTCCCCTGGTGTACAGCCGTGTGTATGTGACTATATGCTAATGCTGGTATCAGCCCTTCCCCTGGTGTACAGCCATGTGTATGTGACTATATGCTAATGCTGGTATCAGCCCTTCCCCCGGTGTACAGCTGTGTGTCTGTGACTATATGCTAATGCTGGTATCAGCCCTTCCCCTCGTGTATAGCCATGTGTCTGTGACTATATACTAATGCTGGTATCAGCCCTTCCCCTGGTGTACAGCCGTGTGTATGTGACTATATGCTAATGCTTTTATCAGCCCTTCCCCTGGTGTACAGCTGTGTGTCTGTGACTATATGCTAATGCTGGTATCAGCCCTTCCCCTGGTGTACAGCCGTGTGTATGTGACTATATGCTAATGCTTTTATCAGCCCTTCCCCTGGTGTACAGCCATGTGTCTGTGACTATATACTAATGCTGGTACCAGCCCTTCCCCTGGTGTACAGCCGTGTGTGTGTGTGACTATATGCTAATGCTGGTATCAGCCCTTCCCCTGGTGTACAGCCATGTGTATGTGACTATATGCTAATGCAGGTATCAGGCCTTCCCCTGGTGTACAGCCGTGTGTCTGTGACTATATACTAATGCTGGTATCAGCCCTTCCCCCGGTGTATAGCCGTGTGTCTGTGACTAGATACTAATGCTGGTATCAGCCCTTCCCCTGGTGTACAGCTGTGTTTATGTGACTATATGCTAATGCTGGTATCATCCCTTCCCCTAGTGTACAGCTGTGTGTATGTGACTATATACTAATGCTGGTATCAGCCCTTCCCCTGGTGTACAGCCGTGTGTCTGTGACTATATACTAATGCTGGTATCAGCCCTTCCCCTGGTGTACAGCCGTGTGTCTGTGACTATATGCTAATGCTGGTATCAGCACTTCCCCTGGTGTATAGCCGTGTGTCTGTGACTATATGCTAATGCTGGTATCGGCCCTTCCCCTGATGTACAGCCGTGTGTCTGTGACTATATGCTAATGCTGGTATCGGCCCTTCCCTTGGTGTACAGCCGTGTGTGTGTGACTATATGCTAATGCTGGTATCGGCCCTTCCCCCGGTGTACAGCCGTGTGTGTGTGACTATAAGCTAATGCTGGTATCGGCCCTTCCCCCGGTGTACAGCCGTGTGTATGTGACTATATGCTAATGCTGGTATCGGCCCTTCCCCCGGTGTACAGCTGTGTGTCTGTGACTATATGCTAATGCTGGTATCGGCCCTTCCCCTGGTGTACAGCCGTGTGTCTGTGATTATATGCTAATGCTGGTACCAGCCCTTCCCCTGGTGTACAGCCGTGTGTCTGTGACTATATGCTAATGCTGGTATCAGACCTTCCCCTGGTGTACAGCCGTGTGTGTGTGACTATATGCTAATGCTGGTATCAGCCCTTCCCCTGGTGTACAGCCGTGTGTTTGTGTGACTATATGCTAATGTTGGTACCAGCCCTTCCCATGGAGTACAGCCGTGTGTGTGTGTGACTATATGCTAATGCTGGTATCAGCCCTTCCCCTGGTGTACAGCCGTGTGTATGTGACTATATGCTAATGCTGGTATCAGCCCTTCCCCTGGTGTACAGCCGTGTGTCTGTGACTATATGCTAATGCTGGTACCAGCCCTTCCCCTGGTGTACAGCCGTGTGTCTGTGACTATATGCTAATGCTGGTATCAGCCCTTCCCCTGGTGTACAGCCGTGTGTCTGTGACTATATGCTAATGCTTGTACCAGCCCTTCCCCTGGTGTACAGCCGTGTGTCTGTGACTATATGCTAATGCTGGTACCAGCCCTTCCCCTGGTGTACAGCCGTGTGTCTGTGACTATATGCTAATGCTGGTATCAGCCCTTCCCCTGGTGTACAGCCGTGTGTGTGTGTGACTATATGCTAATGCTGGTACCAGCCCTTCCCCTGGTGTACAGCCGTGTGTGTGTGTGACTATATGCTAATGCTGGTATCAGCCCTTCCCCTGGTGTACAGCCGTGTGTATGTGACTATATGCTAATGCTGGTATCAGCCCTTCCCCTGGTGTACAGCCGTGTGTCTGTGACTATATGCTAATGCTGGTACCAGCCCTTCCCCTGGTGTACAGCCGTGTGTCTGTGACTATATGCTAATGCTGGTATCAGCCCTTCCCCTGGTGTACAGCCGTGTGTGTGTGACTATATGCTAATGCTGGTATCAGCCCTTCCCCTGGTGTACAGCCATGTGTATGTGACTATATGCTAATGCTGGTATCAGCCCTTCCCCTGGTGTACAGCCGTGTGTCTGTGACTATATGCTAATGCTGGTATCAGCCCTTCCCCTGGTGTACAGCTGTGTGTCTGTGACTATATGCTAATGCTGGTATCAGCCCTTCCCCTGGTGTACAGCCGTGTGTATGTGACTATATGCTAATGCTGGTATCAGCCCTTCCCCTGGTGTACAGCCGTGTGAATGTGACTATATGCTAATGCTGGTATCACCCCTTCCCCTGGTGTACAGCCGTGTGTATGTGACTATATGCTAATGCTGGTATCAGCCCTTCCCCCGGTGTACAGCCGTGTGTAAGTGACTATATGCTAATGCTGGTATCAGCCCTTCCCCCGGTGTACAGCCGTGTGTCTGCGACTATATGCTAATGCTGATATCAGCCCTTCCCCCGGTGTACAGCCGTGTGTCTGCGACTATATGCTAATGCTGATATCAGCCCTTCCCCCGGTGTACAGCCGTGTGTCTGTGACTATATGCTAATGCTGGTATCAGCCCTTCCCCCGGTGTACAGCCGTGTGTTTGTGTGACTATATGCTAATGTTGGTACCAGCCCTTCCCATGGAGTACAGCCGTGTGTGTGTGTGACTATATGCTAATGCTGGTATCAGCCCTTCCCCTGGTGTACAGCCGTGTGTATGTGACTATATGCTAATGCTGGTATCAGCCCTTCCCCTGGTGTACAGCCGTGTGTCTGTGACTATATGCTAATGCTGGTACCAGCCCTTCCCCTGGTGTACAGCCGTGTGTCTGTGACTATATGCTAATGCTGGTATCAGCCCTTCCCCTGGTGTACAGCCGTGTGTCTGTGACTATATGCTAATGCTTGTACCAGCCCTTCCCCTGGTGTACAGCCGTGTGTCTGTGACTATATGCTAATGCTGGTACCAGCCCTTCCCCTGGTGTACAGCCGTGTGTCTGTGACTATATGCTAATGCTGGTATCAGCCCTTCCCCTGGTGTACAGCCGTGTGTGTGTGTGACTATATGCTAATGCTGGTACCAGCCCTTCCCCTGGTGTACAGCCGTGTGTGTGTGTGACTATATGCTAATGCTGGTATCAGCCCTTCCCCTGGTGTACAGCCGTGTGTATGTGACTATATGCTAATGCTGGTATCAGCCCTTCCCCTGGTGTACAGCCGTGTGTCTGTGACTATATGCTAATGCTGGTACCAGCCCTTCCCCTGGTGTACAGCCGTGTGTCTGTGACTATATGCTAATGCTGGTATCAGCCCTTCCCCTGGTGTACAGCCGTGTGTCTGTGACTATATGCTAATGCTGGTATCAGCCCTTCCCCTGGTGTACAGCTGTGTGTCTGTGACTATATGCTAATGCTGGTATCAGCCCTTCCCCTGGTGTACAGCCGTGTGTATGTGACTATATGCTAATGCTGGTATCAGCCCTTCCCCTGGTGTACAGCCGTGTGAATGTGACTATATGCTAATGCTGGTATCACCCCTTCCCCTGGTGTACAGCCGTGTGTATGTGACTATATGCTAATGCTGGTATCAGCCCTTCCCCCGGTGTACAGCCGTGTGTAAGTGACTATATGCTAATGCTGGTATCAGCCCTTCCCCCGGTGTACAGCCGTGTGTCTGCGACTATATGCTAATGCTGATATCAGCCCTTCCCCCGGTGTACAGCCGTGTGTCTGCGACTATATGCTAATGCTGATATCAGCCCTTCCCCCGGTGTACAGCCGTGTGTCTGTGACTATATGCTAATGCTGGTATCAGCCCTTCCCCCGGTGTACAGCCGTGTGTCTGTGACTATATGCTAATGCTGGTATCAGCCCTTCCCATGGAGTACAGCCGTGTGTGTGTGACTATATGCTAATGCTGGTATCAGCCCTTCCCCCGGTGTACGGCCGTGTGTGTGTGACTATATGCTAATGCTGGTATCAGCCCTTCCCCCGGTGTACGGCCGTGTGTAAGTGACTATATGCTAATGCTGGTATCAGCCCTTCCCCCGGTGTAGAGCCGTGTGTCTGTGACTATATGCTAATGCTGGTATCAGCCCTTCCCCCGGTGTACAGCCGTGTGTCTGTGACTATATGCTAATGCTGGTATCAGCCCTTCCCCCGGTGTACAGCCGTGTGTCTGTGACTATATGCTAATGCTGGTATCAGCCCTTCCCATGGAGTACAGCCGTGTGTGTGTGACTATATGCTAATGCTGGTATCAGCCCTTCCCCCGGTGTACGGCCGTGTGTGTGTGACTATATGCTAATGCTGGTATCAGCCCTTCCCCCGGTGTACGGCCGTGTGTAAGTGACTATATGCTAATGCTGGTGTCAGCCCTTCCCCCGGAGTACGGCCGTGTGTCTGTGACTATATGCTAATGCTGGTGTCAGCCCTTCCCCTGGTGTACAGCTGTGTGTATGTGACTATATGCTAATGCTGGTATCAGCCCTTCCCCCGGTGTACGGCCGTGTGTCTGTGACTATATGCTAATGCTGATATCAGCCCTTCCCCCGGTGTACGGCCGTGTGTCTGTGACTATATGCTAATGCTGGTGTCAGCCCTTCCCCTGGTGTACAGCTGTGTGTCTGTGACTATATACTAATGCTGGTATCAGCCCTTCCCCCTGCTGTACAGCCGTGTGTATGTGACTATATGCTAATGCTGGTATCAGCCCTTCCCCTGGTGTACAGCCGTGTGTATGTGACTATATGCTAATGCTGGTATCAGCCCTTCCCCTGGTGTACAGCCGTGTGTATGTGACTATATGCTAATGCTGGTATCAGCCCTTCCCCTGGTGTACAGCTGTGTGTATGTGACTATATGCTAATGCTGGTATCAGCCCTTCCCCTGGTGTATAGCTGTGTGTATGTGACTATATGCTAATGCTGGTACCAGCCCTTCCCCTGGTGTACAGCTGTGTGTCTTTGACTATATGCTAATGCTGGTATCAGCCCTTTCCCTGGTGTACAGCCATGTGTATGTGACTTAATGCTAATGCTGGTATCAGCACTTCCCCTGGTGTACAGCTGTGTGTCTGTGACTATATACTAATGCTGGTATCAGCCCTTCCCCTGGTGTACAGCCGTGTGTCTGTGACTATATACTAATGCTGGTATCAGCCCTTCCCCTGGTGTACAGCTGTGTCTGTGACTATATGCTAATGCTGGTATCAGCCCTTCCCCTGGTGTACAGCTGTGTGTCTGTGACTATATACTAATTCTGGTATCAGCCCTTCCCCTGGTGTACAGCCGTGTGTCTGTGACTATATACTAATGCTGGTATCAGCCCTTCCCCTGGTGTACAGCTGTGTCTGTGACTATATGCTAATGCTGGTATCAGCCCTTCCCCTGGTGTACAGCTGTGTGTATGTGACTATATGCTAATGCTGGCATCAGCCATTCCCCTGGTGTACAGCCGTGTGTCTGTGACTATATGCTAATGCTGGTATCAGCCCTACCCCTGGTGTACAGCCGTGTGTATGTGACTATATGCTAATGCTGGTATCAGCCCTTCCCCCGGTGTACAGCCGTGTGTATGTGACTATATGCTAATGCTGGTATCAGCCCTTCCCCTGGTGTACAGCCGTGTGTATGTGACTATATGCTAATGCTGGTATGAGCCCTTCCCCTGGTGTACAGCCGTGTGTATGTGACTGTATGCTAATGCTGGTATCAGCCCTTCCCCTGGTGTACAGCCGTGTGTATGTGACTATATGCTAATGCTGGTATCAGCCCTTCCCCTGGTGTACAGCTGTGTGTGTGACTATATACTAATGCTGGTATCAGCCCTTCCCCTGGTGTACAGCCGTGTGTATGTGACTATATGCTAATGCTGGTATCAGCCCTTCCCCTGGTGTACAGCTGTGTGTCTGTGACTATATACTAATGCTGGTATCGGTCCTTCCCCTGGTGTACAGCCGTGTGTATGTGACTATATGCTAATGCTGGTATCGGCCCTTCCCCTGGTGTACAGCCGTGTGTATGTGACTATATGCTAATGCTGGTATCAGTCCTTCCCCTGGTGTACAGCCGTGTGTATGTGACTGTATGCTAATGCTGGTATCAGCCCTTCCCCGGGTGTACAGCCGTGTGTATGTGACTATATACTAATGCTGGTATCAGCCCTTCCCCCGGGATATAGCCGTGTGTCTGTGACTATATACTAATGCTGGTATCAGCCCTTCCCCCGGTGTATAGCCGTGTGTCTGTGACTAGATACTAATGCTGGTATCAGCCCTTCCCCTGGTGTACAGCTGTGTTTATGTGACTATATGCTAATGCTGGTATCATCCCTTCCCCTAGTGTACAGCTGTGTGTATGTGACTATATACTAATGCTGGTATCAGCCCTTCCCCTGGTGTATAGCCGTGTGTCTGTGACTATATGCTAATGCAGGTATCAGGCCTTCCCCTGGTGTACAGCCGTGTGTCTGTGACTATATACTAATGCTGGTATCAGCCCTTCCCCCGGTGTATAGCCGTGTGTCTGTGACTATATACTAATGCTGGTATCAGCCCTTCCCCCGGGATATAGCCGTGTGTCTGTGACTATATACTAATGCTGGTATCAGCCCTTCCCCCGGTGTATAGCCGTGTGTCTGTGACTAGATACTAATGCTGGTATCAGCCCTTCCCCTGGTGTACAGCTGTGTTTATGTGACTATATGCTAATGCTGGTATCATCCCTTCCCCTAGTGTACAGCTGTGTGTATGTGACTATATACTAATGCTGGTATCAGCCCTTCCCCTGGTGTACAGCCGTGTGTGTGTGACTATATGCTAATGCTGGTATCGGCCCTTCCCCCGGTGTACAGCCGTGTGTGTGACTATAAGCTAATGCTGGTATCGGCCCTTCCCCCGGTGTACAGCCGTGTGTATGTGACTATATGCTAATGCTGGTATCGGCCCTTCCCCTGGTGTACAGCTGTGTGTCTGTGACTATATGCTAATGCTGGTATTGTCCCTTCCCCTGGTGTACAGCCGTGTGTCTGTGACTATATGCTAATGCTGGTACCAGCCCTTCCCCTGGTGTACAGCCGTGTGTCTGTGACTATATGCTAATGCTGGTATCAGCCCTTCCCCTGGTGTACAGCCGTGTGTGTGTGTGACTATATGCTAATGCTGGTATCAGCCCTTCCCCTGGTGTACAGCCGTGTGTGTGTGTGACTATATGCTAATGTTGGTACCATCCCTTCCCATGGAGTACAGCCGTATGTGTGTGTGACTATATGCTAATGCTGGTATCA
The DNA here is from genome assembly GCA_031769625.1 of Taudactylus pleione. Lineage (NCBI taxonomy): Eukaryota > Metazoa > Chordata > Amphibia > Anura > Myobatrachidae > Taudactylus > Taudactylus pleione. Next base: position 398,717 of record JAUIMM010001449.1, read on the forward strand.
GCCCTTCCCCTGGTGTACAGCCGTGTGTATGTGACTATATGCTAATGCTGGTATCAGCCCTTCCCCTGGTGTACAGCCGTGTGTCTGTGACTATATGCTAATGCTGGTACCAGCCCTTCCCCTGGTGTACAGCCGTGTGTCTGTGACTATATGCTAATGCTGGTATCAGCCCTTCCCCTGGTGTACAGCCGTGTGTCTGTGACTTTATGCTAATGCTGGTACCAGCCCTTCCCCTGGTGTACAGCCGTGTGTCTGTGACTATATGCTAATGCTGGTACCAGCCCTTCCCCTGGTGTACAGCCGTGTGTCTGTGACTATATGCTAATGCTGGTATCAGCCCTTCCCCTGGTGTACAGCCGTGTGTGTGTGTGACTATATGCTAATGCTGGTACCAGCCCTTCCCCTGGTGTACAGCCGTGTGTGTGTGTGACTATATGCTAATGCTGGTATCAGCCCTTCCCCTGGTGTACAGCCGTGTGTATGTGACTATATGCTAATGCTGGTATCAGCCCTTCCCCTGGTGTACAGCCGTGTGTCTGTGACTATATGCTAATGCTGGTACCAGCCCTTCCCCTGGTGTACAGCCGTGTGTCTGTGACTATATGCTAATGCTGGTATCAGCCCTTCCCCTGGTGTACAGCCGTGTGTCTGTGACTATATGCTAATGCTGGTATCAGCCCTTCCCCTGGTGTACAGCCGTGTGTCTGTGACTATATGCTAATGCTGGTATCAGCCCTTCCCCCGGTGTACAGCCGTGTGTAAGTGACTATATGCTAATGCTGGTATCAGCCCTTCCCCCGGTGTACAGCCGTGTGTAAGTGACTATATGCTAATGCTGGTATCAGCCCTTCCCCCGGTGTACAGCCGTGTGTCTTCGACTATATGCTAATGCTGATATCAGCCCTTCCCCCGGTGTACAGCCGTGTGTCTGTGACTATATGCTAATGCTGGTATCAGCCCTTCCCCCGGTGTACAGCCGTGTGTCTGTGACTATATGTTAATGCTGGTATCAGCCGTGTGTCTGTGACTATATGCTAATGCTGGTATCAGCCCTTCCCCCGGTGTACAGCTGTGTGTCTGTGACTATATGCTAATGCTGGTATCAGCCCTTCTCCTGGTGTACAGCCGTGTGTATGTGACTATATGCTAATGCTGGTATCAGCCCTTCCCCTGGTGTACAGCCGTGTGTATGTGACTATATACTAATGCTGGTATCAGCCCTTCCCCTGGTGTATAGCCGTGTGTCTGTGACTATATGCTAATGCTGGTATCAGCCCTTCCCCTGGTGTACAGCTGTGTGTCTGTGACTATATGCTAATGCTGTTTTCAGCCCTTCCCCTGGTGTATAGCCGTGTGTATGTGACTATATGCTAATGCTGGTATCAGCCCTTCCCCTGGTGTACAGCTGTGTGTCTGTGACTATATACTAATGCTGGTATCAGCCCTTCCCCTGGTGTACAGCCGTGTGTATGTGACTATATGCTAATGCTGGTATCAGCCCTTCCCCTGGTGTACAGCTGTGTGTCTGTGACTATATGCTAATGCTGGTATCAGCCCTTCCCCTGGTGTACAGCCATGTGTATGTGACTATATGCTAATGCAGGTATCAGGCCTTCCCCTGGTGTACAGCCGTGTGTCTGTGACTATATACTAATGCTGGTATCAGCCCTTCCCCCGGTGTATAGCCGTGTGTCTGTGACTATATACTAATGCTGGTATCAGCCCTTCCCCCGGGATATAGCCGTGTGTCTGTGACTATATACTAATGCTGGTATCAGCCCTTCCCCTGGTGTATAGCCGTGTGTCTGTGACTAGATACTAATGCTGGTATCAGCCCTTCCCCTGGTGTACAGCTGTTTATGTGACTATATGCTAATGCTGGTATCATCCCTTCCCCTAGTGTACAGCTGTGTGTATGTGACTATATACTAATGCTGGTATCAGCCCTTCCCCTGGTGTACAGCCGTGTGTCTGTGACTATATACTAATGCTGGTATCAGCCCTTCCCCTGGTGTACAGCCGTGTGTCTGTGACTATATACTAATGCTGGTATCAGCCCTTCCCCCGGGATATAGCCGTGTGTCTGTGACTATATACTAATGCTGGTATCAGCCCTTCCCCCGGTGTATAGCCGTGTGTCTGTGACTAGATACTAATGCTGGTATCAGCCCTTCCCCTGGTGTACAGCTGTGTTTATGTGACTATATGCTAATGCTGGTATCATCCCTTCCCCTAGTGTACAGCTGTGTGTATGTGACTATATACTAATGCTGGTATCAGCCCTGCCCCTGGTGTACAGCCGTGTGTCTGTGACTATATACTAATGCTGGTATCAGCACTTCCCCCGGTGTACAGCCGTGTGTCTGTGACTATATACTAATGCTGGTATCAGCCGTGTGTCTGTGACTATATGCTAATGCTGGTATCAGCCGTGTGTCTGTGACTATATGCTAATGCTGGTATCAGCCCTTCCCCCGGTGTACAGCTGTGTGTCTGTGACTATATGCTAATGCTGGTATCAGCCCTTCTCCTGGTGTACAGCCGTGTGTATGTGACTATATGCTAATGCTGGTATCAGCCGTGTGTCTGTGACTATATGCTAATGCTGGTATCAGCCGTGTGTATGTGACTATATGCTAATGCTGGTATCACCCCTTCCCCTGGTGTACAGCCGTGTGTATGTGACTATATGCTAATGCTGGTATCAGCCCTTCCCCTGGTGTACAGCCATGTGTATGTGACTATATGCTAATGCTGGTATCAGCCCTTCCCCCGGTGTACAGCTGTGTGTCTGTGACTATATGCTAATGCTGGTATCAGCCCTTCCCCTCGTGTATAGCCATGTGTCTGTGACTATATACTAATGCTGGTATCAGCCCTTCCCCTGGTGTACAGCCGTGTGTATGTGACTATATGCTAATGCTTTTATCAGCCCTTCCCCTGGTGTACAGCTGTGTGTCTGTGACTATATGCTAATGCTGGTATCAGCCCTTCCCCTGGTGTACAGCCGTGTGTATGTGACTATATGCTAATGCTTTTATCAGCCCTTCCCCTGGTGTACAGCCATGTGTCTGTGACTATATACTAATGCTGGTACCAGCCCTTCCCCTGGTGTACAGCCGTGTGTGTGTGTGACTATATGCTAATGCTGGTATCAGCCCTTCCCCTGGTGTACAGCCATGTGTATGTGACTATATGCTAATGCAGGTATCAGGCCTTCCCCTGGTGTACAGCCGTGTGTCTGTGACTATATACTAATGCTGGTATCAGCCCTTCCCCCGGTGTATAGCCGTGTGTCTGTGACTAGATACTAATGCTGGTATCAGCCCTTCCCCTGGTGTACAGCTGTGTTTATGTGACTATATGCTAATGCTGGTATCATCCCTTCCCCTAGTGTACAGCTGTGTGTATGTGACTATATACTAATGCTGGTATCAGCCCTTCCCCTGGTGTACAGCCGTGTGTCTGTGACTATATACTAATGCTGGTATCAGCCCTTCCCCTGGTGTACAGCCGTGTGTCTGTGACTATATGCTAATGCTGGTATCAGCACTTCCCCTGGTGTATAGCCGTGTGTCTGTGACTATATGCTAATGCTGGTATCGGCCCTTCCCCTGATGTACAGCCGTGTGTCTGTGACTATATGCTAATGCTGGTATCGGCCCTTCCCTTGGTGTACAGCCGTGTGTGTGTGACTATATGCTAATGCTGGTATCGGCCCTTCCCCCGGTGTACAGCCGTGTGTGTGTGACTATAAGCTAATGCTGGTATCGGCCCTTCCCCCGGTGTACAGCCGTGTGTATGTGACTATATGCTAATGCTGGTATCGGCCCTTCCCCCGGTGTACAGCTGTGTGTCTGTGACTATATGCTAATGCTGGTATCGGCCCTTCCCCTGGTGTACAGCCGTGTGTCTGTGATTATATGCTAATGCTGGTACCAGCCCTTCCCCTGGTGTACAGCCGTGTGTCTGTGACTATATGCTAATGCTGGTATCAGACCTTCCCCTGGTGTACAGCCGTGTGTGTGTGACTATATGCTAATGCTGGTATCAGCCCTTCCCCTGGTGTACAGCCGTGTGTTTGTGTGACTATATGCTAATGTTGGTACCAGCCCTTCCCATGGAGTACAGCCGTGTGTGTGTGTGACTATATGCTAATGCTGGTATCAGCCCTTCCCCTGGTGTACAGCCGTGTGTATGTGACTATATGCTAATGCTGGTATCAGCCCTTCCCCTGGTGTACAGCCGTGTGTCTGTGACTATATGCTAATGCTGGTACCAGCCCTTCCCCTGGTGTACAGCCGTGTGTCTGTGACTATATGCTAATGCTGGTATCAGCCCTTCCCCTGGTGTACAGCCGTGTGTCTGTGACTATATGCTAATGCTTGTACCAGCCCTTCCCCTGGTGTACAGCCGTGTGTCTGTGACTATATGCTAATGCTGGTACCAGCCCTTCCCCTGGTGTACAGCCGTGTGTCTGTGACTATATGCTAATGCTGGTATCAGCCCTTCCCCTGGTGTACAGCCGTGTGTGTGTGTGACTATATGCTAATGCTGGTACCAGCCCTTCCCCTGGTGTACAGCCGTGTGTGTGTGTGACTATATGCTAATGCTGGTATCAGCCCTTCCCCTGGTGTACAGCCGTGTGTATGTGACTATATGCTAATGCTGGTATCAGCCCTTCCCCTGGTGTACAGCCGTGTGTCTGTGACTATATGCTAATGCTGGTACCAGCCCTTCCCCTGGTGTACAGCCGTGTGTCTGTGACTATATGCTAATGCTGGTATCAGCCCTTCCCCTGGTGTACAGCCGTGTGTGTGTGACTATATGCTAATGCTGGTATCAGCCCTTCCCCTGGTGTACAGCCGTGTGTATGTGACTATATGCTAATGCTGGTATCAGCCCTTCCCCTGGTGTACAGCCGTGTGTCTGTGACTATATGCTAATGCTGGTATCAGCCCTTCCCCTGGTGTACAGCTGTGTGTCTGTGACTATATGCTAATGCTGGTATCAGCCCTTCCCCTGGTGTACAGCCGTGTGTATGTGACTATATGCTAATGCTGGTATCAGCCCTTCCCCTGGTGTACAGCCGTGTGAATGTGACTATATGCTAATGCTGGTATCACCCCTTCCCCTGGTGTACAGCCGTGTGTATGTGACTATATGCTAATGCTGGTATCAGCCCTTCCCCCGGTGTACAGCCGTGTGTAAGTGACTATATGCTAATGCTGGTATCAGCCCTTCCCCCGGTGTACAGCCGTGTGTCTGCGACTATATGCTAATGCTGATATCAGCCCTTCCCCCGGTGTACAGCCGTGTGTCTGCGACTATATGCTAATGCTGATATCAGCCCTTCCCCCGGTGTACAGCCGTGTGTCTGTGACTATATGCTAATGCTGGTATCAGCCCTTCCCCCGGTGTACAGCCGTGTGTCTGTGACTATATGCTAATGCTGGTATCAGCCCTTCCCATGGAGTACAGCCGTGTGTGTGTGACTATATGCTAATGCTGGTATCAGCCCTTCCCCCGGTGTACGGCCGTGTGTGTGTGACTATATGCTAATGCTGGTATCAGCCCTTCCCCCGGTGTACGGCCGTGTGTAAGTGACTATATGCTAATGCTGGTATCAGCCCTTCCCCCGGTGTAGAGCCGTGTGTCTGTGACTATATGCTAATGCTGGTATCAGCCCTTCCCCCGGTGTACAGCCGTGTGTCTGTGACTATATGCTAATGCTGGTATCAGCCCTTCCCCCGGTGTACAGCCGTGTGTCTGTGACTATATGCTAATGCTGGTATCAGCCCTTCCCATGGAGTACAGCCGTGTGTGTGTGACTATATGCTAATGCTGGTATCAGCCCTTCCCCCGGTGTACGGCCGTGTGTGTGTGACTATATGCTAATGCTGGTATCAGCCCTTCCCCCGGTGTACGGCCGTGTGTAAGTGACTATATGCTAATGCTGGTGTCAGCCCTTCCCCCGGAGTACGGCCGTGTGTCTGTGACTATATGCTAATGCTGGTGTCAGCCCTTCCCCTGGTGTACAGCTGTGTGTATGTGACTATATGCTAATGCTGGTATCAGCCCTTCCCCCGGTGTATGGCCGTGTGTCTGTGACTATATGCTAATGCTGATATCAGCCCTTCCCCCGGTGTACGGCCGTGTGTCTGTGACTATATGCTAATGCTGGTGTCAGCCCTTCCCCTGGTGTACAGCTGTGTGTCTGTGACTATATACTAATGCTGGTATCAGCCCTTCCCCCTGCTGTACAGCCGTGTGTATGTGACTATATGCTAATGCTGGTATCAGCCCTTCCCCTGGTGTACAGCCGTGTGTATGTGACTATATGCTAATGCTGGTATCAGCCCTTCCCCTGGTGTACAGCCGTGTGTATGTGACTATATGCTAATGCTGGTATCAGCCCTTCCCCTGGTGTACAGCTGTGTGTATGTGACTATATGCTAATGCTGGTATCAGCCCTTCCCCTGGTGTATAGCTGTGTGTATGTGACTATATGCTAATGCTGGTACCAGCCCTTCCCCTGGTGTACAGCTGTGTGTCTTTGACTATATGCTAATGCTGGTATCAGCCCTTTCCCTGGTGTACAGCCATGTGTATGTGACTTAATGCTAATGCTGGTATCAGCACTTCCCCTGGTGTACAGCTGTGTGTCTGTGACTATATACTAATGCTGGTATCAGCCCTTCCCCTGGTGTACAGCCGTGTGTCTGTGACTATATACTAATGCTGGTATCAGCCCTTCCCCTGGTGTACAGCTGTGTCTGTGACTATATGCTAATGCTGGTATCAGCCCTTCCCCTGGTGTACAGCTGTGTGTCTGTGACTATATACTAATTCTGGTATCAGCCCTTCCCCTGGTGTACAGCCGTGTGTCTGTGACTATATACTAATGCTGGTATCAGCCCTTCCCCTGGTGTACAGCTGTGTCTATGACTATATGCTAATGCTGGTATCAGCCCTTCCCCTGGTGTACAGCTGTGTGTATGTGACTATATGCTAATGCTGGCATCAGCCATTCCCCTGGTGTACAGCCGTGTGTCTGTGACTATATGCTAATGCTGGTATCAGCCCTACCCCTGGTGTACAGCCGTGTGTATGTGACTATATGCTAATGCTGGTATCAGCCCTTCCCCCGGTGTACAGCCGTGTGTATGTGACTATATGCTAATGCTGGTATCAGCCCTTCCCCTGGTGTACAGCCGTGTGTATGTGACTATATGCTAATGCTGGTATGAGCCCTTCCCCTGGTGTACAGCCGTGTGTATGTGACTGTATGCTAATGCTGGTATCAGCCCTTCCCCTGGTGTACAGCCGTGTGTATGTGACTATATGCTAATGCTGGTATCAGCCCTTCCCCTGGTGTACAGCTGTGTGTGTGACTATATACTAATGCTGGTATCAGCCCTTCCCCTGGTGTACAGCCGTGTGTATGTGACTGTATGCTAATGCTGGTATCAGCCCTTCCCCTGGTGTACAGCTGTGTGTCTGTGACTATATACTAATGCTGGTATCGGTCCTTCCCCTGGTGTACAGCCGTGTGTATGTGACTATATGCTAATGCTGGTATCGGCCCTTCCCCTGGTGTACAGCCGTGTGTATGTGACTATATGCTAATGCTGGTATCAGTCCTTCCCCTGGTGTACAGCCGTGTGTATGTGACTGTATGCTAATGCTGGTATCAGCCCTTCCCCGGGTGTACAGCCGTGTGTATGTGACTATATGCTAATGCTGGTATCAGCCCTTCCCCTGGTGTACAGCCGTGTGTATGTGACTATATGCTAATGCTGGTATCACCCCTTCCCCTGGTGTACAGCCGTCTGTATGTGACTATATGCTAATGCTGGTATCAGCCCTTCCCCCGGTGTACAGCCGTGTGTATGTGACTATATGCTAATGCTGGTGTCAGCCCTTCACCTGGTGTACAGCCGTGTGTCTGTGACTATATACTAATGCTGGTATCAGCCCTTCTCCTGGTGTACAGCTGTGTGTATGTGACTATATGCTAATGCTGGTATCAGTCCTTCCCCTGGTGTACAGCTGTGTATGTGACTATATACTAATGCTGGTATCAGCCCTTCCCCTGGTGTACAGCTGTGTGTATGTGACTATATGCTAATGCTGGTATCAGCCCTTCCCTGGTGTACAGCCGTGTGTGTATGTGACTATATGCTAATGCTGGTACCAGCCCTTCCCCCGGTGTACAGCTGTGTGTCTGTGACTATATGCTAATGCTGGTATCAGCCCTTCCCCTGGTGTACGGCCATGTGTATGTGACTATATGCTAATGCTGGTATCAGCCCTTCCCCCGGTGTACAGCTGTGTGTATGTGACTATATACTAATGCTGGTATCAGCCCTTCCCCTGGTGTACAGCCATGTGTATGTGACTATATACTAATGCTGGTACCAGCCCTTTATGTGACTATATACTAATGCTGGTATCAGCCCTTCCCCTGGTGTACAGCTGTGTATGTGACTATATGCTAATGCTGGTATCAGCCCTTCCCCTGGTGTACAGCCGTGTGTCTGTGACTATATGCTAATGCTGGTATCAGCCCTTCCCCTGGTGTACAGCCGTGTGTCTGTGACTATATGCTAATGCTGGTATCAGCCCTTCCCCTGGTGTACGGCCATTTGTATGTGACTATATGCTAATGCTGGTATCAGCCCTTCACTCGGTGTACAGCTGTGTGTATGTGACTATATACTATTGCTGGTATCAGCCCTTCCTCTGGTGTACAGCCATGTGTATGTGACTATATGCTAATGGTGGTATCAGCCCTTCCCCCGGTGTACAGCTGTGTGTATGTGACTATATACTAATGCTGGTATCAGCCCTTCCCCTGGTGTACAGCCGTGTGTATGTGACTATATACTAATGCTGGTATCAGCCCTTCCCCTGGTGTACAGCTGTGTGTATGTGACTATATGCTAATGCTGGTATCAGCCCTTCCCCCGGTGTAAAGCCGTGTGTCTGTGACTATATGCTAATGCTGGTATCAGCCGTGTGTCTGTGACTATATACTAATGCTGGTATCAGCCCTTCCCCCGGTGTACAGCTGTGTGTCTGTGACTATATGCTAATGCTGGTATCAGCCCTTCTCCTGGTGTACAGCCGTGTGTATGTGACTATATGCTAATGCTGGTATCAGCCCTTCCCCTGGTGTATAGCCGTGTGTCTGTGACTATATGCTAATGCTGGTATCAGCCCTTCCCCTGGTGTACAGCCGTGTGTATGTGACTATATACTAATGCTGGTATCAGCCCTTCCCCCGGTGTATAGCCGTGTGTCTGTGACTATATACTAATGCTGGTATCAGCCCTTCCCCCGGTGTATAGCCGTGTGTCTGTGACTATATACTAATGCTGGTATCAGCCCTTCCCCCGGTGTATAGCCGTGTGTCTGTGACTATATACTAGGGGTGAGCGGGTTCGGATTTCTGAAATCCGAACCCCCCCGAGCCCCCCCGATCCGAGTCCGATCCGAGTCAGGCTCGACTTTTCCCGCCTGACTCGGATCTGACATCGAGGCAAAACGTCATCATCCCGCCTTCCGAGTCTCGCGGGTTTTGGATCCTATATAAGGTACCCGCGTCGGCGCCATTTTCTCACTCGGCTGTGGACAGTGAAGAGGGAGGGTGGGAGTTAGTGCTGTGTAGTGTAGTGTAGTGTAGTGCTGCTGTTGTCCACTACTTCAAAGTCCATAGGGGCTGGCTGTGTTGTGCTGTGCTGCTGTTGTTAATAGGGGCTGTGTCCACTACTTCAAAGTCCATAGGGGCTGGCTGGACTGTGTTGTGCAGTCAGTTCCAAAGTCCTGTGCAGTGTCCCAGTCCTAAAGGGGTGCTGTAGTGTTGTCCAGGGGGTGCTCTGTCCATCAGGGGTGCTCCCCCCAAGTGCTAAAAAAATAATATATTTTCTGTGTTTGTGAATTGTGTGCGCAGTAGCCGCACGTGCATCAACAAAGTAGTGCCAAGCGTGCGCCTGTGTCATAAGTAAAGGGCCGGCTGGCTTGACCGTTAAGGGTGCTGTAACCCCCGAAAGTACACTCCAGTCCAAACCAAAAAAAAAATTATTTTCTGTGTTTGTGAATTGTGTGCGCAGTAGCCGCACGTGCATCAACAAAGTAGTGCCAAGCGTGCGCCTGTGTCATAAGTAAAGGGCCGGCTGGCTTGACCGTTAAGGGTGCTGTAACCCCCGAAAGTACACTCCAGTCCAAACCTAAAAAAAAATTATTTTCTGTGTTTGTGAATTGTGTGCGCAGTAGCCGCACGTGCATCAACAAAGTAGTGCCAAGCGTGCGCCTGTGTCATAAGTAAAGGGCCGGCTGGCTTGACCGTTAAAGGGTGCTGTAACCCCCGAAAGTACACTCCAGTCCAAACCAAAAAAAAATTATTTTCTGTGTTTGTGAATTGTGTGCGCAGTAGCCGCACGTGCATCAACAAAGTAGTGCCAAGCGTGCGCCTGTGTCATAAGTAAAGGGCCGGCTGGCTTGACCGTTAAGGGTGCTGTAACCCCCGAAAGTACACTCCAGTCCAAACCTAAAAAAAAATTATTTTCTGTGTTTGTGAATTGTGTGCGCAGTAGCCGCACGTGCATCAACAAAGTAGTGCCAAGAGTGCCCCTGTGTCATAAGTAAAGGGCCGGCTGGCTTGACCGTTAAAGGGTGCTGTAACCCCCGAAAGTACACTCCAGTCCAAACCAAAAAAAAATTATTTTCTGTGTTTGTGAATTGTGTGCGCAGTAGCCGCACGTGCATCAACAAAGTAGTGCCAAGCGTGCGCCTGTGTCATAAGTAAAGGGCCGGCTGGCTTGACCGTTAAAGGGTGCTGTAACCCCCAAAGTACACTCCAGTCCAAACCAAAAAAAAATTATTTTCTGTGTTTGTGAATTGTGTGCGCAGTAGCCGCACGTGCATCAACAAAGTAGTGCCAAGCGTGCGCCTGTGTCATAAGTAAAGGGCCGGCTGGCTTGACCGTTAAGGGTGCTGTAACTCCCGAAAGTACACTCCAGTCCAAACCAAAAAAAAAATTATTTTCTGTGTTTGTGAATTGTGTGCGCAGTAGCCGCACGTGCATCAACAAAGTAGTGCCAAGCGTGCGCCTGTGTCATAAGTAAAGGGCCGGCTGGCTTGACCGTTAAGGGTGCTGTAACCCCCGAAAGTACACTCCAGTCCAAACCAAAAAAAAAATTATTTTCTGTGTTTGTGAATTGTGTGCGCAGTAGCCGCACGTGCATCAACAAAGTAGTGCCAAGCGTGCGCCTGTGTCATAAGTAAAGGGCCGGCTGGCTTGACCGTTAAGGGTGCTGTAACCCCCGAAAGTACACTCCAGTCCAAACCTAAAAAAAAATTATTTTCTGTGTTTGTGAATTGTGTGCGCAGTAGCCGCACGTGCATCAACAAAGTAGTGCCAAGCGTGCGCCTGTGTCATAAGTAAAGGGCCGGCTGGCTTGACCGTTAAAGGGTGCTGTAACCCCCGAAAGTACACTCCAGTCCAAACCAAAAAAAAATTATTTTCTGTGTTTGTGAATTGTGTGCGCAGTAGCCGCACGTGCATCAACAAAGTAGTGCCAAGAGTGCGCCTGTGTCATAAGTAAAGGGCCGGCTGGCTTGACCGTTAAAGGGTGCTGTAACCCACAAAGTACACTCCAGTCCGAACCAAAAAAAAATTTATTTTCTGTGTTTAGCCGCACGTATATATCAAATCGATATAACATAAATGGAGGACCAAACTTTCTCCGATAAAAATAAAATAGAGAAAGATCAAGAACCACTTCCTCCTAGTGCTGAAGCTGCTGCCACTAGTCATGACATAGACGATAACATGCCATCAACGTCGTCTGCCAAGGCCGATGCCCAATGTCATAGTAGAGGGCACATACAATCCCAAATGGCAAAGTTCAGGAAAATGACCTTGAAAAAGACATTTAAATCAGCTGAAGAGAAACGTAAACTTGCCAATATGCCATTTACGACACGGAGTGGCAAGGAACGGCTAAGGTCGATCCCTAGTATGTTCATGACTAGTGGTTCAGCTTCACATGACGATGGAAGCACTCCTCCCACTAAAAAAATCAAAAGAGTTAAGCTGGCAAAAGCACAGCGAAGAACTGTGCTTTCTAAGAAGATATCACAAATCCCCAAAGAGAGTCCAAGTGTGGTGGTGGTTGCGATGCCTGACCTTCCCAGCACTGGACGGGAAGAGGTGGCTCTTTCCACCATTTGCACGCCCCCTGCAAGTGCTGAAAGGAGCACCCACAGTCCACTTGCTGATATGCAAATTGAAGATGTCACTGTTGAAGTACAACAGGATGAGGATACTGGTGTAGCTGGCGCTGAGGAGGAAGTTGGCGAGGAGGATTCTGATGGTGATGTGGTTTGTTTAAATCAGGCTCCGGGGGAGACAGTTGTTGTCCGTGGGATGAAAAAGCCCATCACGGTCATGCCTGGGCAGAAGACCAAACATTCCACCTCTTTGGTCTGGCAATATTTCTATCCAAATCCGGACAACAACTGTCTTGCCATATGTACCATATGTAAAGGTGAAATAAGTAGGGGTAGGGACGTCAACCACCTAGGAACATCCTCCCTTATACGGCACCTGCAGCGCGTTCATAAAAAGTTACTGTCAAGTTCAGAAACTTTGGCTCAGACCGTAAGCAGTCCAGGGACACCTAAATCCCGTTGTCCTGTTGTATCCAAGCGCCTGCAAACCACACCGTCAACTCCCTCCTCGTCAATTTCCTCCTTAGTCAGGATCGGAAGTAGTCCTGCAGGCCATATCACTGGCATGACTGACTCTCCTATCCGGGATTCCTCCGGAGGATCCTGCATTGCTACGCCTACTGCTGCCGCTGCTGCTGTTGCTGCTGCTGCTGGGAGTCGTTCATCATCCCAGAGAGGAAGTAGGAACACCACTACTTTTACTAAACAATTGACCCTCCAACAGTCCTTAGCGAGGAGGATGAAGTACGACAGCAGTCATCCTGAAGCAAAACGTATAACTGAGGCCTTGACTGCTATGTTGGTGTTAGACGTGCGTCCGGTATCCGCCATTAGTGCAGTGGGATTTAGACAATTGATGGAGGTAGTGTGTCCCCGGTTCCAAATCCCGTCTAGATTCCACTTCACTAGGCAGGCGATACCGAGACTGTACAGAAACGTCAGAAAAAGTGTCCTCAGTGTCCTGAAAAATGCCGTTGTACACAATGTCCACTTAACCACGGACATGTGGACAAGTGGAACAGGGCAGACTAAGGACTATATGACTGTGACAGCCCACTGGGTAGATGTATCACCTTACGCAGCAACAGCAGCAGCGTCACCAGTAGCAGCATCTCAGAAACGCCAGCTCGTTACAAGGCAGGCTACGCTGTGTATCACCGGTTTCAGTAAGAGGCACACCGCCGACAACCTCTTAGAGAAACTGAGGGAAATCATCGCCCAGTGGCTTACCCCACTTAGACTCTCCTGGGGATTTGTGATATCTGACAACGCCACCAATATTGTGCGGGCATTACATCTGGGCAAATTCCAGCACGTCCCATGTTTTGCTCACACAATAAACTTGGTGGTGCAGAATTTTCTGAAAAGCGACAGGGGCGTGCAGGAGACGCTTTGGGTGGCCCGAAAAATTTCTGGCCACTTTCGCCATTCAGCGACTGCGTGCCGAAGACTGGAGCGCCAGCAAACACTCTTGAACCTGCCCCGCCATCACCTGAAGCAAGAGGTTGTGACGCGGTGGAACTCAACCCTCTATATGCTTCAGAGGATGGAGGAGCAGCAAAAGGCCATACAAGCCTATACGTCCACCTATGACATAGGCAAAGGAGGGGGTATGCACCTGACTCAAGCGCAGTGGAGAATGATTTCCGTGTTGTGCAAGGTTCTTCAGCCCTTCGAACTTGCCACACGTGAAGTCAGTTCAGACACTGCCAGCTTGAGTCAGGTCATTCCCCTCATCAGGCTTTTGCAGAAGCAGCTGGAGAAAGTGAAGGAGGAGCTAAGACGGAGCGATTCCGCTCGGCATGTGGGACTTGTGGATGAAGCTTTGCCAGGATTCCAGGGTGGTCAATCTGTTGAAATCAGACCACTACATTTTGGCCACCGTGCTCGATCCTAGGTTTAAAGCCTATGTGGTGTCTCTCTTTCCGGCCGACACAAGCCTGCAGAGGTGCAAAGACCTGCTGGTGAACACACTGTCAGCTGAAGCGGAACGTGACACGTCAACGGCTCCTTCTTCATTTTCTCCCGCAACTGGGGCTGCCAGGAAAAAACTTAGGTATCCTAAGCAACCCGCTGGCGGTGATGCAGGGCAGGCAGGACCAAGTTTGGACATCTGGTCCGGACTGAAGGACCTGGCAACAATTTCTGACATGTCTACTGTCACTGCATGTGATACTGTCACCATTGACAGAATGGTGGAGGATTACATCGGTGACAGCATCCAAGTAGGCATGTCAGACAGTCCATACCTGTACTGGCAGGAAAAAGAGGCAATTTGGAGGCCCCTGTACAAACTGGCTCTATTTTACCTGAGTTGCCCCCCCTCCAGTGTGTACTCCGAAAGAGTGTTTAGTGCAGCCGGGAACCTTGTCAGCGAAAGGCGTAGGAGGTTGCTTCCACAGAATGTGGAGAAGATGATGTTCATCAAAATGAATTATCAGCTCTTCCAGGGAGACCAGCCTCCAGAAGGTACAGAGGGACCTGTGGTGGTGGATTCAAGTGGGGACGAGTTAATACTTTGTGAGGATGAGGATGTACACACTGAAGAGGGTGAGGAATCGGTGGATGAGGAGGATGAGGATGACATCTTGCCTCCGTAGAGCCAGTTTGTGCAGGGACACATTAATTGCCAGCTTGTTTTGTGGGGGCCCAAACGAACCAATCATTTCAGCCACAGTTGTGTGGCAGACCCTGGCGCTGAAATGATTGATTTGTTAAAGTGTGCATGTCCTGTTTATACAACATAAGGGTGGGTGGGAGGGCCCAAGGACAATTCCATTTTGCACCTCTTTTTTTCTTTGCATTATGTACAGTTTGGGGCCTAGTTTTTCTAACTGCCATCCTGCCTGCCACTGCAGTGTCACTCCTAGATGGGTCACGTGTTTGTGCCGCCCACTCGTGTCGCTTAGCATAGTCATCCAGCTACCTCGGTGCAACCTTTTGGACATAAAAACACTATTGTGAGGTGTGAGGTGTTCAGAATAGACTGGAAATGAGTGGAAATTAAGGTTATTGAGGTTAATAATAGCATAGGAGCAGAAAAACCTACAAATTCTGTGATTTTAGCTGTTTTTATGCTTTTTTTCAAAAAAATACAGATCCAAAACACAAAACCCAGAACCCAAAACACGGAAGGGTGGTTTTGGCAAAACCAATCCAGATCCAAAACACGAAGAAAGATCCAGATCCAAAACCAAAACACAAAACACGAAAAGTGGCCGGTGCACACCCCTACTATATACTAATGCTGGTATCAGCCCTTCCCCCGGTGTATAGCCGTGTGTCTGTGACTAGATACTAATGCTGGTATCAGCCCTTCCCCTGGTGTACAGCTGTGTTTATGTGACTATATGCTAAAGCTGGTATCATCCCTTCCCCTGGTGTACAGCTGTGTGTATGTGACTATATACTAATGCTGGTATCAGCCCTTCCCCTGGTGTACAGCCGTGTGTCTGTGACTATATACTAATGCTGGTATCAGCCCTTCCCCTGGTGTACAGCCGTGTGTCTGTGACTATATGCTAATGCTGGTATCAGCACTTCCCCTGGTGTATAGCCGTGTGTCTGTGACTATATGCTAATGCTGGTATCGGCCCTTCCCCTGATGTACAGCCGTGTGTCTGTGACTATATGCTAATGCTGGTATCGGCCCTTCCCTTGGTGGACAGCCGTGTGTGTGTGACTATATGCTAATGCTGGTATCGGCCCTTCCCCCGGTGTACAGCCGTGTGTGTGTGACTATAAGCTAATGCTGGTATCGGCCCTTCCCCCGGTGTACAGCCGTGTGTATGTGACTATATGCTAATGCTGGTATCGGCCCTTCCCCTGGTGTACAGCCGTGTGTCTGTGACTATATGCTAATGCTGGTATCGGCCCTCACACTGGTGTACAGCCGTGTGTCTGTGACTATATGCTAATGCTGGTATCAGCCCTTCCCCCGGTGTACAGCTGTGTGTGTGTGTGACTATATGCTAATGTTGGTACCAGCCCTACCCATGGAGTACAGCCGTGTGTGTGTGTGACTATATGCTAATGATGGTATCAGCCCTTCCCCTGGTGTACAGCCGTGTGTATGTGACTATATGCTAATGCTGGTACCAGCCCTTCCCCTGGTGTACAGCCGTGTGTCTGTGACTATATGCTAATGCTGGTATCAGCCCTTCCCCTGGTGTACAGCCGTGTGTCTGTGACTATATGCTAATGCTGGTACCAGCCCTTCCCCTGGTGTACAGCCGTGTGTCTGTGACTATATGCTAATGCTGGTATCAGCCCTTCCCCTGGTGTACAGCTGTGTGTCTGTGACTATATGCTAATGCTGGTACCAGCCCTTGCCCTGGTGTACAGCCGTGTGTCTGTGACTATATGCTAATGCTGGTATCAGCCCTTCCCCTGGTGTACAGCCGTGTGTGTGTGTGTGACTATATGCTAATGCTGGTATCAGCCCTTCCCCTGGTGTACAGCCGTGTGTAAGTGACTATATGCTAATGCTGGTATCAGCCCTTCCCCTGGTGTACAGCCGTGTGTCTGTGACTATATGCTAATGCTGGTACCAGCCCTTCCCCTGGTGTACAGCCGTGTGTCTGTGACTATATGCTAATGCTGGTATCAGCCCCTCCCCTGGTGTACAGCCGTGTGTCTGTGACTATATGCTAATGCT
This sequence comes from Taudactylus pleione, assembly GCA_031769625.1. NCBI lineage: Eukaryota > Metazoa > Chordata > Amphibia > Anura > Myobatrachidae > Taudactylus > Taudactylus pleione. The sequence goes on from JAUIMM010001449.1 coordinate 415,611, forward strand.
GGTATCAGCTCTTCCCCTGGTGTACAGCCGTGTGTCTGTGACTGTATGCTAATGCTGGTACCAGCCCTTCCCCAGGTGTACAGCCGTGTGTCTGTGACTATATGCTAATGCTGGTACCAGCCCTTCCCCTGGTGTACAGCCGTGTGTCTGTGACTATATGCTAATGCTGGTATCAGCCCTTCCCCTGGTGTACAGCCGTGTGTATGTGACTATATGCTAATGCTGGTATCAGCCCTTCCCCTGGTGTACAGCCGTGTGTATGTGACTATATGCTAATGCTGGTATCACCCCTTCCCCTGGTGTACAGCCGTGTGTATGTGACTATATGCTAATGCTGGTATCAGCCCTTCCCCCGGTGTACAGCCGTGTGTAAGTGACTATATGCTAATGCTGGTATCAGCCCTTCCCCCGGTGTACAGCCGTGTGTCTGCGACTATATGCTAATGCTGATATCAGCCCTTCCCCCGGTGTACAGCCGTGTGTCTGTGACTATATGCTAATGCTGGTATCAGCCCTTCCCCCGGTGTACAGCCGTGTGTCTGTGACTATATGCTAATGCTGGTATCAGCCCTTCCCATGGAGTACGGCCGTGTGTATGTGACTATATGCTAATGCTGGTATCAGCCCTTCCCCCGGTGTACAGCTGTGTGTCTGTGACTATATGCTAATGCTGGTGTCAGCCCTTCCCCTGGTGTAAATGCTGGTATCAGCCCTTCCCCCGGTGTACAGCCGTGTGTAAGTGACTATATGCTAATGCTGGTATCAGCCCTTCCCCCGGTGTAGAGCCGTGTGTCTGTGACTATATGCTAATGCTGATATCAGCCCTTCCCCCGGTGTACGGCCGTGTGTCTGTGACTATATGCTAATGCTGATATCAGCCCTTCCCCCGGTGTACGGCCGTGTGTCTGTGACTATATGCTAATGCTGGTGTCAGCCCTTCCCCCGGAGTACGGCCGTGTGTATGTGACTATATGCTAATGCTGGTATCAGCCCCTTCCCCCGGTGTACAGCTGTGTGTCTGTGACTATATACTAATGCTGGTATCAGCCCTTCCCCCTGGTGTACAGCCGTGTGTATGTGACTATATGCTAATGCTGGTATCAGCCCTTCCCCTGGTGTACAGCTGTGTGTATGTGACTATATGCTAATGCTGGTATCAGCCCTTCCCCTGGTGTACAGCCGTGTGTATGTGACTTAATGCTAATGCTGGTATCAGCACTTCCCCTGGTGTACAGCTGTGTGTCTGTGACTATATACTAATGCTGGTATCAGCCCTTCCCCTGGTGTACAGCCGTGTGTATGTGACTATATACTAATGCTGGTATCAGCCCTTCCCCTGGTATACAGCCGTGTGTCTGTGACTATATACTAATGCTGGTATCAGCCCTTCCCCTGGTGTACAGCTGTGTGTCTGTGACTATATGCTAATGCTGGTATCAGCCCTTCCCCTGGTGTACAGCTGTGTGTATGTGACTATATGCTAATGCTGGCATCAGCCCTTCCCCTGGTGTACAGCCGTGTGTCTGTGACTATATGTTAATGCTGGTATCAGCCCTTCCCCTGGTGTACAGCCGTGTGTATGTGACTATATGCTAATGCTGGTATCAGCACTTCCCCTGGTGTACAGCTGTGTGTCTGTGACTATATGCTAATGCTGGTATCAGCCCTTCCCCTGGTGTACAGCCGTGTGTATGTGACTATATGCTAATGCTGGTATCAGCCCTTCCCCTGGTGTACAGCTGTGTGTGTGACTATATACTAATGCTGGTATCGGCCCTTCCCCTGGTGTACAGCCGTGTGTATGTGACTATATGCTAATGCTGGTATCAGTCCTTCCCCTGGTGTACAGCTGTGTGTATGTGACTGTATGTTAATGCTGGTATCAGCCCTTCCCCTGGTGTACAGCCGTGTGTCTGTGACTATATACTAATGCTGGTATCAGCCCTTCCCCTGGTGTACAGCCGTGTGTATGTGACTGTATGCTAATGCTGGTATCAGCCCTTCCCCGGGTGTACAGCCGTGTGTATGTGACTATATGCTAATGCTGGTATCAGCCCTTCCCCTGGTGTACAGCCGTGTGTATGTGACTATATGCTAATGCTGGTATCAGCCCTTCCCCTGGTGTACAGCCGTGTGTCTGTGACTATATGCTAATGCTGGTATCAGCCCTTCCCCTGGTGTACAGCCGTGTGTATGTGACTATATGCTAATGCTGGTATCAGACCTTCCCCTGGTGTACAGCCGTGTGTATGTGACTATATACTAATGCTGGTATCAGCCCTTCCCCGGGTGTACAGCTGTGTGTATGTGACTATATGCTAATGTTGGTATCAGCCCTTCCCCTGGTGTACAGCCGTGTGTATGTGACTATATGCTAATGCTGGTATCAGCCCTTCCCCCGATGTACAGCCGTGTGTCTGTGACTATATGCTAATGCTGGTACCAGCCCTTCCCCTGGTGTACAGCCGTGTGTATGTGACTATATACTAATGCTGGTATCAGCCCTTCCCCTGGTGTACAGCTGTGTGTCTGTGACTATATGCTAATGCTGGTATCAGCCCTTCCCCTGGTGTACAGCCGTGTGTCTGTGACTATATGCTAATGCTGGTATCAGCCCTTACCCCGGTGTACAGCCGTGTGTCTGTGACAATATGCTAACGCTGGTATCGGCCCTTCCCCTGGTGTACAGCTGTGTATGTGACTATATACTAATGCTGGTATCAGCCCTTCCCCTGGTGTACAGCCGTGTGTATGTGACTATATGCTAATGCTGGTGTCAGCCCTTCCCCTGGTGTACAGCCGTGTGTATGTGACTATATGCTAATGCTGGTGTCAGCCCTTCACCTGGTGTACAGCTGTGTGTATGTGACTATATGCTAATGCTGGTATCAGCACTTCCCCTGGTGTACAGCTGTGTATGTGACTATATGCTAATGCTGGTATCAGCCCTTCCCCTGGTGTACAGCCGTGTGTCTGTGACTATATGCTAATGCTGGTATCAGCCCTTCCCCTGGTGTACAGCCGTGTGTCTGTGACTATATGCTAATGCTGGTATCAGCCCTTCCCCTGGTGTACAGCCGTGTGTCTGTGACTATATGCTAATGCTGGTATCAGCCCTTCCCCTGGTGTACGGCCATGTGTATGTGACTATATGCTAATGCTGGTATCAGCCCTTCCCCTGGTGTACAGCTGTGTGTCTGTGACTATATGCTAATGCTGGTATCAGTCCTTCCCCTGGTGTACAGCTGTGTATGTGACTATATACTAATGCTGGTATCAGCCCTTCCCCTGGTGTACAGCTGTGTATGTGACTATATACTAATGCTGGTATCAGCCCTTCCCCTGGTGTACAGCTGTGTGTATGTGACTATATACTAATGCTGGTATCAGCCCTTCCCCTGGTGTACAGCCGTGTGTATGTGACTATATACTAATGCTGGTATCAGCCCTTCTCCTGGTGTACAGCCGTGTGTCTGTAACTATATGCTAATGCTGGTATCAGTCCTTCCCCTGGTGTACAGCCGTGTGTATGTGACTATATGCTAATGCTGGTATCAGTCCTTCCCCTGGTGTACAGCTGTGTATGTGACTATATACTAATGCTGGTATCAGCCCTTCCCCCGGTGTACAGCTGTGTGTCTGTGACTATATGCTAATGCTGGTATCAGCCCTTCTCCTGGTGTACAGCCGTGTGTATGTGACTATATGCTAATGCTGGTATCAGTCCTTCCCCTGGTGTACAGCTGTGTGTATGTGACTATATGCTAATGCTGGTGTCAGCCCTTCTCCTGGTGTACAGCCGTGTGTATGTGACTATATGCTAATGCTGGTATCAGCCCTTCCCCCGGTGTACAGCTGTGTGTATGTGACTATATGCTAATGCTGGTGTCAGCCCACCTGGTGTACAGCTGTGTATGTGACTATATGCTAATGCTGGTGTCAGCCCTTCACCTGGTGTACAGCTGTGTAAGTGACTATATACTAATGCTGGTATCAGTCCTTCCCCTGGTGTACAGCTGTGTGTCTGTGACTATATACTAATGCTGGTATCAGTCCTTCCCCTGGTGTACAGCTGTGTATGTGACTATATGCTAATGCTGGTATCAGCCCTTCCCCTGGTGTACAGCCGTGTGTATGTGACTATATGCTAATGCTGGTATCAGCCCTTCCCCCGGTGTACAGCCGTGTGTATGTGACTATATACTAATGCTGGCATCAGCCATTCCCCTGGTGTACAGCCGTGTGTATGTGACTATATGCTAATGCTGGTACCAGACCTTCCCCTGGTGTACAGCCGTGTGTATGTGACTATATACTAATGCTGGTATCAGCCCTTCTCCTGGTGTACAGCCGTGTGTCTGTAACTATATGCTAATGCTGGTATCAGTCCTTCCCCTGGTGTACAGCCGTGTGTATGTGACTATATACTAATGCTGGTATCAGCCCTTCTCCTGGTGTACAGCCGTGTGTATGTGACTATATACTAATGCTGGTATCAGTCCTTCCCCTGGTGTACAGCTGTGTGTCTGTGACTATATACTAATGCTGGTATCAGTCCTTCCCCTGGTGTACAGCTGTGTATGTGACTATATGCTAATGCTGGTATCAGCCCTTCCCCTGGTGTACAGCCGTGTGTATGTGACTATATGCTAATGCTGGTATCAGCCCTTCCCCCGGTGTACAGCCGTGTGTATGTGACTATATACTAATGCTGGCATCAGCCATTCCCCTGGTGTACAGCCGTGTGTCTGTGACTATATGCTAATGCTGGTATCAGCCCTTCCCCCGGTGTACAGCTGTGTGTATGTGACTATATACTAATGCTGGTATCAGTCCTTCCCCTGGTGTACAGCCGTGTGTATGTGACTATATACTAATGCTGGTATCAGCCCTTCCCCTGGTGTACAGCTGTGTATGTGACTATATACTAATGCTGGTATCAGCCCTTCCCCTGGTGTACAGCCTTGTGTCTGTGACTATATGCTAATGCTGGTATCAGCCCTTCCCCTGGTGTACAGCTGTGTATGTGACTATATACTAATGCTGGTATCAGCCCTTCCCCTGGTGTACAGCCGTGTGTCTGTGACTATATACTAATGCTGGTATCAGCCCTTCCCCTGGTGTACAGCTGTGTGTCTGTGACTATATGCTAATGCTGGCATCAGCCATTCCCCTGGTGTACAGCCGTGTGTCTGTGACTATATGTTAATGCTGGTATCAGCCCTTCCCCTGGTGTACAGCCGTGTGTATGTGACTATATGCTAATGCTGGTATCAGCACTTCCCCTGGTGTACAGCTGTGTGTCTGTGACTATATGCTAATGCTGGTATCAGCCCTTCCCCTGGTGTACAGCCGTGTGTATGTGACTATATGCTAATGCTGGTATCAGCCCTTCCCCTGGTGTACAGCTGTGTGTGTGACTATATACTAATGCTGGTATCGGCCCTTCCCCTGGTGTACAGCCGTGTGTATGTGACTATATGCTAATGCTGGTATCAGTCCTTCCCCTGGTGTACAGCTGTGTGTATGTGACTGTATGTTAATGCTGGTATCAGCCCTTCCCCTGGTGTACAGCCGTGTGTCTGTGACTATATACTAATGCTGGTATCAGCCCTTCCCCTGGTGTACAGCCGTGTGTATGTGACTGTATGCTAATGCTGGTATCAGCCCTTCCCCGGGTGTACAGCCGTGTGTATGTGACTATATGCTAATGCTGGTATCAGCCCTTCCCCTGGTGTACAGCCGTGTGTATGTGACTATATGCTAATGCTGGTATCAGCCCTTCCCCTGGTGTACAGCCGTGTGTCTGTGACTATATGCTAATGCTGGTATCAGCCCTTCCCCTGGTGTACAGCCGTGTGTATGTGACTATATGCTAATGCTGGTATCAGACCTTCCCCTGGTGTACAGCCGTGTGTATGTGACTATATACTAATGCTGGTATCAGCCCTTCCCCGGGTGTACAGCTGTGTGTATGTGACTATATGCTAATGTTGGTATCAGCCCTTCCCCTGGTGTACAGCCGTGTGTATGTGACTATATGCTAATGCTGGTATCAGCCCTTCCCCCGATGTACAGCCGTGTGTCTGTGACTATATGCTAATGCTGGTACCAGCCCTTCCCCTGGTGTACAGCCGTGTGTATGTGACTATATACTAATGCTGGTATCAGCCCTTCCCCTGGTGTACAGCTGTGTGTCTGTGACTATATGCTAATGCTGGTATCAGCCCTTCCCCTGGTGTACAGCCGTGTGTCTGTGACTATATGCTAATGCTGGTATCAGCCCTTACCCCGGTGTACAGCCGTGTGTCTGTGACAATATGCTAACGCTGGTATCGGCCCTTCCCCTGGTGTACAGCTGTGTATGTGACTATATACTAATGCTGGTATCAGCCCTTCCCCTGGTGTACAGCCGTGTGTATGTGACTATATGCTAATGCTGGTGTCAGCCCTTCCCCTGGTGTACAGCCGTGTGTATGTGACTATATGCTAATGCTGGTGTCAGCCCTTCACCTGGTGTACAGCTGTGTGTATGTGACTATATGCTAATGCTGGTATCAGCACTTCCCCTGGTGTACAGCTGTGTATGTGACTATATGCTAATGCTGGTATCAGCCCTTCCCCTGGTGTACAGCCGTGTGTCTGTGACTATATGCTAATGCTGGTATCAGCCCTTCCCCTGGTGTACAGCCGTGTGTCTGTGACTATATGCTAATGCTGGTATCAGCCCTTCCCCTGGTGTACAGCCGTGTGTCTGTGACTATATGCTAATGCTGGTATCAGCCCTTCCCCTGGTGTACGGCCATGTGTATGTGACTATATGCTAATGCTGGTATCAGCCCTTCCCCTGGTGTACAGCTGTGTGTCTGTGACTATATGCTAATGCTGGTATCAGTCCTTCCCCTGGTGTACAGCTGTGTATGTGACTATATACTAATGCTGGTATCAGCCCTTCCCCTGGTGTACAGCTGTGTATGTGACTATATACTAATGCTGGTATCAGCCCTTCCCCTGGTGTACAGCTGTGTGTATGTGACTATATACTAATGCTGGTATCAGCCCTTCCCCTGGTGTACAGCCGTGTGTATGTGACTATATACTAATGCTGGTATCAGCCCTTCTCCTGGTGTACAGCCGTGTGTCTGTAACTATATGCTAATGCTGGTATCAGTCCTTCCCCTGGTGTACAGCCGTGTGTATGTGACTATATGCTAATGCTGGTATCAGTCCTTCCCCTGGTGTACAGCTGTGTATGTGACTATATACTAATGCTGGTATCAGCCCTTCCCCCGGTGTACAGCTGTGTGTCTGTGACTATATGCTAATGCTGGTATCAGCCCTTCTCCTGGTGTACAGCCGTGTGTATGTGACTATATGCTAATGCTGGTATCAGTCCTTCCCCTGGTGTACAGCTGTGTGTATGTGACTATATGCTAATGCTGGTGTCAGCCCTTCTCCTGGTGTACAGCCGTGTGTATGTGACTATATGCTAATGCTGGTATCAGCCCTTCCCCCGGTGTACAGCTGTGTGTATGTGACTATATGCTAATGCTGGTGTCAGCCCACCTGGTGTACAGCTGTGTATGTGACTATATGCTAATGCTGGTGTCAGCCCTTCACCTGGTGTACAGCTGTGTAAGTGACTATATACTAATGCTGGTATCAGTCCTTCCCCTGGTGTACAGCTGTGTGTCTGTGACTATATACTAATGCTGGTATCAGTCCTTCCCCTGGTGTACAGCTGTGTATGTGACTATATGCTAATGCTGGTATCAGCCCTTCCCCTGGTGTACAGCCGTGTGTATGTGACTATATGCTAATGCTGGTATCAGCCCTTCCCCCGGTGTACAGCCGTGTGTATGTGACTATATACTAATGCTGGCATCAGCCATTCCCCTGGTGTACAGCCGTGTGTATGTGACTATATGCTAATGCTGGTACCAGACCTTCCCCTGGTGTACAGCCGTGTGTATGTGACTATATACTAATGCTGGTATCAGCCCTTCTCCTGGTGTACAGCCGTGTGTCTGTAACTATATGCTAATGCTGGTATCAGTCCTTCCCCTGGTGTACAGCCGTGTGTATGTGACTATATACTAATGCTGGTATCAGCCCTTCTCCTGGTGTACAGCCGTGTGTATGTGACTATATACTAATGCTGGTATCAGTCCTTCCCCTGGTGTACAGCTGTGTGTCTGTGACTATATACTAATGCTGGTATCAGTCCTTCCCCTGGTGTACAGCTGTGTATGTGACTATATGCTAATGCTGGTATCAGCCCTTCCCCTGGTGTACAGCCGTGTGTATGTGACTATATGCTAATGCTGGTATCAGCCCTTCCCCCGGTGTACAGCCGTGTGTATGTGACTATATACTAATGCTGGCATCAGCCATTCCCCTGGTGTACAGCCGTGTGTCTGTGACTATATGCTAATGCTGGTATCAGCCCTTCCCCCGGTGTACAGCTGTGTGTATGTGACTATATACTAATGCTGGTATCAGTCCTTCCCCTGGTGTACAGCCGTGTGTATGTGACTATATACTAATGCTGGTATCAGCCCTTCCCCTGGTGTACAGCTGTGTATGTGACTATATACTAATGCTGGTATCAGCCCTTCCCCTGGTGTACAGCCTTGTGTCTGTGACTATATGCTAATGCTGGTATCAGCCCTTCCCCTGGTGTACAGCTGTGTATGTGACTATATACTAATGCTGGTATCAGCCCTTCCCCTGGTGTACAGCCGTGTGTCTGTGACTATATACTAATGCTGGTATCAGCCCTTCCCCTGGTGTACAGCTGTGTGTCTGTGACTATATGCTAATGCTGGCATCAGCCATTCCCCTGGTGTACAGCCGTGTGTCTGTGACTATATGTTAATGCTGGTATCAGCCCTTCCCCTGGTGTACAGCCGTGTGTATGTGACTATATGCTAATGCTGGTATCAGCACTTCCCCTGGTGTACAGCTGTGTGTCTGTGACTATATGCTAATGCTGGCATCAGCCATTCCCCTGGTGTACAGCCGTGTGTCTGTGACTATATGTTAATGCTGGTATCAGCCCTTCCCCTGGTGTACAGCCGTGTGTCTGTGACTATATGCTAATGCTGGCATCAGCCATTCCCCTGGTGTACAGCCGTGTGTCTGTGACTATATGTTAATGCTGGTATCAGCCCTTCCCCTGGTGTACAGCCGTGTGTATGTGACTATATGTTAATGCTGGTATCAGCACTTCCCCTGGTGTACAGCTGTGTGTATGTGACTATATGCTAATGCTGGTATCAGCCCTTCCCCTGGTGTACAGCTGTGTGTATGTGACTATATGCTAATGCTGGCATCAGCCATTCCCCTGGTGTACAGCCGTGTGTCTGTGACTATATGTTAATGCTGGTATCAGCCCTTCCCCTGGTGTACAGCCGTGTGTATGTGACTATATGCTAATGCTGGTATCAGCACTTCCCCTGGTGTACAGCTGTGTGTCTGTGACTATATGCTAATGCTGGTATCAGCCCTTCCCCTGGTGTACAGCCGTGTGTATGTGACTATATGCTAATGCTGGTATCAGCCCTTCCCCTGGTGTACAGCTGTGTGTGTGACTATATGCTAATGCTGGTATCAGCCCTTCCCCCGGTGTACAGCCGTGTGTATGTGACTATATGCTAATGCTGGTATCAGCCCTTCCCCTGGTGTACAGCCGTGTGTATGTGACTATATGCTAATGCTGGTATCGGCCCTTCCCCTGGTGTACAGCCGTGTGTATGTGACTATATGCTAATGCTGGTATCGGCCCTTCCCCTGGTGTACAGCCGTGTGTATGTGACTATATGCTAATGCTGGTATCAGCCCTTCCCCTGGTGTACAGCCGTGTGTATGTGACTATATGCTAATGCTGGTATCAGACCTTCCCCTGGTGTACAGCCGTGTGTATGTGACTATATACTAATGCTGGTATCAGCCCTTCCCCGGGTGTACAGCTGTGTGTATGTGACTATATGCTAATGTTGGTATCAGCCCTTCCCCTGGTGTACAGCCGTGTGTATGTGACTATATGCTAATGCTGGTATCAGCCCTTCCCCCGATGTACAGCCGTGTGTCTGTGACTATATGCTAATGCTGGTACCAGCCCTTCCCCTGGTGTACAGCCGTGTGTATGTGACTATATACTAATGCTGGTATCAGCCCTTCCCCTGGTGTACAGCTGTGTGTCTGTGACTATATACTAATGCTGGTATCAGCCCTTCCCCTGGTGTACAGCCGTGTGTCTGTGACAATATGCTAACGCTGGTATCGGCCCTTCCCCTGGTGTACAGCTGTGTATGTGACTATATACTAATGCTGGTATCAGCCCTTCCCCTGGTGTACAGCCATGTGTATGTGACTATATGCTAATGCTGGTATCAGCCCTTCTCCTGGTGTACAGCTGTGTGTCTGTTACTATATGCTAATGCTGGTATCAGCCCTTCCCCTGGTGTACAGCCATGTGTATGTGACTATATGCTAATGCTGGTATCAGCCCTTCCCCTGGTGTACAGCCGTGTGTATGTGACTATATGCTAATGCTGGTATCAGCCCTTCCCCTGGTGTACAGCCATGTGTATGTGACTATATGCTAATGCTGGTATCAGCCCTTCCCCTGGTGTACAGCCGTGTGTCTGTGACTATATACTAATGCTGGTATCAGCCCTTCTCCTGGTGTACAGCTGTGTGTATGTGACTATATGCTAATGCTGGTATCAGTCCTTCCCCTGGTGTACAGCTGTGTATGTGACTATATGCTAATGCTGGTATCAGCCCTTCCCCTGGTGTACAGCTGTGTATGTGACTATATGCTAATGCTGGTATCAGCCCTTCCCCTGGTGTACAGCCGTGTGTCTGTGACTATATGCTAATGCTGGTATCAGCCCTTCCCCTGGTGTACAGCCGTGTGTCTGTGACTATATGCTAATGCTGGTATCAGCCCTTCCCCTGGTGTACAGCTGTGTATGTGACTATATGCTAATGCTGGTATCAGCCCTTCCCCTGGTGTACAGCCGTGTGTCTGTGACTATATGCTAATGCTGGTATCAGCCCTTCTCCTGGTGTACAGCCGTGTGTCTGTGACTATATGCTAATGCTGGTATCAGCCCTTCCCCTGGTGTACGGCCATGTGTATGTGACTATATGCTAATGCTGGTATCAGCCCTTCCCCTGGTGTACAGCCGTGTGTCTGTGACTATATGCTAATGCTGGTATCAGCCCTTCCCCTGGTGTACAGCCGTATGTCTGTGACTATATGCTAATGCTGGTATCAGCCCTTCCCCTGGTGTACAGCTGTGTATGTGACTATATACTAATGCTGGTATCAGCCCTTCCCCTGGTGTACAGCTGTGTATGTGACTATATACTAATGCTGGTATCAGCCCTTCCCCTGGTGTACAGCTGTGTGTATGTGACTATATACTAATGCTGGTATCAGCCCTTCCCCTGGTGTACAGCCGTGTGTCTGTGACTATATGCTAATGCTGGTATCAGCCCTTCCCCTGGTGTACAGCTGTGTGTATGTGACTATATGCTAATGCTGGTACCAGCCCTTCCCCTGGTGTACAGCCGTGTGTATGTGACTATATACTAATGCTGGTATCAGCCCTTCCCCTGGTGTACAGCCGTGTGTATGTGACTATATGCTAATGCTGGTACCAGCCCTTCCCCTGGTGTACAGCCGTGTGTATGTGACTATATACTAATGCTGGTATCAGCCCTTCTCCTGGTGTACAGCCGTGTGTCTGTAACTATATGCTAATGCTGGTATCAGTCCTTCCCCTGGTGTACAGCCGTGTGTATGTGACTATATGCTAATGCTGGTGTCAGCCCTTCACCTGGTGTACAGCTGTGTAAGTGACTATATACTAATGCTGGTATCAGTCCTTCCCCTGGTGTACAGCTGTGTATGTGACTATATGCTAATGCTGGTATCAGCCCTTCCCCTGGTGTACAGCCGTGTGTATGTGACTATATGCTAATGCTGGTATCAGCCCTTCCCCCGGTGTACAGCCGTGTGTATGTGACTATATACTAATGCTGGCATCAGCCATTCCCCTGGTGTACAGCCGTGTGTATGTGACTATATGCTAATGCTGGTACCAGCCCTTCCCCCGGTGTACAGCCGTGTGTATGTGACTATATGCTAATGCTGGTATCAGTCCTTCCCCTGGTGTACAGCCGTGTGTATGTGACTATATACTAATGCTGGTATCAGCCCTTCTCCTGGTGTACAGCCGTGTGTATGTGACTATATGCTAATGCTGGTATCAGTCCTTCCCCTGGTGTACAGCCGTGTGTATGTGACTATATACTAATGCTGGTATCAGTCCTTCCCCTGGTGTACAGCTGTGTGTCTGTGACTATATACTAATGCTGGTATCAGTCCTTCCCCTGGTGTACAGCTGTGTATGTGACTATATGCTAATGCTGGTATCAGCCTTTCCCCTGGTGTATAGCCGTGTGTATGTGACTATATACTAATGCTGGTATCAGCCATTCCCCTGGTGTACAGCTGTGTCTGTGACTATATGCTAATGCTGGTATCAGCCCTTCCCCCGGTGTACAGCCGTGTGTATGTGACTATATACTAATGCTGGTATCAGTCCTTCCCCTGGTGTACAGCTGTGTATGTGACTATATACTAATGCTGGTATCAGCCCTTCCCCTGGTGTACAGCCTTGTGTCTGTGACTATATGCTAATGCTGGTATCAGCCCTTCCCCTGGTGTACAGCCGTGTGTCTGTGACTATATACTAATGCTGGTATCAGCCCTTCCCCTGGAGTACAGCCTTGTGTCTGTGACTATATGCTAATGCTGGTATCAGCCCTTCCCCTGGTGTACAGCCGTGTGTCTGTGACTATATACTAATGCTGGTATCAGCCCTTCCCCTGGTGGACAGCTGTGTCTGTGACTATATGCTAATGCTGGTATCAGCCCTTCCCCTGGTGGACAGCTGTGTCTGTGACTATATGCTAATGCTGGTATCAGCCCTTCCCCCGGTGTACAGCCGTGTATATGTGACTATATACTAATGCTGGTATCAGTCCTTCCCCTGGTGTACAGCCGTGTATATGTGACTATATACTAATGCTGGTATCAGCCCTTCCCATGGAGTACAGCCTTGTGTCTGTGACTATATGCTAATGCTGGTATCAGCCCTTCCCCTGGTGTACAGCCGTGTGTATGTGACTATATACTAATGCTGGTATCAGCCCTTCCCCTGGTGGACAGCTGTGTATGTGACTATATGCTAATGCTGGTATCAGCCCTTCCCCCGGTGTACAGCCGTGTGTATGTGACTATATACTAATGCTGGTATCAGTCCTTCCCCTGGTGTACAGCTGTGTCTGTGACTATATGCTAATGCTGGTATCAGCCCTTCCCCCGGTGTACAGCCGTGTGTCTGTGACTATATACTAATGCTGGTATCAGCCCTTCCCCTGGTGGACAGCTGTGTCTGTGACTATATGCTAATGCTGGTATCAGCCCTTCCCCCGGTGTACAGCCGTGTGTATGTGACTATATACTAATGCTGGTATCAGTCCTTCCCCTGGTGTACAGCTGTGTATGTGACTATATACTAATGCTGGTATCAGCCCTTCCCCTGGTGTACAGCCTTGTGTCTGTGACTATATGCTAATGCTGGTATCAGCCCTTCCCCTGGTGTACAGCTGTGTATGTGACTATATACTAATGCTGGTATCAGCCCTTCCCCTGGTGTACAGCCGGGTGTCTCAGTGCTCTTTTGCTAAAATGACCACTTTGAGCATCCTTAGATGCCACCTTTGGAATTTGCCTAATGCCTGATGCAGACTGTCCATCTGAGTCTGGCCTCCAAATTCAAAGTCAGCATTTCAGGGCCTAAATCAGAGATGTTTGGTACCAGTATTCCCGTACAATGCTGGTGGTGTGAGTTCCGTGTATAGACAGAAGCTGCGCTGCGTATTTGTATTTCTCGTCTTGCGATTTGTCTTACAGTGTAATGGAAATCACAGCCTGGGGTTCCTGGGTGACGTTGGGGGAGTGAAATCACACATTTTCTGGCCTAAGTAGTAGAGATGAGATTGTTATTGTAATTACCCTGAGGCTCAGTCATATAGCCAATGGTGTGACCAATAGTGACCATGTCTGAGATGCCGGCTGTAGGCCTCTTTTTACACTAGATGTCTCCTGCAGCATTAATGTCACAGCTGCTGTTTATAAATGTCTGTCTGTATCTACATTTCTATTCAGCATGAATGTGATCATTCTGTAGAGTCACTACTCAATATAACGGCATCACAAATTATTTCAGGACAGTAACCCCAAAAATGCTGCATCATTTTCACTGGATCCAGTCAGCTCTACATATAGATTATTGATCTGGTTACTTACTCTGGGTGTGATTGTGCAGTGACTGTAGATATGCGCAGATTCCTAATTATCAGGTGTGAAGGTGGGGACGGCCGGCATTGCTGAAAATCAGGTGGGGGGGTGAGAGTGGGGACAGCTGGCATTGCTGGAAATAAGGGGATGAGGGTGGGGATGGCTGGCAAAGCCAGAAATGGGGGGTGAGGGTGGGGACAGCTGGCATTGCTGAAAATCGGGTGGGGGGTGTGAGAGTGGGGATGGCTGGCATTGCCGGAAATAAGGGGATTAGGGTGTGGATGGCTGGCATTGCTGGAAATGGGGGGTGTGAGGGTGTTAATGGCTGGCATTGCTGGAAATGGGGGGGTGAGGGTGGGATGGCTGGCATTGCTGGAATGGGGGGTGAGGGTGTGGACGGCTGCCATTGCTGGAAATGGGGGGGATTGTGTGGATGGCTGGCATTGCTGGAAATGGGGGGGATGAGGGTGTGGACGGCTGGCATTGCTGGAAATGGGGCGGGTGAGGGTGTGAGGGTGTGGACAGCTGGCATTGCTGGAAATGGGGGTGAGGGTGGGGACAGCTGGCATTGCTGTAAATGCGGGGGTGAGGGTGTGAGGTTGTGGATGGCTGGCATTGCTGGAAATGGGGGGATGAGGGTGTGGACGGCTGGCATTGCTGGAAATGGAGGTGTGAGGGTGGGGACAGCTGGCATTGCTGGAAATGGGGGGGTGAGGGTGTGGATGGCTGGCATTGCTGGAAATGGGGGATGAGGGTGTGGATGGCTGGAATTGCTGGAAATGGGGGGATGAGGGTGTGGATGGCTGGAATTGCTGGAAATGGGGGGGTGAGGGTGGGATGGCTGGCATTGCTGGAAATGGGGGGTGAGGGTGGGATAGCTGGAATTGCTGGAAATGGTGGGGGTGAGGGTGTGGACGGCTGCCATTGCAGGAAATGGGGGGGAGGGTGTGGATGGCTGGCATTGCTGGAAATGGGGGGGGAGGGTGTGGATGGCTGGCATTGCTGGAAATGGGGGATGAGGGTGTGGATGGCTGGCATTGCTGGAAATGGGGGGGTGAGGTTGTGGACATCTGGCATTGTTGGTTATGGGGGTGAGGGTGGGGACAGTTGGCATTGCAGGAAATGGGGGGGTGAGGGTGTGGACAGCTGGCATTGCTGGAAATGGGGGGTGAGGGTGTGGATGGCTGGCAGTGCTGGAAATGGGGGTGTGAGGGTGGGGACGGCTGGCATTGCTGGAAATGGGGGGGAATGTGTGGATGGCTGGCATTGCTGGAAATGGGGGGGAGGGTGGGGACAGCTGGAATTGCTGGAAATGGGGGGAAGGGTGTGGATGGCTGGCATTGCTGGAAATCGGGGGTGTGAGGATGGGGACAGCTGGCATTGCTGGAAATGGGGGGTGTGAGGGTGTTAATGGCTGGCATTGCTGGAAATGGGGGGGTGAGGGTGGGATGGCTGGCATTGCTGGAATGGGGGTGAGGGTGTGGACGGCTGCCATTGCTGGAAATGGGAGGGATTGTGTGGATGGCTGGCATTGCTGGAAATGGGGGGATGAGGGTGTGGACGGCTGGCATTGCTGGAAATGGAGGTGTGAGGTCGTGGACTGCTGGCATTGCTGGAAATGGGGGGGAGGGTGGGGACAGCTGGAATTGCTGGAAATGGGGGGGAGGGTGTGGATGGCTGGCATTGCTGGAAATGGGGGTGAGGGTGGGGACAGCTGGCATTGCTGGAAATGCGGGGGTGAGGGTGTGAGGTTGTGGATGGCTGGCATTGCTGGAAATGGGGGGATGAGGGTGTGGACGGCTGGCATTGCTGGAAATGGAGGTGTGAGGGTGGGGACAGCTGGCATTGCTGGAAATGGGGGGGAGTGTGTGTATGGCTGGCATTGCTAGAAATGGGGGGGAGGGTGGGGACAGCTGGCATTGCTGGAAATGGGGGGGTGAGGGTGTGGATGGCTGGCATTGCTGGAAATGGGGGGATGAGGGTGTGGATGGCTGGAATTGCTGGAAATGGGGGGGTGAGGGTGGGATGGCTGGCATTGCTGGAAATGGGGGGGGTGAGGGTGTGGATGGCTGGCATTGCTGGAAATGGCGGGTGAGGGTGGGATAGCTGGAATTGCTGGAAAGGGTGGGGATGAGGGTGTGGATGGCTGGCATTGCTGGAAATGGGGGGGAGGGTGTGGATGGCTGGCATTGCTGGAAATGGGGGGGAGGGTGTGGATCGCTGGCATTGCTTGAAATGGGGGATGAGGGTGTGGATGGCTGGCATTGCTGGAAATGGGGGGTGAGAGTGTGGACAGCTGGCATTGCTGGTTATGGGGGTGAGGGTGGGGACAGTTGGCATTGTTGGAAATGGGGGGGGGTGAGGGTGTGGACAGCTGGTATTGCTGGAAATGGGGGGGTGAGGGTGTGGATGGCTGGCAGTGCTGGAAATGGGGGTGTGAGGGTGGGGACGGCTGGGATTGCTGGAAATGGGGGGAATGTGTGGATGGCTGGCATTGCTGGAAATGGGGGGGAGGGTGGGGACAGCTGGCATTGCTGGAAATGGGGGGGAGTTTGTGGATGGCTGGAATTGCTGGAAATGGAGGGGAGGGTGTGGATGGCTGGCATTGCTGGAAATGTGGGGATGAGGGTGTGGATGGCTGGCATTGCTGGAAATGGGGGTGTGAGGGTGGGGATGGCTGGCATTGCTGGAAATGGGGGTGTGAGGGTGGGGATGGCTGGCATTGCTGGAAATGGGGGTGTGAGGATGTGGATGGCTGGCATTGCTGGAAATGGGGGATGAGGGTGTGGATGGCTGGCATTGCTGGAAATGGGGGGGTGAGGGTGTGGACATCTGGCATGCTGGTTATGAGGGTGAGGGTTGGGACAGTTGGCATTGCCGGAAATGGGGGGGTGAGGGTGTGGACAGCTGGCATTGCTGGAAATGGGGGGTGAGGGTGTGGATGGCTGGCAGTGCTGGAAATGGGGGTGTGAGGGTGGGGACGGCTGGCATTGCTGGAAATGGGGGGAAATGTGTGGATGGCTGGCATTGCTGGAAATGGGGGGGAGGGTGGGGACAGCTGGAATTGCTGGAAAGGGGGGGAGGGTGTGGATGGCTGGCATTGCTGGAAATCGGGGGTGTGAGGATGGGGACAGCTGGCATTGCTGGAAATGGGGGGTGTGAGGGTGTTAATGGCTGGCATTGCTGGAAATGGGGGGGTGAGGGTGGGATGGCTGGCATTGCTGGAATGGGGGTGAGGGTGTGGACGGCTGCCATTGCTGGAAATAGGGGGGATTGTGTGGATGGCTGGCATTGCTGGAAATGGGGGGATGAGGGTGTGGACGGCTGGCATTGCTGGAAATGGGGGGGGTGAGGGTGTGAGGGTGTGGACAGCTGGCATTGCTGGAAATGGGGGTGAGGGTGGGGACAGCTGGCATTGCTGTAAATGCGGGGGTGAGGGTGTGAGGTTGTGGATGGCTGGCATTGCTGGAAATGGGGGGATGAGGGTGTGGACGGCTGACATTGCTGGAAATGGAGGTGTGAGGGTGGGGACAGCTGGCATTGCTGGAAATGGGGGGGTGAGGGTGTGGATGGCTGGCATTGCTGGAAATGGGGGATGAGGGTGTGGATGGCTGGAATTGCTGGAAATGGGGGGATGAGGGTGTGGATGACTGGAATTGCTGGAAATGGGGGGGTGAGGGTGGGATGGCTGGCATTGCTGGAAATGGGGGGTGAGGGTGGGATAGCTGGAATTGCTGGAAATGGTGGGGGTGAGGGTGTGGACGGCTGCAATTGCTGGAAATGGGGAGGAGGGTGTGGATGGCTGGCATTGCTGGAAATGGGGGGGGAGGGTGTGGATGGCTGGCATTGCTGGAAATGGGGGATGAGGGTGTGGATGGCTGGCATTGCTGGAAATGCGGGGTGAGGGTGTGGACAGCTGGCATTGCTGGTTATGGGGGTGAGGGTGGGGACAGTTGGCATTGTTGGAAATGGGGGGGTGAGGGTGTGGACAGCTGGCATTGCTGGAAATGGGGGGGTGAGGGTGTGGATGGCTGGCAGTGCTGGAAATGGGGGTGTGAGGGTGGGGACGGCTGGCAATGCTGGAAATGGGGGGGAATGTGTGGATGGCTGGCATTGCTGGAAATGGGGGGGAGGGTGGGGACAGCTGGCATTGCTGGAAATGGGGGGGAGGGTGTGGATGGCTGGAATTGCTGGAAATGGAGGGGAGGGTGTGGATGGCTGGCATTGCTGGAAATGGGGGGATGAGGGTGTGGATGGCTGGCATTGCTGGAAATGGGGGTGTGAAGGAGGGGATGGCTGGCATTGCTGGAAATGGGGGTGTGAGGGTGGGGATGGCTGGCATTGCTGGAAATGGGGGTGTGAGGATGGGGATGGCTGGCATTGCTGGAAATGGGTGCTTGAGGTTGGGGATGGCTGGCATTGCTGGAAATGGGGGTGTGAGGGTGGGGATGGCTGGCATTGCTGGAAATGGGGGTGTGAGGCTGGGGATGGCTGGCATTGCTGGAAATAGGAGGGGGGTGTTGCCTTCATTTTCTGGGAAGGAAGAGGCCAGGGTCTGTTTCCATGGACACAGACTTCCTGGCCTCACAAGACAGCCAGCCTGGAAATGCGGCTAGTGGTTGCGATAGAGATCCCACGGTGTGACTTCGGGGTCCCAGTGCTGGGATTACAGATGCTGACAGGAGGCTGCAGATGGCTCGTGCGGTATTTGAATGTCAGCAGGACGGAGTTAATAATTCAGGTCCTCTGTTCCCTCTACACATTACACTATTATATATCTGCATAGACATCAGCATAGACAGCAACATAGACAGCAACATATACATCAGCATAGACATCAGCATAGACATCAGCATAGACATCAGCATAGAGAGCATCATAGACAGCAGCATAGACAGCAGCATATATATCTGCACAGACACCAACACAGACAGCATCAGAGAGCAGCACAGACAGCATCAGAGAGCAGCATAGATGCCAGCACAGACACCAGCACAGACAGCAGCATAGAGAGCATCAGATAGCAGCATAGAGAGCATCAGAGAGCAGCATAGACAGCATCAGATAGCAGCATAGACACCAGCACAGACAGCATCAGAGAGCAGCACAGACAGCAGCACAGAGAGCAGCACAGACAGCATCAGAGAGCAGCACAGACAGCATCAGAGAGCAGCACAGACAGCAGCACAGACAGCATCAGAGAGCAGCACAGACAGCATCAGAGAGCAGCACAGACAGCATCAGAGAGCAGCACAGACAGCATCAGAGAGCAGCATAGAGAGCATCAGAGAGCAGCATAGACAGCAGCATAGAGAGCATCAGAGAGCAGCACAGACAGCAGCACAGACAGCAGCATAGAGAGCATCAGAGAGCAGCACAGACAGCAGCATAGAGAGCAGCACTGACAGCATCAGAGAGCAGCATAGACAGCATCAGAGAGCAGCACAGACAGCATAGGGAGCAGCATAGGGACTTCTGCCAAGTTCTCAAATAAGAGAAAAAGAGAAATATGATGCTTAGTACAGATGAGTAGACCGAGCATTTGTAACTGGCAAATGGGTACAGAAAAATATTTTCCCATATTCATATTAATTCCATTGAGATAATATAAATATCTGCAGTTATAAAGTAATTACCCTCCAGCTGATGCTTGTGGGATAAAAGACACATACTCTTTCTTCCTAATATTCTCTGACTCCCAGGAGGCAACCTGTGAATAAAAGAGAAATAATGAGAGACAGCACACGAGTCACCAGTTATAGAGAGACCGCACACGAGTCACCAGTTATAGAGAGACGGCACATGAGTTACCAGTTATAGAGAGACCGCACACGAGTCCCCAGTTATAGAGAGATCGCACACGAGTCACCAGTTATAGAGAGACCGCACACGAGTCACCAGTTATAGAGAGACCGCACACGAGTCACCAGTTATAGAGAGACCGCACACGAGTCACCAGTTATAGAGAGATCGCACACGAGTCACCAGTTATAGAGAGATCGCACACGAGTCACCAGTTATAGAGAGACCGCACACGAGTCACCAGTTATAGAGAGACCGCACACGAGTCACCAGTTATAGAGACCGCACACGAGTCACCAGTTATAGAGAGACCGCACACGAGTCACCAGTTATAGAGAGACAGCTCACGAGTCACCAGTTATAGAGAGACCGCACAAGAGTCACCAGTTATAGAGAGACAGCACAAGAGTCACCAGTTAAAGAGAGACAGCACACGAGTCACCAGTTATAGAGAGACCGCACAAGAGTCACCAGTCATAGAGAGACCGCACAAGAGTCACCAGTTATAGAGAGACAGCACAAGAGTCACCAGTTATAGAGAGACAGCACAAGAGTCACCAGTTAAAGAGAGACAGCACACGAGTCACCAGTTATAGAGAGACCGCACACGAGTCACCAGTTATAGAGGGACAGCACAAGAGAGGTCAGTGAGGAGGAGATAGTGTAGGACTGGTCAGTGAGGAGGAGACAGTATAAGAGTGATCAGTGAGGAGGAGACATTATAAGAGTGGTCAGTGATGAGGAGACAGTATAAGAGTGGTAAGTGATGAGGAGACAGTATAGGACAGGTCAGTGAGGAGGAGACAGTGTAAGAGTGGTCAGTGAGGAGGAGACAGTATAAGAGTGATCAGTGAGGAGGAGACAGTATAATAGTGATCAGAGAGGAGGAGACAGTATAAGAGTGATCAGTGATGAGGAGACAGTGTAGGACTGGTCAGTGAGGAGGATGCAGTATAAGAGGGGTCAGTGAGGAGGATACAGTATGAGTGGTCAGTGAGGAGGAGACAGTATGAGAGTGGTCAGTGAGGAGGAGACAGTATAATAGTGATAAGAGAGGAGGAGACAGTATAAGAGTGGTCAGTGATGAGGAGACAGTATAAGAATGGTCAGTGATGACGAGACAGTATAAGAGTGGTCAGTGAGGAGGAGACAGTATAAGAGTGATCAGTGAGGAGGAGACAGTATAATAGTGATCAGTGAGGAGGAGACAGTATAAGAGTGGTCAGTGATGAGGAGACAGAGTAAAAGTGGTCAGTGATGAGGAGACAGTGTAAGAGAGGTCAGTGAAGAGGAGACAGTGTAAGAGTGGTCAGTGAGGAGGATACAGTATAAGAGTGGTCAGTGAGGAGGAGACAGTGTAAGAGTGGTCAGTGAGGAGGATACAGTATAAGAGTGGTCAGTGAGGAGGAGACAGTGTAAGAATGGTCAGTGAGGAGGAGACAGTGTAAGAGTTGTCAGTGAGGAGGAGACAGTGTAAGGGTGATCAGTGAGGAGGAGACAGTGTAGGACTGGTCAGTGAGGAGGAGACAGTATAAGAGTGGTCAGTGAGGAGGAGACAGTGTAAGAGTGGTCAGTGAGGAGGATACAGTATAAGAGTGGTCAGTGAGGAGACAGTGTAAGAATGGTCAGTGAGGAGGAGACAGTATAAGAGTGGTCAGTGAGGAGGAGACAGTATAAGAGTGGTCACTGATGAGGAGACAGTATAAGAGTGGTCAGTGAGGAGGAGACAGTATAAGAGTGGTCAGTGATGAGGAGACAGTATAAGAGTGGTCAGTGAGGAGGAGACAGTGTAAGAGTGGTCAGTGAGGAGGATACAGTATAAGAGTGGTCAGTGAGGAGGAGACAGTGTAAGAATGGTAAGTGAGGAGGAGACAGTATAAAAGTGGTCAGTGATGAGGAGACAGTATAAGGGTGATCAGTGAGGAGGAGACAGTGTAGGACTGGTCAGTGAGGAGGAGACAGTATAAGAGTGGTCAGTGAGGAGGAGACAGTGTAAGAGAGGTAAGTGAGGAGGATACAGTGTAAGAGTGGTCAGTGAGGAGGAGACAGTATAAGGGAGATCAGTGATGAGGAGACAGTATAAGAATGGTCAGTGATGAGGAGACAGTATAAGAGTGGTCAGTGAGGAGGAGACAGTATAAGAATGGTCAGTGATGAGGAGACAGTATAAGAGTGGTCAGTGAGGAGGAGACAGTATAAGAGTGGTCAGTGATGAGGAGACAGTATAAGAGTGGTCAGTGAGGAGGAGGAGACAGTGTAAGAGTGGTCAGTGAGGAGGATACAGTATAAGAGTGGTCAGTGAGGAGGAGACAGTGTAAGAATGGTCAGTGAGGAGGAGACAGTATAAGAGTGGTCAGTGATGAGGAGACAGTATAAGGGTGATCAGTGAGGAGGAGACAGTGTAGGACTGGTCAGTGATGAGGAGACAGTATAAGGGTGATCAGTGATGAGGAGACAGTGTAGGACTGGTCAGTGAGGAGGAGACAGTATAAGAGTGATCAGTGAGGAGACAGTATAAGAGTGGTCAGTGATGAGGAGACAGTGTGGACTGGTCAGTGATGAGGAGACAGTATAAGAGTGGTAAGTGAGGAGGAGACAGTGTAAGAATGGTCAGTGAGGAGGAGACAGTATAAGAGTGGTCAGTGATGAGGAGACAGAATAAGAGTGATCAGTGAGGAGGAGACAGTATAAGAGTGGTCAGTGAGGAGGAGACAGTATAAGAGTGGTCAGTGAGGAGGAGACAGTGTAAGAATGGTCAGTGAGGAGGAGAGAGGGTAAGAGTGGTCAGTGAGAAGGAGACATTATAAGAGTGGTCAGTGAGGAGGAGACAGTATAAGAGTGATCAGTGGGAGGATACAGTATAAGAGTGGACAGTGAGGAGGAGACAGTATAAGAGGGGTCAGTGAGGAGGAGAAAGTATAAGAGTGATCAGTGAGGAGGAGATAGTATAAGAGTGGTCAGTGAGGAGGAGACAGTATAAGAGTGGTCAGTGAGGAGGAGACAGTGTAAGAGTGGTCAGTGAGGAGGAGACAGTATAAGAGTGGTCAGTGAGGAGGAGACAGTACAAGAGTGGTCAGTGAGGAGGAGACAGTATAAGAGTGATCAGTGAGGAGGATACAGTATAAGAGTGGTCAGTGAGGAGGAGACAGTATAAGAGGGGTCAGTGAGGAGGAGACAGTATAAGAGGGGTCAGTGAGGAGGAGACAGTAGAAGAGAGGTCAGTGAGGAGACAGTATAATAATGGTCAGTGCGGAGGATACAGTATAAGAGTGGTCAGTGAGGAGGAGACAGTATAAGAGTGGTCAGTGAGGAGGAGACAGTATAAGAGTGGTCAGTGAGGAGGAGACAGTATAAATGTGGTCAGTGAGGAGGAGACAGTATGAGATTGATCAGTGAGGAGGAGCCAGTGTAGGACTGGTCAGTGAGGAGGATACAGTATAAGAGTGATCAGTGAGGAGGGGTCAGTGAGGAGGAGACTGTATAAGAGTAATCAGTGAGGAGGAGACAGTATAAGAGTGGTCAGTGATGAGGAGACAGTATAAGAATGGTCAGTGAGGAGGAGACAGTATAAGAGTGGTCAGTGAGGAGGAGACAGTGTAAGAGTGATCAGTGAGGAGGAGACAGTGTAAAAGTGATCAGTGAGGAGGAGACAGTGTAAGAGTGATCAGTGAGGAGGAGACAGTATAAGAGTGATCAGTGAGGAGGAGACAGTGTAGGACTGGTCAGTGAGGAGGATACAGTATAAGAGTGGTCAGTGATGAGGAGACAGTATAAGAATAGTCAGTGAGGAGGAGAAAGTATAAGAGTGATCAGAAAGGAGGAGACAGTATAAGAGTGGTCAGTGATGAGGAGACAGTATAAGACTGGTCAGTGATGAGGAGACAGTATAAGAATGGTCAGTGAGGAGGAGACAGTATAATAGTGATCAGAGAGGAGGAGACAGTATAAGAGTGATCAGTGATGAGGAGACAGTGTAGGACTGGTCAGTGTGGAGGAGACAGTATAGGAGTGGTCAGTGAGGAGGAGACAGTATAAGAGTGATCAGTGAGGAGGAGACAGTGTAAGAGTGGTCACTGAGGAGGAGATAGTATAAGAGTGGTCAGTGAGGAGGAGACAGTATAAGAATGGTCAGTGAGGAGGAGATAGTGTAGGACTGGTCAGTGAGGAGGAGACAGTATGAGTGATCAGTGAGTAGGAGACATTATAAGAGTGGTCAGTGATGAGGAGAAAGTGTAAGAGTGGTCAGTGATGAGGAGACATTATAAGAGTGGTCAGTGATGAGGAGACAGTGTAAGAGTGGTCAGTGAGGAGGAGACAGTATAAGAATGGTCCGTGATGAGGAGACAGTATAAGAGTGGTCCGTGATGAGGAGACAGTATAAGAGTGGTCCGTGATGAGGAGACCGTTTAAGAGAGGTCAGTGATAAGGAGAGCGTATAAGAGTGTTCAGTGAGGAGGAGATAGTATAAGAGTGGTCAGGGAGGAGGAGATAGTATAAGAATGGTCAGGGAGGAGGAGATAGTGTCGGACTGGTCAGTGAGGAGGAGACAGTATGAGTGATCAGTGAGGAGGAGACATTATAAGAGTGGTCAGTGTTGAGGAGACAGTGTAAGAGTGGTCAGTGATGAGGAGACAGTACAAGAATAGTCAGTGAGGAGGAGAAAGTATAAGAGTTGTCAGTGATGAGGAGACAGTATAAGAGTGGTCAGTGATGAGGAGACAGTAAAAGAGTGATCAGTGAGGAGGAGACAGTGTAGGACATACAGTATAAGAATGGTCAGTGATGAGGAGATAGTATAAGAATGGTCAATGAGGAGGAGACAGTGTAAGAATGGTCAGTGAGGAAGGGACAGTATAAGAGTGATCAGTGCGGAGCAGACAGTATAAGAGTGTTCAGTGATGAGGAGACAGTATAAGAATGGTCAGTGAGGAGTAGACAGTATAAGAGTGATCAGTGAGGAGGAGACAGTATAAGAGTGATCAGTGAGGAGGAAATGGTAAAAGAGAGGTCAGCGTGGAGACAGTATAAGAGTGATCAGTGAGTAGGAGACAGTGTAAGAGGGGTCAGTGAGGAGGAGAAAGTATAAGAGTGATCAGTGAGGAGGAGACAGTGTAGGACTGGTCAGTGAGGAGGAGACAGTATAAGAGTGGTCTGTGATGAGGAGACAGTATAAGAGTGATCAGTAAGGAGGAGACAGTATAAGAGTGGTCAGTGATGAGGAGACAGTATAGGAGTGGTCAGTGATGAGGAGACAGTATAGGAGTGGTCAGTGATGAGGAGACAGTATAAGAGTGGTCAGCGATGAGGAGACAGTATAAGAGTGGTCAGTGAGGAGGAGACAGTATAAGAGTGATCAGTGAGGAGGAGACAGTGTAAGAGTGATCAGTGAGGAGGAGACAGTATAAGAGTGATCAGTGAGGAGGAGACAGTGTAGGACTGGTCAGCGAGGAGGAGACAGTATAAGAGTGGTCAGCGCGGAGGAGACAGTATAGGAGTGGTCAGCGATGAGGAGACAGTATAAGAGTGGTCAGCGATGAGGAGACAGTATAAGAGTGGTCAGCGATGAGGAGACAGTATAAGAGTGGTCAGTGAGGAGGAGACAGTATAAGAGTGATCAGCGAGGAGGAGACAGTGTAAGAGGGGTCAGTGAGGAGGAGACAGTGTAAGAGTGGTCAGTGAGGAGGAGACAGTATAAGAGTGATCAGTGAGGAGGAGACAGTATAAGAGTGGTCAGTGAGGAGGAGACAGTATAAGAGTGGTCAGTGAGGAGGAGACAGTATAATTGTGGTCAGTGAGGAGGAGACAGTATAAGAGTGGTCAGTGAGGAGGAGACTGTATAAGAGTGATCAGTGAGGAGGAGACAGTATAAGAGTGGACAGTGAGGAGGAGACAGTATAGGAGTGGTCAGTGAGGAGGAGACAGTGTAAGAGTGGTCAGTGATGAGGAGACAGTGTAAGAGTGGTCAGTGATGAGGAGACAGTGTAAGAATGGTCAGTGAGGAGGAGACAGTATAAGAGTGGTCAGTGATGAGGAGACAGTATAAGAATGGTCAGTGATGAGGAGACAGTATAAGAGTGGTCAGTGATGAGGAGACATAATAAGAGTGGTCAGTGAGGAGGAGACAGTATAAGAGTGATCAGTGAGGAGGAGACAGTATAAGAATGGTCAGTAAGGAGGAGACAGTATAAGAGTGGTCAGTGAGGAAGAGACAGTATAAGAGTGATCAGTGAGGATCAGACAGTGTAGGACTGGTCAGTGAGGAGGAGACAGTATAAGAGTGGTCAGTGATGAGGAGATAGCATAAGAGTGATCAGTGAGGAGACAGTATAAGAGTGATCAGTGATGAGGAGACAGTGTAAGAGTGGTCAGTGAGGAGGAGACAGTATAAGAGTGGTCAGTGAGGAGGAGACAGTATAAGAGTGGTCAGTGAGGAGGAGACAGTATAAGAGTGGTCAGTGAGGAGGAGACAGTATAAGAGTGGTCAGTGAGGCGTAGACAGTATAAGAGTGGTCAGTGAGGAGGAGACAGTACAAGAGTGGTCAGTGAGGAGGAGACAGTGTAAGAGTGGTCAGTGAGGAGGAGACTGTGTAAGAGTGGTCAGTGAGGAGGAGACAGTATAAGAGTGGTCAGTGAGGAGGAGACAGTATAAGAGTGGTCAGTGAGGAGGATATAGTGTTAGAGTGATCAGTGATGAGGAGACAGTATAAGAGTGGTCAGTGATGAGGAGACAGTATAAGAATGGTCAGTGAGGAGGATACAGTATAAGAGTGGTCAGTGAGAAGGAGACAGTGTAAGAATGGTCAGTGAGGAGGAGACAGTATAAGAGTGGTCAGTGAGGAGGAGACAGTATAAGAGTGGTCAGTGTGGAGGAGACAGTATAAGAGAGGTCAGTGAGGAGGAGACAGTATAAGAGTGGTCAGTGAGGAGGAGACAGTATAAGAGTGATCAGTGAGGAGGAGACAGTATAAGAATGGTCAGTGAGGAGGAGACAGTATAAGAGTGGTCAGGGATGAGGAGACAGTATAAGAGTGGTCAGTGATGACGAGACAGTGTAGGACTGGTCAGTGATGAGGAGACAGTATAAGAGTGGTCAGTGAGGAGGAGACAGTATAAGAGTGGTCAGTGATGAGGAGACAGTATAAGAATGGTCAGTGAGGAGGAGACAGTATAAGAGTGATCAGTGAGGAGGAGACAGTGTAAGAGTGATCAGTGAGGAGGAGACAGTATAAGAGTGATCAGTGAGGAGGAGACAGTATAAGAGTTATCAGTGAGGAGGAGACAGTATAAGAGTGATCAGTGAGGAGGAGACAGTAGAAGAGTGGTCAGTGAGGAAGAGACAGTATAAGAGTGATCAGTGAGGAGGAGACAGTATAAGAGTGGTCAGTGATGACGAGACAGTGTAGGACTGGTCAGTGAGGAGGAGACAGTATAAGAATGGTCAGTGAGGAGGAGACAGTACAAGAGTGGTCAGTGAGGAGGAGACAGTATAAGAGTGGTCAGTGAGGAGGAGATAGTGTAGGACTGGTCAGTGAGGAGGAGACAGTATAAGAGTGATCAGTGAGGAGGAGACAGTATAAGAATGGTCAGTGAGGAGGAGACAGTATAAGAGTGGTCAGGGATGAGGAGACAGTATAAGAGTGGTCAGTGATGACGAGACAGTGTAGGACTGGTCAGTGATGAGGAGACAGTGTAAGAGTGGTCAGTGATGAGGAGATAGCATAAGAGTGATCAGTGAGGAGACAGTATAAGAGTGATCAGTGATGAGGAGACAGTGTAAGAGTGGTCAGTGAGGAGGAGACAGTATAAGAGTGGTCAGTGAGGAGGAGACAGTATAAGAGTGGTCAGTGAGGAGGAGACAGTATAAGAGTGGTCAGTGAGGAGGAGACAGTATAAGAGTGGTCAGTGAGGAGGAGACAGTATAAGAGTGGTCAGTGAGGCGTAGACAGTATAAGAGTGGTCAGTGAGGAGGAGACAGTATAAGAGTGGTCAGTGAGGAGGAGACAGTGTAAGAGTGGTCAGTGAGGAGGAGACTGCGTAAGAGTGGTCAGTGAGGAGGAGACAGTATAAGAGTGGTCAGTGAGGAGGAGACAGTATAAGAGTGGTCAGTGAGGAGGATATAGTGTTAGAGTGATCAGTGATGAGGAGACAGTATAAGAGTGGTCAGTGATGAGGAGACAGTATAAGAATGGTCATTGAGGAGGATACAGTATAAGAGTGGTCAGTGAGAAGGAGACAGTGTAAGAATGGTCAGTGAGGAGGAGACAGTATAAGAGTGGTCAGTGAGGAGGAGACAGTATAAGAGTGGTCAGTGTGGAGGAGACAGTATAAGAGAGGTCAGTGAGGAGGAGACAGTATAAGAGTGGTCAGTGAGGAGGAGACAGTATAAGAGTGATCAGTGAGGAGGAGACAGTGTAGGACTGGTCAGTGAGCAGGATACAGTATAAGAGTGATCAGTGAGGAGGAGACAGTATAAGAGTGGTCAGTGAGGAGGAGACAGTATAAGAGGGGTCAGTGAGGAGGAGACAGTATAAGAGGGGACAGCGAGGAGAAGACAGTATAAGAGAGGTCAGTGAGGAGGAGACAGTATTATAATGGTCAGTGCGGAGGAGACAGTATAAGAGTGGTCAGTGAGGAGGAGACAGTATAAGAGTGGTCAGTGAGGAGGAGACAGTATAAGAGTGGTCAGTGAGGAGGAGACAGTATAAGAGTGATCAGTGAGGAGGAGACAGTATAAGAGTGATCAGTGAGGAGGAGACAGTGTAGGACTGGTCAATGAGGAGGATACAGTATAAGAGTGATCAGTGAGGAGGAGACAGTGTAAGAGGGGTCAGTGAGGAGGAGACAGTATAAGAGTGGTCAGTGATGAGGAGACAGTATAAGAGTGGTCAGTGATGAGGAGACAGTATAAGAGTGGTCAGTGATGAGGAGACAGTGTAAGAGTGGTCAGTGATGAGTAGACAGTGTAAGAGTGGTCAGTGATGACGAGACAGTGTAAGAGTGGTCAGTGAGGAGGAGACAGTATAAGAATGGTCAGTGAGGAGGAGACAGTATAATAGTGATCAGTGAGGAGGAGACAGTGTAGGAGTGGTCAGTGATGAGGAGACAGTATAAGAGTGGTCAGTGAGGCGGATACAGTAAAAGAGTGGTCAGTGATGAGGAGACAGTATAAGAATGGTCAGTGAGGAGGAGACAGTATAAGAGTGATCAGTGAGGAAGAGACAGTATAAGAGTGGTCAGTGATGAGGAGACAGGATAAGAGTGATCAGTGAGGAGGAGACAGTATAATAGTGGTCAGTGATGAAGAGACAGTATAAGAGTGGTCAGTGATGAGGACACAGTATAAGAGTGATCAGTGAGGAGGAGACAGTATAAGAGTGGTCAGTGAGGAGGAGACAGTATAAGATTGATCAGTGAGGAGGAGACAGTGTAAGAGTGGTTAGTGAGGAGGAGACAGTATAATAGTGATCAGAGAGCAGGAGACAGTATAAGAGTGATCAGTGAGGAGGAGACAGTATAAGAGTGATCAGTGAGGAGGAGACAGTGTAAGAGTGGTCAGTGAGGAGGAGACAGTATAATAGTGATCAGAGAGGAGGAGACAGTATAAGAGTGATCAGTGAGGAGGAGACAGTATAAGAGTGGTCAGTGAGGAGGAGACAGTATAAGAGTGATCAGTGAGGAGGAGACATTATAAGAGGGGTCAGTGATGAGGAGACAGTGTAAGAGTGGTCAGTGATGAGGAGACAGTATAAGAGTGGTCAGTGATGAGGAGACAGTATAAGAATGGTCAGTGATGAGGAGACAGTGTAAGAGTGGTCAGTGAGGAGGAGACAGTATAAGAGTGGTCAGTGAGGAGGAGAAAGTAATAGAGTGGTCAGTGATGAGGAGACAGTATAAGAGTGGTCAGTGATGAGGAGACAGTATAAGAGTGGTCAGTGATGAGGAGACAGTATAAGAGTGGTCAGTGATGAGGAGACAGTGTAAGAGTGGTCAGTGATGAGTAGACAGTGTAAGAGTGGTCAGTGATGACGAGACAGTGTAAGAGTGGTCAGTGAGGAGGAGACAGTATAAGAATGGTCAGTGAGGAGGAGACAGTATAAGAGTGGTCAGTGAGGAGGAGATTGTGTAAGAGTGGTCAGTGAGGAGGATACAGAATAAGAGTGGTCAGTGCGGAGGAGACAGTGTAAGAGCGATCAGTGAGGAGGAGACAGTATAAGAGTGATCAGTGAGGAGGAGACAGTGTAGGAGTGGTCAGTGATGAGGAGACAGTATAAGAGTGATCAGTGAGGAGGAGACAGTGTAGGAGTGGTCAGTGATGAGGAGACAGTATAAGAGTGGTCAGTGAGGCGGATACAGTAAAAGAGTGGTCAGTGATGAGGAGACAGTATAAGAATGGTCAGTGAGGAGGAGACAGTATAAGAGTGGTCAGTGAGGAGGAGATTGTGTAAGAGTGGTCAGTGAGGAGGATACAGTATAAGAGTGGTCAGTGTGGAGGAGACAGTATAAGAGTGGTCAATGATGAGGAGACAGTATAAGAGTGGTCAGTGCGGAGGAGACAGTGTAAGAGTGGTCAGTGATGAGGAGACAGTATAAGAATGGTCAGTGATGAGGAGACAGTATAGGAGTGGTCAGTGATGAGGAGACAGTGTAAGAGTGGTCAGTGATGAGGAGACAATATAGGAGTGGTCAGTGATGAGGAGACAGTGTAAGAGTGGTCAGTGATGAGGAGACAATATAGGAGTGGTCAGTGATGAGGAGACAGTATAAGAGAGGTCAGTGATGAGGAGACAGTATAAGAGTTGTCAAAGTCAGATTATTGGATTTGATCGTTTGTAATTATTATCTGACGATCCAGTCGTCTGTTGTCTGATAAAGAGTAAATCGGATGCTACTTTTCTTCGGTGCAATTCAATGCGCACAACTGCGAACCCACCACACACATACACTGGTTCACATAACACACCCCCATAGACTTATATATATTTACACATAGACGCTTGTATGTGTATTCACATGCATACACATAGATGCCCACGTGCGTCCTCACATACATACATACGAACACTTCCTACACCAATGCACAGATGCACATATGCAAAAGTATATGTATATAATGGTTCCTATTTAGAATAAGTTAATAAAAAGAGTTATTAAAAGTCTTTTTAACAAGTAATTATGATGAAATGTGTACGTAAATAAGATCTAAGGTTTAGAACATAGTAGACATGTCATATTTGGTATTATATTAAATCCCTGTTCATTTGTAGATCTCTGGTTCTATCGGCAAGGAGATCGCATCATGCGTCCGCAAGTTATGAACTATAGAGTGTTAATGGTTAGCATGTTAACATTTTTTATGTGTTGTCTGTAGCCAGTTTAACCAGTTCTTAGGTGGGAAACTACACAAAGCAACTGTTGGAGGAACTAGGACATACCCCTGATGACACCGTATGAACTAACCAATGACCAGAATGACCAGGAGCAAGGACCAATGGAATTATGCCAGCTTGTCTCTATTGTTCTATCTGTGACCTGTAAGGTATATAGGTTACTGCTAGGGACAATATAGGGAAGTCATTTTCCCTTCTTAGATGACCACAGGCTTTAGGATTGATGACTGAGAACTGGAACCAGAGCGCTAGTTTGTTTATATCAAAGCGTGTTTTACTTTTTCTTACATAATATAACTTTTTGTGCTTTGGAACCACAATTGGATTGGAAAGCAATTATTTCACTTTAGCGACTTGCAGCGCTAAATAGCGATTAAGGGGTATCCATAGATGGGGGCTCGCAGTTGATATCACGTTACTGGTAGTCACACAATAGTGTACGGATCTCGGTGCCTCAACAATGGGTGGAAGGCGCCATAAGCAGGTAAGAACGCACTGTGTTCAAAGCCTGTTACCATTCAGTGTTGTGAAACCGATGTCCGTTGTGTGATTTTAAGGAGCGCTGATTAGGGACCTGGCGACAAGAGAGAAAAGTTTGTTTCTTTTATTGTAACTTTTGGCGCTAAAGTGTAACTCACACAATAGCGTATATGTATTTCCTGTACTTATGCCACGTGTTTAAACAATCGTTTTGAAAATCTTGTTACATGCATAGCGTGATTACTTGTTTTTCTGCGCAGAAAATGAAAGATGGATATGAAAATGTGATGTGAAAAGGTTACTGTTGAAAAGAGACAGGGGAAACTTGGTAGGTGTCTGACGAGGCAAACTGCTACCGGGCCAGTATACAAAGCAGGTATATTGTGGTACGAAAAACCAGCGGTAGTTTTTCAGTCCAACACCCAATAGTGATCGCAAAGTCCATTGATCAGTTCCTGGGGTAATGCGATCGGACCGCATAGTTGCGTAAACTGTGATTGTGACTTGGGTAGTTGTGGGGAGGAAATCACTGGGAAGGGTAAGTGTTATTGGAACACTTAAATTCTACCAGCTGAAAGTGACTCAAAGTAGGAAGTGAGCAAACGAAGCTTGGGTTAAATTAGCCGCAAGCAGGATCGATCGACACCCACATAATTCAGGAAACATCCAACAATCACCTGCTCACATAGTGGCAGTGAATGCTCTGCTAGAGAGTGATCATCAACGCTAGGGGTCAGTTCATACCTGTAGTCTACAGCCAGTCAGGTTAACTGAGAATACTAGGGAAGAACCTACAATGACAGTTGATATATCTGGTACTAAACATACTTTTCTTGTAGACACAGAGGCAACAAGATCCATATTAAATTCTCCATCTAATTTACCGATTACTAACAAGACAGTACCAGCAATGGGAGTAACGGGGTGAGTGCAGCATTATCCTCTAACCAAATCCGCAAGAAGTTACTACAGTGGGCTCATGCTTCCCAGTTCTCTGGTCACTTGGGAATGGACAAGATTCTCAAATTCATCCAGCGGTCCTGTTGGTGGCCCTCAATGAAAGGGGATGTTAGGTCTTATGTATCATCATGTGTCAAGTGTGCCCAGCACAAGGTACCCCAACAAGCTCCACTCGGACAGCTTCAACCACTAGCTATTCCGTTTACTCCATGGACCCACTTGTCAATGGATTTTATCACTGATCTACCTCCATCTCGAGGCTACAACACAGTCTGGGTTATCGTGGACCAATTTTCCAAAATGGACCATTTCGTACCTCTTACTGGGCTTCCGTCTGCACCCCTACTCACCCAGAACTTTATAAAAGAGATCTTCAGACTTCACGGCCTTCCACAAGAGATCATCTCCGACAGAAGAGTACAGTTTGTGGCAAAGTTCTGGAGGTCGCTCTGTTCAGCCCTTCCAGTGAAACTCAAATTCTCCACCGCATATCATCCCCAAACCAATGGTCACACCAAAAGGGTCAATCAGGACCTGGAACAGTTCCTTCGTACTTTTATCTCCTCCCAAGATGACTCGATTGAGCTTCTCCCTTGGGCCGAATTCGCTCACAACAACCATTATCACACATCCACCAATTCAACTCCTTTTCTTACAGTGGGCCTGATTCAGAGCCGCTCATAAGCGGCTGCTCGTTCGCTCCAAGCGATGTTCGCAAAACTACGCATGCGTACGGCTCATAATACGCATGCGCGAACCAGTCAGTGCGGTCGAAATTCATGTGCTCGCAAAATAGCGAATGCCTGCTAATTTGAGTGACAGAATGAGGCGTTTGTGGGTGGTAACAGGGGAAGGTGCTTGAAAACGGGGAGTGGTGATCCGAACGCAGGCGTGCCAAACGGTCAAAACGGGCATTTTAAGGGTGTGCATAATTAACAAAGCAGCGTCATCGACCACGTCACTTGGTTGTTTCTTAGCCTGAACTGCTCGCATGATTGCGGTAGGAAAATCCAACCACAAGCACTGCGAGCAGTTCATTTGCCTTTCGATGTACTCGATTAATCAAATAAATAGCGGAGATGACGTAGGATGCGAGCGGCGAGGGGGCGTTTTTACAAAAAAAAGACCGCATGTTTTGTTTGCTCATTCAGACACAGAGGCATCAGCAGACCGCAAAGAACGAATGGTCAATTTAAATAGCCAGCCCCTTTTTCTGGACGAGCGAGCGCAAATAGTGACCGGCTCTGAATCAGGCCCAGTATTTGGTCATCATCCTCGGGTTCCAGATTTCCCTCTTCTTCCAACATTTGATGTGCCTGCCGCTTAGATGTCTCTTCAGCGGTTCTCCAACATCTGGAACAAGGTTTGTTCCGCTCTGACTAAAACCTCAGCCCGGTACAAGAAATTTGCTGACCACAAAAGACGAGCGGTTCCAAGTCTTCAAACTGGAGATACGGTCTGGCTCTCTACTCGAAACCTAGGACTCCAAGTGCCCTCGATTAAATTTGCCCCACGTTATATTGGTGCATTTCCAATCATCAGAGTCCTGAACCCCGTGGCTTATAAACTAAAGCTACCTCCATTTCTTTGCATTCCTAATTCATTCCACATTTCTCTTCTGAAACCATTGGTCTTGAACAGATTCCAGAAGGATCTTCCTAAAGCTTCCAGTGTTCAAACTCAGCAAGGAGAGGAGTTCGAAGTTGACAGAATATTAGATTCCCATTGTCGATACAACTGTCTTCAATACCTCATTGACTGGAAAGGTTATGGTCCGGAAGAACGAATCTGGATAAACACTTCCGATGTCCATGCGCCCCATCTAGTCAAGGCATTCCATATGAAGTTTGCTCACAAACCTAGAAAGTGTCCAGTGGCCACTCATGAAGAAGGGGGTACTGTCACAAGCTGCCACGGAGACCTCTGCATCAAGCCCCACTGCTTACCTGTCCGGGCGCTGTCCTGCGGCGTTCCGACTCCCCGGCTGGTCGCTGCTATCTCTGAATCTGCTCCCGTATGGCCGCTGTCTTCTCCACTCCCCCGCCGACACCTGTGCTCTGTTTCCCTCAGGTGGGCTGTCATCCAAGAGTGCTTCTGGCACACTCCCAGTGCAGATGGGTGCAGCCATCTTGGTCCTGAACATGTGATGCTGTCTCCACCAATGGAGCAGCTCTCCATCTGGATCTGGCCAGTCAGCATCCAGCATCTGGTATAAAGGGACCTCCTGTCAAACTAGCAAATTATCAGTGAACTAGTTTCCTAGTCTAACTACTGAGCCTTCCCACTGTGCTCCATAGGTATTTGCTACCATCTCCATATGGCTACCCAGCCGCTCCAAGTAGCGCCCACGCTACCACCATCTCCATACGGCTACCCAGCTGCTCCAAGTAGTGTCCACACTACCATCATCTCCATGCGGCTACCCAGCCGCTCCAAGTAGCATCCACGCTACCATCATCTCCATATGGCTACACAGCCGATCCAAGTAGCGTCCATGCTACCTTCATCTCCATACGGCATCCCAGCCACTCCAAGAAGCTTCCACACTACCACCATCTACATATGGCTCCGTAGCCACTCCAAGAAGTCCGTACTGCCACCTCTCACCTCACAGCTTCTGAGCTGCTCCAAGCAGTCTGTACTGCCACCTCTCACCTCATGGTCGTTTCAGCCACTCCAAGCTGTTCATATTGCCACCTCTCACCTCACGGCTTCTTAGCCACTCCATGCTGTCTGTACTGCCACCTCTCACCTCACGGCTTTTCAGCTGCCCCAAGCAGTCCATACTGCCACCTCTCACCTCACAGCTTCTTAGCCGCTTCAAGCCATCCATACTGCCACCTTTCATCTAGTAGCTGCCCAGCTGCATCAAGCATTCTCCGAGTTGAACCAAACTCTCCACCAGTCTTCTGTATCCTATCATGTGGAGAAACTTCATAAAACCAAGTCTCCTCCAGCGAGCACCTGAGTTGAGTAATCCAGGTCCAAGGCCCAGCCCGGGAATGCAGCCTCAAAAACCCACGACTGTGACAGAATCAGGGTGAGTATTTTTTTTTTATCCGCCTCCATGCTGCTCATAAAGCTGTGGGTGACCACCCACAGCTTTTGCGAGCGGCCTGGCGATGGTAGTGATTATCGCGACCAATGGCATTACGAGGAGACCCTAAGGTAGGGTCTCAGCACTCACAATGCCGAGTGGACTTCCTGCTCTAATAGAACAGGAAGTCCACTACTGACATCACACGTGATGTCAGTAGGGCTGCCCACAAAAGGCAGGCATTCCTTCAGGAATGCCTTTGTTTGTGCAGCCACCCCCCCTTCCCGCCTACAAAATGGGGCGAGCTGTAGATCAACATCGACAGCCTCCCCGTTTTGTTGCAAGTTCCAGAGTGAGTGAAATTCTCACACGCTACGGGGCTTGTGCGCCACGCGTGCGCACTGAGTCACCATCAAACTGCTTGTGAGCGCAATGCGCTCACGAGCGAATCTGAATCAGGCCCTGATTCCGCTATAACA
Source organism: Taudactylus pleione (assembly GCA_031769625.1). NCBI lineage: Eukaryota > Metazoa > Chordata > Amphibia > Anura > Myobatrachidae > Taudactylus > Taudactylus pleione. Next base: position 452,139 of record JAUIMM010001449.1, read on the forward strand.
CCTTGTGGTGTGGCTGCCATGCTGCCAGCGATATTACATACTGATTCCGATATAACACCTTGTGGTGTGCCTGCCATGCGGCCGGCGGCATTATGTACTGATTCCGTTATGACACCTTGTGGTATGGCTGCCATGCGGCCAGCGGTATTACATACTGATTCCACTATAACACCTTGTGGTGTGGCTGCCATGTGGCCGGCGGTATTATGTATTGATTCTGCTATGACACCTTGTGGTGTGGCTACCATGCGGCCAGTGGTATTACATACTGATTCCACTATAACACCTTGTGGTGTGGCTGCCATTCGGCCGCTGGTATTATATACTTATTCCACTATGACACCTTGTGGTATGGCTGCCATGCGGCCAGCGGTATTACATACTGATTCCACTATAACACCTTGTGGTGTGGCTGCCATGTGGCCGGCGGTATTATGTATTGATTCTGCTATGACACCTTGTGGTGTGGCTACCATGCGGCCGGCGGTATTAAATACTGATTCCGCTATGACATCTTGTGGTGTGGCTGCCATGCGGCCAGAGGTATTACATACTAATTTTGCTATAACACCTTGTGGTGTGGCTTCCATGTGGCTGGTGGTATTACATACTGATTCCGCTATAACACCTTGTGGTGTGGCTGCCATGCGGCCAGTGGTATTAGTTACTGATTCCGCTATGACAACTTGTGGTGTGGCTGCCATGCCGCTGGTGGTATTACATACTGATTCCGCTAGAACACCGTATATTGTGGCTGTCATGTGGCTGGTGGTATTACATACTGATTCCACTATAACACCTTGTGGTATGGCTGCCATGCAGCCGGCGATATTACATACTGATTCCGCTATAACACCTTGTGGTGTGCCTGCCATGCGGCCGGTGGCATTATGTACTGATTCCGTTATGACACCTTGTGGTGTGGCTGCCCTGCAGCCGGCGGTATTACATACTAATTTCTCTATAACACCTTGTGGTGTGGCTGCCATTTGGCTGGTCGTATTACATACTGGTTGCTCTATATCACCTTGTGGTGTGGCTGCCATTCGGCCGCTGGTATTATATACTGATTCCACTATGACACCTTGTATTCTGGCTGCCATGCGGCCGGCAGTATTACATACTGATTCGGCTATAACACCTTGTGGTGTGCCTGCCATGCGGCCGGCGGCATTATGTACTGATTCCGTTATGACACCTTGTGGTGTGGCTGCCATGCAGCCGGTGGTATTATGTATTGATTCTGCTATGACACCTTGTGGTGTGGCTGCCATGTGGCCAGCAGTATTACATACTGATTCCACTATAACACCTTGTGGTGTGGCTGCCATTTGGCTGGTCGTATTACATACTGGTTGCTCTATATCACCTTGTGGTGTGGCTGCCATTCGGCCGCTGGTATTATATACTGATTCCACTATGACACCTTGTGTTCTGGCTGCCATGCGGCCGGCAGTATTACATACTGATTCCGCTATGACACCTTGTAGTGTGGCTGCCATGCGGCCAGTGGTATTACATACTGATTCCGCTATAATACCTTGTGGTGTGGCTGCCATACAGCCGGCGGTATTACATACTAATTTCGCTATAACACCTTGTGGTGTGGCTTCCATGCGGCCGGTGGTATTACATACTGATTCCGCTATAACACCTTGTGGTGTGGCTGCCATGCGGCCAGTGGTATTACATACTGTTTCCGCTATAACACCGTATATTGTGGCTGTCACGTGGCTGGTGGTATTACATACTGATTCCGCTATAACACCTTGTGGTATGGCTGCCATGCAGCCGGCGATATTACATACTGATTCCGCTATAACACCTTGTGGTGTGCCTGCCATGCGGCCGGCGGCATTATGTACTGATTCCGTTATGACACCTTGTGGTGTGGCTGCCATGCAGCCGGCGGTATTATGTATTGATTCTGCTATGACACCTTGTGGTGTGGCTGCCATGTGGCCAGCGGTATTACATACTGATTCCACTATAACACCTTGTGGTGTGGCTGCCATTTGGCTGGTCGTATTACATACTGGTTGCTCTACATCACCTTGTGGTGTGGCTGCCATTCGGCCGCTGGTATTATATACTGATTCCACTATGACACCTTGTATTCTGTCTGCCATGCGGCCGGCAGTATTACATACTGATTCCGCTATGACACCTTGTAGTGTGGCTGCCATGCGGCCAGTGGTATTACATACTGATTCCGCTATAATACCTTGTGGTGTGGCTGCCATACAGCCGGCGGTATTACATACTAATTTTGCTATAACACCTTGTGGTGTGGCTTCCATGCAGCCGGTGGTATTACATACTGATTCCGCTATAACACCTTGTGGTGTGGCTGCCATGCGGCCAGTGGTATTAGATACTGGTTCTGCTATGACAGCTTGTGGTGTGGCTGCCATGCCGCTGGTGGTATTACATACTGATTCCGCTATAACACCTTGTTGTATGGCTGCCATGCAGCCGGTGATATTACATACTGATTCCGCTATAACACCTTGTGGTGTGCCTGCCATGCGGCCGGCGGCATTATCTACTGATTCCGTTATGACACCTTGTGGTGTGGCTGCCATGTGGCCAGCGGTATTACATACTGATTCCACTATAACACCTTGTGGTGTGGCTGCCATTTGGCTGGTGGTATTACATACTGGTTGCTCTATATCACCTTGTGGTGTGGCTGCCATTCGGCCGCTGGTATTATATACTGATTCCACTATGACACCTTGTGTTCTGGCTGCCATGCGGCCGGCAGTATTACATACTGATTCCGCTATGACACCTTGTAGTGTGGCTGCCATGCAGCCAGTGGTATTACATAATGATTCCGCTATAATACCTTGTGGTGTGGCTGCCATACAGCCGGCGGTATTACATACTAATTTCGCTATAACACCTTCTGGTGTGGCTTCCATGCGGCCGGTGGTATTACATACTGATTCCGCTATAACACCTTGTGGTGTGGCTGCCATGCGGCCAGTGGTATTACATACTGTTTCCGCTATAACACCGTATATTGTGGCTGTCACGTGGCTGGTGGTATTACATACTGATTCCGCTATAACACCTTGTGGTATGGCTGCCATGCAGCCGGCGATATTACATACTGATTCCGCTATAACACCTTGTGGTGTGCCTGCCATGCGGCCGGCGGCATTATGTACTGATTCCGTTATGACACCTTGTGGTGTGGCTGCCATGTGGCCAGCAGTATTACATACTGATTCCACTATAACACCTTGTGGTGTGGCTGCCATTTGGCTGGTCGTATTACATACTGGTTGCTCTATATCACCTTGTGGTGTGGCTGCCATTCGGCCGCTGGTATTATATACTGATTCCACTATGACACCTTGTGTTCTGGCTGCCATGCGGCCGGCAGTATTACATACTGATTCCGCTATGACACCTTGTAGTGTGGCTGCCATACAGCCGGCGGTATTACATACTAATTTCGCTATAACACCTTGTGGTGTGGCTTCCATGCGGCCGGTGGTATTACATACTGATTCCGCTATAACACCTTGTGGTGTGGCTGCCATGCGGCCAGTGGTATTACATACTGTTTCCGCTATAACACCGTATATTGTGGCTGTCACGTGGCTGGTGGTATTACATACTGATTCCGCTATAACACCTTGTGGTATGGCTGCCATGCAGCCGGCGATATTACATACTGATTCCGCTATAACACCTTGTGGTGTGCCTGCCATGCGGCCGGCGGCATTATGTACTGATTCCGTTATGACACCTTGTGGTGTGGCTGCCATGCAGCCGGCGGTATTATGTATTGATTCTGCTATGACACCTTGTGGTGTGGCTGCCATGTGGCCAGCGGTATTACATACTGATTCCACTATAACACCTTGTGGTGTGGCTGCCATTTGGCTGGTCGTATTACATACTGGTTGCTCTACATCACCTTGTGGTGTGGCTGCCATTCGGCCGCTGGTATTATATACTGATTCCACTATGACACCTTGTATTCTGTCTGCCATGCGGCCGGCAGTATTACATACTGATTCCGCTATGACACCTTGTAGTGTGGCTGCCATGCGGCCAGTGGTATTACATACTGATTCCGCTATAATACCTTGTGGTGTGGCTGCCATACAGCCGGCGGTATTACATACTAATTTTGCTATAACACCTTGTGGTGTTGCTTCCATGCAGCCGGTGGTATTACATACTGATTCCGCTATAACACCTTGTGGTGTGGCTGCCATGCGGCCAGTGGTATTAGATACTGGTTCCGCTATGACAGCTTGTGGTGTGGCTGCCATGCCGCTGGTGGTATTACATACTGATTCCGCTATAACACCTTGTTGTATGGCTGCCATGCAGCCGGTGATATTACATACTGATTCCGCTATAACACCTTGTGGTGTGCCTGCCATGCGGCCGGCGGCATTATCTACTGATTCCGTTATGACACCTTGTGGTGTGGCTGCCATGTGGCCAGCGGTATTACATACTGATTCCACTATAACACCTTGTGGTGTGGCTGCCATTTGGCTGGTGGTATTACATACTGGTTGCTCTATATCACCTTGTGGTGTGGCTGCCATTCGGCCGCTGGTATTATATACTGATTCCACTATGACACCTTGTGTTCTGGCTGCCATGCGGCCGGCAGTATTACATACTGATTCCGCTATGACACCTTGTAGTGTGGCTGCCATGCAGCCAGTGGTATTACATAATGATTCCGCTATAATACCTTGTGGTGTGGCTGCCATACAGCCGGCGGTATTACATACTAATTTCGCTATAACACCTTCTGGTGTGGCTTCCATGCGGCCGGTGGTATTACATACTGATTCCGCTATAACACCTTGTGGTGTGGCTGCCATGCGGCCAGTGGTATTACATACTGTTTCCGCTATAACACCGTATATTGTGGCTGTCACGTGGCTGGTGGTATTACATACTGATTCCGCTATAACACCTTGTGGTATGGCTGCCATGCAGCCGGCGATATTACATACTGATTCCGCTATAACACCTTGTGGTGTGCCTGCCATGCGGCCGGCGGCATTATGTACTGATTCCGTTATGACACCTTGTGGTGTGGCTGCCATGCAGTCGGCGGTATTATGTATTGATTCTGCTATGACACTTTGTGGTGTGGCTGCCATGTGGCCAGCGGTATTACATACTGATTCCACTATAACACCTTGTGGTGTGGCTGCCATTTGGCTGGTCGTATTACATACTGGTTGCTCTACATCACCTTGTGGTGTGGCTGCCATTCGGCCGCTGGTATTATATACTGATTCCACTATGACACCTTGTATTCTGGCTGCCATGCGGCCGGCAGTATTACATACTGATTCCGCTATGACACCTTGTAGTGTGGCTGCCATGCGGCCAGTGGTATTACATACTGATTCCGCTATAATACCTTGTGGTGTGGCTGCCATACAGCCGGCGGTATTACATACTAATTTTGCTATAACACCTTGTGGTGTGGCTTCCATGCAGCCGGTGGTATTACATACTGATTCCGCTATAACACCTTGTGGTGTGGCTGCCATGCGGCCAGTGGTATTAGATACTGGTTCCGCTATGACAGCTTGTGGTGTGGCTGCCATGCCGCTGGTGGTATTACATACTGATTCCGCTATAATACCTTGTGGTATGGCTGCCATGCAGCCGGCGATATTACATACTGATTCCGCTATAACACCTTGTGGTGTGCCTGCCATGCGGCCGGTGGCATTATGTACTGATTCCGTTATGACACCTTGTGGTGTGGCTGCCATGTGGCCAGCGGTATTACATACTGATTCCACTATAACACCTTGTGGTGTGGCTGCCATTTGGCTGGTGGTATTACAAACTGGTTGCTCTATATCACCTTGTGGTGTGGCTGACATTTGGCCGCTGGTATTATATACTGATTCCACTATGACACCTTGTATTCTGGCTGCCATGCGCCTGGCGGTATTACATACTAATTTCACTATAACACCTTGGGGTGTGGCTTCCATGCGGCCGGTTGTATTTCATACTGATTCCGCTATAACACCTTGTGGTGTGGCTGCCATGCGGCCAGTGGTATTACATACTGATTCTGCTATAACAACTTGTGGTGTTGCTGCCATGCGGCCAGCTGTATTACATACTGATTCCACTATAACACCTTCTGGTGGGGCTGCCATGCAGCTGGCGATATTACATACTGATTCCACTATAACACCTTCTGGTGGGGCTGCCATGCGGCCGGCAGTATTACATACTAATTTCGCTATAACACCTTGTGGTGTGGCTGTCATGCGGCCAGTGGTATTAGATACTGATTCCGCTATGACAGCTTGTGGTGTGGCTGCCATGCCGCTGGTGGTATTACATACTGATTCCGCTATAACACCTTGTAGTGTGGCTGTCATGTGGCTGGTGGTATTACATACTGATTCCGCTATGACACCTTGTGGTGTGGCTGCCATGCGGCCGATGTTATTAAATACTAATTCCGCTATGACTCCTTGTGGTGTTGCTGCCATGTTGCCGGTGGTATCACATACTGATTCTGCTATGACACCTTGTGCTGTGGATGCCATGCGCCCAGTGGTATTATATACATATTCCACTATAACACCTTGTGGTGTGGCTGCCATGCGGCCGGCAGCATTACATACTGATTCTGCTATAACACCTTGTGGTGTGGCTGCCATGCGGCCGGCAGCATTACATACTGATTCCGCTATAACACCATGCTCTAATACAACAGGAAGTCCACTACTGACATCACGAGTGATTTCAGTAGGGCCGCCAACAAATGGCAGGCGTTCCTTTTGGAATGCCTTTGTTTGTGCAGCCACCCCCCCACCCACCTACAAAATGGGGCGAGCTGTCGATCAACATCGACAGCCTCCCCGTTTTGTTGCGAATTCCGAAGCGTGTGAAATTCTCACTCCATACGGTTTGTGGCTGCCATGCGGCCGGTTGTATTACATATAAATACATTATGTAATAAAACTTAGCAATAAATAGAGGTTTTTAGCATAATCATGGCCAAGGTTATGAGCCTACCCACCAAAGTTTGGGGTCACCCAGACAATTTCGTGTTTTACATGAAAACTGACTATTATTTATCAAATGAGTTGCAAAAAGAATAGAACATATAGGCCCTCATTCAGAGCCGCTCGTAAGTGGCCACTCGTTCGTTATGAGCGATGTTCGCTCATCTGCGCATGCGCGAACCAGTCAGTGCGGCCGAAAATCGTTTGTTCGCTAAATAGCGAATGCCTGCTATTTTGAGTGACAGGAGGAGGCATATGTGGGTGGTAACAGGGGAAGGTGCTTGAAAACGGGGAGTGGAATTCTGAACACAGGCGTGCTTAAAGGTCAAAATGGGCGTTTTAAGGGTGTGCATAATTAATACAGCAGCGTCATTGACCACGTCACTTGGTTTTTTTATAGGCAGAACTGCTCGCAAAATAGTGGTTGGAAAAACCAACCACAAGAATAGCGAGCAGTTCATACGCTGTTCGATATACTCGATTAATCTATTAAATAGCGGGCATGACGTATGGTGCGAGCGGCCAGGGGACGTATTTTTCAAAATTACGACAGCAAGTTTTGTTCGCCCGTTCAGACTTAGAGGCGTGAACAGACCGCAAAGAGCGAACGGTTCATTTGAATAGCCACCCCTTTTTCCAGAACGAACGACCGCAAATAGCGTCCGGCTCTGAATGAGGGCCATAGTCAAGACATTGGCAAGGTTAGAAATAATGATTTTTATTTGAAATAATAATTTTGTCCTTCAAACTTTGCTTTTGTCAAAGAATGCTCCTTTTGCAGCAATGAGAGCATTACAGACCTTTGGCACCTAGCTGTTACTTTGTTGAGGTAATCTGAAGAAATGTCACCACACGCTTCCTGAAGCACCTCCCACAAGTTGGATTGGCTTGATGGGTACTTCTTGCGTACCATACGGTCAAGCTGCTCCCACAACAGCTCAATGGGGTGAGATCTGGTGACTGCACTGGCCACTCCATTACAGACAGAGGGCCTGATTCAGAGCCGGACGCTATTTGCGCTCGCACGTTCAGAAAAAGGGGCCGGATATTTAAATAGAGCGCTCGCTCTTTGCGGTCTGTTGACGCCTCTATGTCTGAGCGAACGAAACATGCGCTCGCTATTTTTTTTAAAACGCCCCCTGGCCGCTCGCATCCTACGTCATCTCCGCTATTTATAAGATTAATCGAGTACATCGAAAGGCGTATGAACTGCTCGCACTGCTTGTGGTAGGATTTTCCTACTGCAATCATGCGAGCAGTTCAGGCTAAAAGACAACCAAGTGACGTGGTCGATGACGCTGCTTTGTTAATTATGCACACCCTTAAAATGCCCGTTTTGATCGTTTGGCACGCCTGCGTTCGGATCACCACTCCCCGTTTTCAAGCACCTTCCCCTGTTACCACCCACAAATGCCTCATTCTGTCACTCAAATTAGCAGGCAATTTCCAACCGTAATGAATTGTTCGCGCATGCGAATTACAACCCACACGCTTGCGCAGTTGTGCGAACATCGCTCGGAGCGTACGAGCGGCCGCTTACGAGCGGCTCTGAATCAGGCCCAGAATACCAGCTGATTGCTTCTTCCCTAAATAGTTCTTGTATAATTTGGAGATGTGCTTTGTGTCATTGTCCTGTTGGAGGAGGAAATTGGTTCCAATCACGCGCTGTCCACAGGTTATGACATGGCATTACAAAATGGAGTGATAGCCTTCCTTATTCAAAATACCTTTTACCTTGTACAAATCTCCCACTTTACCAGCACCAAAGCAGCCCCAGACCATGACATTACCACCACCATGCTTGGCAGATGGCGTCAGGCACTCTTCCAGCATCTTTTCACTTGTTCTGCGTCTCACAAATGTTGTTCTGTGTGATCCAAACACCTCAAACTTAGATTCGTCTGTCCATAACACTTTATTCCAATCTTCCTCTGTCCAATGTCTGTGTTATTATTTTGCCCATATTAATCTTTTCCTGTTATTGGCCAGTCTCAGATATGGCTTTTTCTTTGCCACTCTGCCTAGAAGGCCAGCATCCCGGAGTCGCCTCTTCACTGTAGACGGTGCCACTGGCGTTGTGCGGGTACCATTTAAAGAAGTTGCCAGTTGAGGACTTGTGAGGCGTCTATTTCTCAAACTAGAAACTATAATGTACTTGTCTTCTTGCACAGTTGTGCACCGGGGCCTACCACTTCTCTTTCTACTGTGGTTAGAGCCTGTTTGTGCTGTTCTCTGAAGGGAGTAGTACACACCATTGTAGAAAATGTTCAGTTTCTAGGCAATTTCTCACATGGAATAGCCTTAATTTATAAGAGCAAGAATAGACTGTCGAGTTTCACATGAAAGTGCTCTCTTTTCTGGCCATTTGGAGAGTATAAAAAACCCACAAATGTGATGCTCCAGATACTCAACTAGCTTCTCAAATGAGCAAATTCATTTCAGCTGTGCTAACATAATTGCACAAGGGTTTTCAAAGGTTTTCTAATCATCCATTAGTCTTCTAATGCACTTAGCAAACACAATGTATCATTAGAACACTGGAGTGATGGTTGCTTGAAATGGGCCTCTATACACCTATGTAGATATTACTTTAAAAACTCACCCACATAACAGAGAAATGAGGCAGCATGGAGAGATAGTACCTACCACCCACATAACAGAGAGATGAGGCGGCATGGAGAGACAGTACCTACCACCCACATAACAGAGAGATGAGGCAGCATGGAGAGACAGAACCTACCACCCACACAACAGAGAGATGAGGCAGCATGGAGAAACAGTACCTACCACCCACATAACAGAGAGATGAGGCAGCATGGAGAGACAGTACCTACCACCCACATAACAGAGAGATGAGGCATCATGGAGAGACAGTACCTACCACCCACATAACAGAGAGATGAGGCGGCATGGAGAGACAGTACCTACCACCCACATAACAGAGAGATGAGGCGGCATGGAGAGACAGTACCTACCACCCACATAACAGAGAGATGAGGCGGCATGGAGAGACAGTACCTACCACCCACATAACAGAGAGATGAGGTGGCATGGAGAGACAGTACCTACCACCCACATAACAGAGAGATGAGGCGGCATGGAGAGACAGTACCTACCACCCACATAACAGAGATATGAGGCGGCATGGAGAGACAGTACCTACCACCCACATAACAGAGAGATGAGGAGACATGGAGAGACAGTACCTACCACCCACATAACAGAGAGATGAGGCGGCATGGAGAGACAGTACCTACCACCCACATAACAGAGAGATGAGGCGGCATGGAGAGACAGTACCTACCACCCACATAACAGAGAGATGAGGCGGCATGGAGAGACCGTAACTACCACCCACATAACAGAGAGATGAGGCGGCATGGAGAGACAGTACCTACCACCCACATAACAGAGAGATGAGGTGGCATGGAGAGACAGTACCTACCACCCACATAACAGAGAGATGAGGCGGCATGGAGAGACAGTACCTACCACCCACATAACAGAGAGATGAGGCATCATGGAGAGACAGTACCTACCACCCACATAACAGAGTGATGAGGCGGCATGGAGAGACAGTACCTACCACCCACATAACAGAGAGATGAGGCGGCATGGAGAAACAGTACCTACCACCCACATAACAGAGAGATGAGGCGGCATGGAGAGACAGTACCTACCACCCACATAACAGAGAGATGAGGCGGCATGGAGAGACTGTACCTACCACCCACATAACAGAGAGGTGAGGTGGCATGGAGAGACAGTACATTCCACCAACATAACAGAGAGATGAGGCAGCATGGAGAGACAGTACCTACCACCCACATAACAGAGATGAGGCAGCATGGAGAGATAGTACCTACCACCCACATAACAGAGAGATGAGGCAGCATGGACAGACAGTACCTACCACCCACATAACAGAGAGATAAGGCGGCATGGAAGAGACCGTACCTACCACCCACATAACAGAGAGGTGTGGTGGCATGGAGAGACAGTACCTACCACCCACATAACAGAGAGATGAGGCAGCATGGAGAGACAGTACCTACCACCCACATAACAGAGAAATGAGGCAGCATGGAGAGACAGTACCTACCACCCACATAACAGAGAGATGAGGCGGCATGGAGAGACAGTACCTACCACCCACATAACAGAGAGATGAGGTGGCATGGAGAGACAGTACCTACCACACACATAACAGAGAGATGAGGTGGCATGGAGAGACAGTACCTACTACCCACATAACAGAGAGATGAGGCAGCATGGAGAGACAGTACCTACCACCCACATAACAGAGGGATGAGGCAGAATGGAGAGACAGTACCTACCACCCACATAACAGAGATGAGGCAGCATGGAGAGACAGTACCTACCACCCACATAACAGAGAGATGAGGCGGCATGGAGAGACAGTACCTACCACCCACATAACAGAGAGATGAGGCGGCATGGAGAGACAGCACCTACCACCCACATAACAGAGTGATGAGGCATGGAGAGATAGTACCTACCACCCACATAACAGAGAGGTGAGGTGGCATGGAGAGACAGTACCTACCACCCACATAACAGAGAGATGAGGCGGCATGGAAGAGACTGTACCTACCACCCATATAACAGAGAGGTGAGGTGGCATGGAGAGACAGTACCTACCACCCACATAACAGAGAGATGAGGCGGCATGGAGAGACAGTACCTACCACCCCCATAACAGAGAAATGAGGCAGCATGGAGAGACAGTACCTACCAGCCACATAACAGAGAGATGAGGCGGCATGGAGAGACAATACCTACCACACACATAACAGAGAGATGAGGCGGCATGGAGAGACAGTACCTACTACCCACATAACAGAGAGATGAGGCAGCATGGAGAGACAGTACCTACCACCCACATAACAGAGAGATGAGGCAGAATGGAGAGACAGTACCTACCACCCACATAACAGAGAGATGAGGCAGCATGGAGAGACAGTACCTACCACCCACATAACAGAGAGATGAGGCGGCATGGAGAGACAGTACCTACCACCCACATAACAGAGAGATGAGGCAGCATGGAGAGACAGCACCTACCACCCACATAACAGAGTGATGAGGCATGGAGAGATAGTACCTACCACCCACATAACAGAGAGATGAGGCAGCATGGAGAGACAATACCTACCACCCACATAACAGAGTGATTAGGCATGGAGAGATAGTACCTACCACCCACATAACAGAGAGATGAGGCAGCATGGAGAGACAGTACCTACCACCCACATAACAGAGAGATGAGGCAGCAAGGAGAGAGAGTACCTAACACCCTCATAACAAAGAGAGGAGGCAGCATGGAGAGACAGTACCTACCACCCACATAACAGAGAGATGAGGCAGCATGGAGAGACAGTACCTACCACCCACATAACAGAGAGTTGAGGCGGCATGGAGAGACAGTACCCACCACCCACATAACAGAGAGATGAGGCAGCATGGAGAGACAGTACCTACCACCCACATAACAGAGAGATGAGGCAGAATGGAGAGACAGTACCTACCACCCACATAACAGAGAGATGAGGCGGCATGGAGAGACAGTACCTACCACCCACATAACAGAGAGATGAGGCGGCATGGAGAGACAGAACCTTCCACCCACATAACAGAGATGAGGCGGCATGGAGAGACAGTACCTACCACCCACACAACAGAGAGATGAGGCGGCATGAAGAGACAGTACCTACCACCCACATAACAGAGAGATGAGGCATCATGGAGAGACAGTACCTAACACCCACATAATAGAGAGATGAGGCAGCATGGAGAGACTGTACCTACCACCCACATAACAGAGAGATGAGGCAGAATAGAGAGACAGTACCTACCACCCACACAACAGAGAGATGAGGCGGCATGAAGAGACAGTACCTACCACCCACATAACAGAGAGATGAGGCGGCATGGAGAGACAGTACCTACCACCCACATAACAGAGAGATGAGGTGGCATGGAGAGATAGTACCTACCACCCACATAACAGAGAGATGAGGCATCATGGAGAGACAGTACCTACCACCCACATAACAGAGAGATGAGGCATCATGGAGAGACAGTACCTACCACCCACATAACAGAGAGATGAGGCGGCATGGAGAAACAGTACCTACCACCCACATAACAGAGAGATGAGGCGGCATGGAGAGACAGTACCTACCACCAACATAACAGAGAGATGAGGCATCATGGAGAGACAGTACCTACCACCCACATAACAGAGAGATGAGGCAGCATGGACAGACAGTACCTACCACCCACATAACAGAGAGATGAGGCAGCATGGAAGAGACCGTACCTACCACCCACATAACAGAGAGGTGAGGTGGCATGGAGAGACAGTACCTACCACCCACATAACAGAGAGATGAGGCGGCATGGAGAGACAGTACCTACCACCCACATAACAGAGAGATGAGGCGGCATGGAGAGACAGCACCTACCACCCACATAACAGAGAGATGAGGTGGCATGGAGAGACAGCACCTACCACACACATAACAGAGAGATGAGGCGGCATGGAGAGACAGTACCTACTACCCACATAACAGAGAGATGAGGCAGCATGGAGAGACAGTACCTACCACCCACATAACAGAGAGATGAGGCAGAATGGAGAGACAGTACCTACCACCCACATAACAGAGATGAGGCAGCATGGAGAGACAGTACCTACCATCCACACAACAGAGAGATGAGGCGGCATGAAGAGACAGTACCTACCACCCACATAACAGAGAGATGAGGCGGCATGGAGAGACAGTACCTACCACCCACATAACAGAGAGATGAGGTGGCATGGAGAGATTGTACCTACCACCCACATAACAGAGAGATGAGGCATCATGGAGAGACATTACCTACCACCCACATAACAGAGAGATGAGGCATCATGGAGAGACAGTACCTACCACCCACATAACAGAGAGATGAGGCGGCATGGAGAGACAGTACCTACCACCCACATAACAGAGAGGTGAGGTGGCATGGAGAGACAGTACCTACCACCCACATAACAGAGAGATGAGGCGGCATGGAGAGACAGTACCTACCACCCACATAACAGAGAGATGAGGCGGCATGGAGAGACAGTACCTACCACCCACATAACAGAGAGATGAGGCGGCATGGAGAGACAGTACCTACCACCCACATAACAGAGAGATGAGGTGGCATGGAGAGACATTACCTACCACACACATAACAGAGAGATGAGGCGGCATGGAGAGACAGTACCTACTACCCACATAACAGAGAGATGATGCAGCATGTAGAGACAGTACCTACCACCAACATAACAGAGAGATGAGACAGAATGGAGAGACAGTACCTACCACCCACATAACAGAGATGAGGCAGCTTGGAGAGACAGTACCTACCACCCACATAACAGAGAGATGAGGCGGCATGGAGAGACAGTACCTACCACCCACATAACAGAGATGAGACAGCATGGAGAGACAGCACCTACCACCCACATAACAGAGTGATGAGGCATGGAGAGATAGTACCTACCACCACATAACAGAGAGATGAGGCAGCATGGAGAGACAGTACCTACCACCCACATAACAGAGTGATGAGGCATGGAGAGATAGTACCTACCACCAACATAACAGAGAGATGAGGCAGCATGGAGAGACAGTACCTACCACCCACATAACAGAGAGATGAGGCAGCATGAAGAGAGAGTACCTAACACCCTCATAACAAAGAGAGGAGGCAGCATGGAGAGACAGTACCTACCACCCACATAACAGAGAGATGAGGCAGCATGGAGAGACAGTACCTACCACCCACATAACAGAGAGATGAGGCAGCATGGAGAGACAGTACCTACCACCCACATAACAGAGAGATGAGGCGGCATGGAGAGACAGTACCCACCACCCACATAACAGAGAGATGAGGCGGCATGGAGAGACAGTACCTACCACCCACATAACAGAGAGATGAGGCGGCATGGACAGACAGTACCTACCACCCACATAACAGAGAGATGAGGCAGCATGGAAGAGACCATACCTACCACCCACATAACAGAGAGGTGAGGTGGCATGGAGAGACAGTACCTACCACCCACATAACAGAGAGATGAGGTGGCATGGAGAGACAGTACCTACCACCCACATAACAGAGAGATGAGGCGGCATTGAGAGACAGTACCTACCACCCACATAACAGAGAAATGAGGCAGCATGGAGAGACAGTACCTACCACCCACATAACAGAGAGATGAGGTGGCATGGAGAGACAGTACCTACCACACACATAACAGAGAGATGAGGCGGCATGGAGAGACAGTACCTACTACCCACATAACAGAGAGATGAGGCAGCATGGAGAGACAGTACCTACCACCCACATAACATAGACATGAGGCAGAATGGAGAGACAGTACCTACCACCCACATAATAGAGAGATGAGGCGGCATGGAGAGACTGTACCTACCACCCACAAAACAGAGAGATGAGGCAGAATAGAGAGACAGTACCTACCACCCACACAACAGAGAGATGAGGCGGCATGAAGAGACAGTACCTACCACCCACATAACAGAGAGATGAGGCGGCATGGAGAGACAGAACCTACCACCCACATAACAGAGAGATGAGGCGGCATGGAGATATAGTACCTACCACCCACATAACAGAGAGATGAGGCATCATGGAGAGACAGTACCTACCACCCACATAACAGAGAGATGAGGCATCATGGAGAGACAGTACCTACAACCCACATAACAGAGAGATGAGGCGGCACGGAGAAACAGTACCTACCACCCACATAACAGAGAGATGAGGCGGCATGGAGAGACAGTACCTACCACCCACATAACAGAGAGATGAGGCATCATGGAGAGACAGTACCTACCACCCACATAACAGAGAGATGAGGCGGCATGGAGAGACAGTACCTACCACCCACATAACAGAGAGATGAGGCGGCATGGAGAGACAGTACCTACCACCCACATAACAGAGAGATGAGGCGGCATGGAGAGACAGTACCTACCACCCACATAACAGAGAGATGAGGCGGCATGGAGAGACAGTACCTACCACCCACAAAACAGAGAGATGAGGTGGCATGGAGAGACAGTACCTACCACCAACATAACAGAGAGATGAGGCGGCATGGAGAGACAGTACCTACCACCCACATAACAGAGAGATGAGGCAGCATGGAGAGACAGTACCTACCACCCACATAACAAAGAGAGATGAGGCGGCATGGAGATACAGTACCTACCACCCACATAACAGAGAGATGAGGCGGCATGGAGAAACAGTACCTACCACCCACATAACAGAGAGATGAGACGGCATGGAGAGACAGTACCTACCACCCACATAACAGAGAGATGAGGCGGCATGGAGAGACCGTAACTAACACCCACATAACAGAGAGATGAGGCGGCATGGAGAGACAGTACCTACCACCCACATAACAGAGAGATGAGGCGGCATGGAGAGACAGTACCTACCACCCTCATAACAGAGAGATGAGGCGGCATGGAGAGACAGTACCTACCACCCACATAACAGAGAGATGAGGCATCATGGAGAGACAGTACCTACCACCCTCATAACAGAGAGATGAGGCGGCATGGAGAGACAGTACCTACCACCCACTTAACAGAGAGATGAGGCGTCATGGAGAGACAGTACATACCACCCACATAACAGAGAGATGAGGCTGCAAGGAGAGACAGTACCTACCACCCACATAACAGAGAGATGAGGCAGCATCGAGAGACAGTACCTACCACCCACATAACAGAGAGATGAGGCAGCATGGAGAGACAGTACCTACCACCCACATATCAGAGAGATGAGGCGGCATGGAGAGACAGTACCTACCACTCACATATCAGAGAGATGAGGCGGCATGGAGAGACAGTACCTTCCACCCACATAACAGAGAGATGAGGCAGCATGGAGAGACAGTACCTACCACCCACATAACAGAGAGATGAGGCGGCATGGAGAGACAGTACCTACCACCCACATAAGAGAGAGATGAGGCGGCATGGAGAGACAGCACCTACCACCCACATAACAGAGTGATGAGGCATGGAGAGATAGTACCTACCACCCACATAACAGAGAGATGAGGCAGCATGGAGAGACAATACCTACCACCCACATAACAGAGTGATGAGGCATGGAGAGATAGTACCTACCACCCACATAACAGAGAGATGAGGCAGCATGGAGAGACAGTACCTACCACCCAAATAACAGAGAGATGAGGCAGCATAGAGAGAGAGTACCTACCACCCTCATAACAAAGAGAGGAGGCAGCAAGGAGAGACTACCTACCACCCACATAACAGAGAGATGAGGCAGCATGGAGAGACAGTACCTACCACCCACATAACAGAGAGATGAGGCGGCATGGAGAGACAGTAACCACCACCCACATAACAGAGAGATGAGGCGGCATGGAGAGACAGTACCTACCACCCACATAACAGAGAGATGAGGCAGAATGGAGAGACAGTACCTACCACCCACATAACAGAGAGATGAGGCAGCATGGAGAGACACTACCTACCACCCACATAACAGAGAGATGAGGCGGCATGGAGAGACAGTACCTACCACCCACATAACAGAGAGATGAGGTGGCATGGAGAGATAGTACCTACCACCCACATAACAGAGAGATGAGGCATCATGGAGAGACAGTACCTACCACCCACATAACAGAGAGATGAGGCTGCATGGAGAAACAGTACCTACCACCCACATAACAGAGAGATGAGGCGGCATGGAGAGACAGTACCTACCACCCACATAACAGAGAGATGAGGCGGCATGGAGAGACAGTACCTACCACCCACATAACAGAGAGATGAGGCGGCATGGAGAGACAGTACCTACCACCCACATAACAGAGAGATGAGGCGGCATGGAGAGACCGTAACTAACACCCACATAACAG
The DNA here is from genome assembly GCA_031769625.1 of Taudactylus pleione. Taxonomy (NCBI): domain Eukaryota; kingdom Metazoa; phylum Chordata; class Amphibia; order Anura; family Myobatrachidae; genus Taudactylus; species Taudactylus pleione. The sequence continues at coordinate 470,172 of JAUIMM010001449.1, forward strand.
AGAGATGAGGCGGCATGGAGAGACAGTACCTACCACCCACATAACAGAGAGATGAGGCGGCATGGAGAGACAGTACCTACCACCCACATAACAGAGAGATGAGGCGGCATGGAGAGACAGTACCTACCACCCACATAACAGAGAGATGAGGCATCATGGAGAGACAGTACCTACCACCCACATAACAGAGAGATGAGGCGGCATGGAGAGACCGTAACTAACACCCACATAACAGAGAGATGAGGCGGCATGGAGAGACAGTACCTACCACCCACATAACAGAGAGATGAGGCAGCATGGAGAGACAGTACCTACCACCCACATAACAGAGAGATGAGGCGGCATGGAGAGACAGTAACCACCACCCACATAACAGAGAGATGAGGCAGCATGGAGAGACAGTACCTACCACCCACATAACAGAGAGATGAGGCGGCATGGAGAGACAGTAACCACCACCCACATAACAGAGAGATGAGGCGGCATGGAGAGACAGTACCTACCACCCACATAACAGAGAGATGAGGCAGAATGGAGAGACAGTACCTACCACCCACATAACAGAGAGATGAGGCGGCATGGAGAGACACTACCTACCACCCACATAACAGAGAGATGAGGCGGCATGGAGAGACAGAACCTTCCACCCACATAACAGAGAGATGAGGCGGCATGGAGAGACAGTACCTACCACCCACACAACAGAGAGATGAGGCGGCATGAAGAGACAGTACCTACCACCCACATAACAGAGAGATGAGGCATCATGGAGAGACAGTACCTACCACCCACATAATAGAGAGATGAGGCGGCATGGAGAGACTGTACCTACCACCCACATAACAGAGAGATGAGGCAGAATAGAGAGACAGTACCTACCACCCACACAACAGAGAGATGAGGCGGCATGAAGAGACAGTACCTACCACCCACATAACAGAGAGATGAGGCGGCATGGAGAGACAGTACCTACCACCCACATAACAGAGAGATGAGGCGGCATGGAGAGACAGTACCTACCACCCACATAACAGAGAGATGAGTTGGCATGGAGAGATAGTACCTACCACCCACATAACAGAGAGATGAGGCATCATGGAGAGACAGTACCTACCACCCACATAACAGAGAGATGAGGCAGCATGGAGAGACAGTACCTACCACCCACATAACAGAGTGATGAGGCATGGAGAGATAGTACCTACCACCCACATAACAGAAAGATGAGGCAGCATGGAGAGACAATACCTACCACCCTCATAACAGAGTGATGAGGCATGGAGAGATAGTACCTACCACCCACATAACAGAGAGATGAGGCAGCATGGAGAGACAGTACCTACCACCCAAATAACAGAGAGATGAGGCAGCATGGAGAGAGAGTACCTAACACCCTCATAACAAAGAGAGGAGGCAGCATGGAGAGACAGTACCTACCACCCACATAACAGAGAGATGAGGCGGCATGGAGAGACACTACCTACCACCCACATAACAGAGAGATGAGGCGGCATGGAGAGACAGAACCTTCCACCCACATAACAGGGAGATGAGGCGGCATGGAGAGACAGTACCTACCACCCACACAACAGAGAGATGAGGCAGAATGGAGAGACAGTACCTACCACCCACATAACAGAGAGATGAGGCATCATGGAGAGACAGTACCTACCACCCACATAATAGAGAGATGAGGCGGCATGGAGAGACTGTACCTACCACCCACATAACAGAGAGATGAGGCAGAATAGAGAGACAGTACCTACCACCCACACAACAGAGATATGAGGCGGCATGAAGAGACAGTACCTACCACCCACATAACAGAGAGATGAGGCGGCATGGAGAGACAGTACCTACCACCCACATAACAGAGAGATGAGGCGGCATGGAGAGACAGTACCTACCACCCACATAACAGAGAGATGAGTTGGCATGGAGAGATAGTACCTACCACCCACATAACAGAGAGATGAGGCATCATGGAGAGACAGTACCTACCACCCACATAACAGAGAGATGAGGCATCATGGAGATACAGTACCTACCACCGACATAACAGAGAGATGAGGCAGCATGGAGAAACAGTACCTACCACCCACATAACAGAGAGATGAGGCGGCATGGAGAGACAGTACCTACCACCCACATAACAGAGAGATGAGGCGGCATGGAGAGACAGTACCTACCACCCACATAACAGAGAGATGAGGCGGCATGGAGAGACAGTACCTACCACCCACATAACAGAGAGATGAGGCGGCATGGAGAGACCATAACTAACACCCACATAACAGAGAGATGAGGCAGCATGGAGAGACAGTACCTACCACCCACATAACAGAGAGATGAGGCAGCATGGAGAGACAGTACCTACCACCCACATAACAGAGAGATGAGGCGGCATGGAGAGACAGTACCTACCACCCACATAACAGAGAGATGAGGCATCATGGAGAGACAGTACCTACCACCCACATAACAGAGTGATGAGGCATGGAGAGATAGTACCTACCACCCACATAACAGAGAGATGAGGGGGCATGGAGAGATAGTACCTACCACCCACATAACAGAGAGATGAGGCATCATGGAGAGACAGTACCTACCACCCACATAACAGAGATATGAGGCATCATGGAGAGACAGTACCTACCACCGACATAAAGAGAGATGAGGCAGCATGGAGAAACAGTACCTACCACCCACATAACAGACAGATGAGGCGGCATGGAGAGACAGTACCTACCACCCACATAACAGAGAGATGAGGCGGCATGGAGAGACAGTACCTACCACCCACATAACAGAGAGATGAGGCGGCATGGAGAGACAGTACCTACCACCCACATAACAGAGAGATGAGGCGGCATGGAGAGACCGTAACTAACACCCACATAACAGAGAGATGAGGCAGCATGGAGAGACAGTACCTACCACCCACATAACAGAGAGATGAGGCGGCATGGAGAGACAGTACCTACCACCCACATAACAGAGAGATGAGGCGTCATGGAGAGACAGTACCTACCACCCACATAACAGAGAGATGAGGCATCATGGAGAGACAGTACCTACCACCCACATAACAGAGAGATGAGGCGGCATGGAGAGACAGTACAAACCACCCACTTAACAGAGAGATGAGGCGGCATGGAAAGACAGTACCTAACACCCACATAACAGAGAGATGAGGCGGCAAGGAGAGACAGTACCTACCACCCACATAACAGAGAGATGAGGCAGCATGGAGAGACAGCAACTACCACCCACATAACAGAGTGATGAGGCATGGAGAGATAGTACCTACCACCCACATAACAGAGAGATGAGGCAGCATGGAAAGACAATACCTACCACCCACATAACAGAGTGATGAGGCATGGAGAGATAATACCTACCACCCACATAACAGAGAGATGATGCAGCATGGAGAGACAGTACCTACCACCCACATAACAGAGAGATGAGGCATCATGGAGAGACAGTACCTACCACCCACATAACAGAGAGATGAGGCGGCATGGAGAGACAGTACCTACCACCCACATAACAGAGAGATGAGGCGGCATGGAGAGACAGTACCTACCACCCACATAACAGAGAGATGAGGCGGCATGGAGAGACAGTACCTACCACCCACATAACAGAGAGATGAGGTGGCATGGAGAGACAGTACCTACCACCCACAAAACAGAGAGATGAGGTGGCATGGAGAGACAGTACCTACCACCAACATAACAGAGAGATGAGGCGGCATGGAGAGACAGTACCTACCACCCACATAACAGAGAGATGAGGCAGCATGGAGAGACAGTACCTACCACCCACATAACAAAGAGAGATGAGGCGGCATGGAGATACAGTACCTACCACCCACATAACAGAGAGATGAGGCGGCATGGAGAAACAGTACCTACCTCCCACATAACAGAGAGATGAGGCGGCATGGAGAGACCGTAACTAACACCCACATAACAGAGAGATGAGGCGGCATGGAGAGACAGTACCTACCACCCACATAACAGAGAGATGAGGCGGCATGGAGAGACAGTACCTACCACCCACATAACAGAGAGATGAGGCGGCATGGAGAGACAGTACCTACCACCCACATAACAGAGAGATGAGGCATCATGGAGAGACAGTACCTACCACCCACATAACAGAGAGATGAGGCGGCATGGAGAGACAGTACCTACCACCCACTTAACAGAGAGATGAGGCGGCATGGAGAGACAGTACCTACCACCCACATAACAGAGAGATGAGGCGGCAAGGAGAGACAGTACCTACCACCCACATAACAGAGAGATGAGGCAGCATGGAGAGACAGTACCTACCACCCACATAACAGAGAGATGAGGCAGCATGGAGAGACAGTACCTACCACCCACATATCAGAGAGATGAGGCGGCATGGAGAGACAGTACCTACCACTCACATATCAGAGAGATGAGGCGGCATGGAGAGACAGTACCTACCACCCACATAACAGATAGATGAGGCAGCATGGAGAGACAGTACCTACCACCCACATAACAGAGAGATGAGGCGGCATGGAGAGACAGTACCTACCACCCACATAAGAGAGAGATGAGGCAGCATGGAGAGACAGTACCTACCACCCACATAACAGAGAGATGAGGCAGCATGGAGAGACAGTACCTACCACCCACATAACAGAGAGATGAGGCGGCATGGAGAGACAGTAACCACCACCCACATAACAGAGAGATGAGGCGGCATGGAGAGACAGTACCTACCACCCACATAACAGAGAGATGAGGCAGAATGGAGAGACAGTACCTACCACCCACATAACAGAGAGATGAGGCATGGAGAGATAGTACCTACCACCCACATAACAGAGAGATGAGGCAGCATGGAGAGACAATACCTACCACCCACATAACAGAGTGATGAGGCATGGAGAGATAGTACCTACCACCCACATAACAGAGAGATGAGGCAGCATGGAGAGACATTACCTACCACCGAAATAACAGAGAGATGAGGCAGCATGGAGAGAGAGTACCTAACACCCTCATAACAAAGAGAGGAGGCAGCATGGAGAGACAGTACCTACCACCCACATAACAGAGAGATGAGGCAGCATGGAGAGACAGTACCTACCACCCACATAACAGAGAGATGAGGCGGCATGGAGAGACAGTAACCACCACCCACATAACAGAGAGATGAGGCGGCATGGAGAGACAGTACCTACCACCCACATAACAGAGAGATGAGGCAGAATGGAGAGACAGTACCTACCACCCACATAACAGAGAGATGAGGCGGCATGGAGAGACACTACCTACCACCCACATAACAGAGAGATGAGGCGGCATGGAGAGACAGAACCTTCCACCCACATAACAGAGAGATGAGGCGGCATGGAGAGACAGTACCTACCACCCACACAACAGAGAGATGAGGCGGCATGAAGAGACAGTACCTACCACCCACATAACAGAGAGATGAGGCATCATGGAGAGACAGTACCTACCACCCACATAATAGAGAGATGAGGCGGCATGGAGAGACTGTACCTACCACCCACATAACAGAGAGATGAGGCAGAATAGAGAGACAGTACCTACCACCCACACAACAGAGAGATGAGGCGGCATGAAGAGACAGTACCTACCACCCACATAACAGAGAGATGAGGCGGCATGGAGAGACAGTACCTACCACCCACATAACAGAGAGATGAGGCGGCATGGAGAGACAGTACCTACCACCCACATAACAGAGAGATGAGTTGGCATGGAGAGATAGTACCTACCACCCACATAACAGAGAGATGAGGCAGCATGGAGAAACAGTACCTACCACCCACATAACAGAGAGATGAGGCGGCATGGAGAGACAGTACCTACCACCCACATAACAGAGAGATGAGGCGGCATGGAGAGACAGTACCTACCACCCACATAACAGAGAGATGAGGCGGCATGGAGAGACCATAACTAACACCCACATAACAGAGAGATGAGGCAGCATGGAGAGACAGTACCTACCACCCACATAACAGAGAGATGAGGCAGCATGGAGAGACAGTACCTACCACCCACATAACAGAGAGATGAGGCGGCATGGAGAGACAGTACCTACCACCCACATAACAGAGAGATGAGGCGTCATGGAGAGACAGTACCTACCACCCACATAACAGAGAGATGAGGCATCATGGAGAGACAGTACCTACCACCCACATAACAGAGAGATGAGGCGGCATGGAGAGACAGTACAAACCACCCACTTAACAGAGAGATGAGGCGGCATGGAAAGACAGTACCTAACACCCACATAACAGAGAGATGAGGCGGCAAGGAGAGACAGTACCTACCACCCACATAACAGAGAGATGAGGCAGCATGGAGAGACAGCAACTACCACCCACATAACAGAGTGATGAGGCATGGAGAGATAGTACCTACCACCCACATAACAGAGAGATGAGGCAGCATGGAAAGACAATACCTACCACCCACATAACAGAGTGATGAGGCATGGAGAGATAATACCTACCACCCACATAACAGAGAGATGATGCAGCATGGAGAGACAGTACCTACCACCCACATAACAGAGAGATGAGGCATCATGGAGAGACAGTACCTACCACCCACATAACAGAGAGATGAGGCGGCATGGAGAGACAGTACCTACCACCCACATAACAGAGAGATGAGGCGGCATGGAGAGACAGTACCTACCACCCACATAACAGAGAGATGAGGCGGCATGGAGAGACAGTACCTACCACCCACATAACAGAGAGATGAGGTGGCATGGAGAGACAGTACCTACCACCCACAAAACAGAGAGATGAGGTGGCATGGAGAGACAGTACCTACCACCAACATAACAGAGAGATGAGGCGGCATGGAGAGACAGTACCTACCACCCACATAACAGAGAGATGAGGCAGCATGGAGAGACAGTACCTACCACCCACATAACAAAGAGAGATGAGGCGGCATGGAGATACAGTACCTACCACCCACATAACAGAGAGATGAGGCGGCATGGAGAAACAGTACCTACCTCCCACATAACAGAGAGATGAGGCGGCATGGAGAGACCGTAACTAACACCCACATAACAGAGAGATGAGGCGGCATGGAGAGACAGTACCTACCACCCACATAACAGAGAGATGAGGCGGCATGGAGAGACAGTACCTACCACCCACATAACAGAGAGATGAGGCGGCATGGAGAGACAGTACCTACCACCCACATAACAGAGAGATGAGGCATCATGGAGAGACAGTACCTACCACCCACATAACAGAGAGATGAGGCGGCATGGAGAGACAGTACCTACCACCCACTTAACAGAGAGATGAGGCGGCATGGAGAGACAGTACCTACCACCCACATAACAGAGAGATGAGGCGGCAAGGAGAGACAGTACCTACCACCCACATAACAGAGAGATGAGGCAGCATGGAGAGACAGTACCTACCACCCACATAACAGAGAGATGAGGCAGCATGGAGAGACAGTACCTACCACCCACATATCAGAGAGATGAGGCGGCATGGAGAGACAGTACCTACCACTCACATATCAGAGAGATGAGGCGGCATGGAGAGACAGTACCTACCACCCACATAACAGATAGATGAGGCAGCATGGAGAGACAGTACCTACCACCCACATAACAGAGAGATGAGGCGGCATGGAGAGACAGTACCTACCACCCACATAAGAGAGAGATGAGGCAGCATGGAGAGACAGTACCTACCACCCACATAACAGAGAGATGAGGCAGCATGGAGAGACAGTACCTACCACCCACATAACAGAGAGATGAGGCGGCATGGAGAGACAGTAACCACCACCCACATAACAGAGAGATGAGGCGGCATGGAGAGACAGTACCTACCACCCACATAACAGAGAGATGAGGCAGAATGGAGAGACAGTACCTACCACCCACATAACAGAGAGATGAGGCATGGAGAGATAGTACCTACCACCCACATAACAGAGAGATGAGGCAGCATGGAGAGACAATACCTACCACCCACATAACAGAGTGATGAGGCATGGAGAGATAGTACCTACCACCCACATAACAGAGAGATGAGGCAGCATGGAGAGACATTACCTACCACCGAAATAACAGAGAGATGAGGCAGCATGGAGAGAGAGTACCTAACACCCTCATAACAAAGAGAGGAGGCAGCATGGAGAGACAGTACCTACCACCCACATAACAGAGAGATGAGGCAGCATGGAGAGACAGTACCTACCACCCACATAACAGAGAGATGAGGCGGCATGGAGAGACAGTAACCACCACCCACATAACAGAGAGATGAGGCGGCATGGAGAGACAGTACCTACCACCCACATAACAGAGAGATGAGGCAGAATGGAGAGACAGTACCTACCACCCACATAACAGAGAGATGAGGCGGCATGGAGAGACACTACTTACCACCCACATAACAGAGAGATGAGGCGGCATGGAGAGACAGAACCTTCCACCCACATAACAGAGAGATGAGGCGGCATGGAGAGACAGTACCTACCACCCACACAACAGAGAGATGAGGCGGCATGAAGAGACAGTACCTACCACCCACATAACAGAGAGATGAGGCATCATGGAGAGACAGTACCTACCACCCACATAATAGAGAGATGAGGCGGCATGGAGAGACTGTACCTACCACCCACATAACAGAGAGATGAGGCAGAATAGAGAGACAGTACCTACCACCCACACAACAGAGAGATGAGGCGGCATGAAGAGACAGTACCTACCACCCACATAACAGAGAGATGAGGCGGCATGGAGAGACAGTACCTACCACCCACATAACAGAGAGATGAGGCGGCATGGAGAGACAGTACCTACCACCCACATAACAGAGAGATGAGTTGGCATGGAGAGATAGTACCTACCACCCACATAACAGAGAGATGAGGCAGCATGGAGAAACAGTACCTACCACCCACATAACAGAGAGATGAGGCGGCATGGAGAGACAGTACCTACCACCCACATAACAGAGAGATGAGGCGGCATGGAGAGACAGTACCTACCACCCACATAACAGAGAGATGAGGCGGCATGGAGAGACCATAACTAACACCCACATAACAGAGAGATGAGGCAGCATGGAGAGACAGTACCTACCACCCACATAACAGAGAGATGAGGCAGCATGGAGAGACAGTACCTACCACCCACATAACAGAGAGATGAGGCGGCATGGAGAGACAGTACCTACCACCCACATAACAGAGAGATGAGGCATCATGGAGAGACAGTACCTACCACCCACATAACAGAGTGATGAGGCATGGAGAGATAGTACCTACCACCCACATAACAGAGAGATGAGGGGGCATGGAGAGATAGTACCTACCACCCACATAACAGAGAGATGAGGCATCATGGAGAGACAGTACCTACCACCCACATAACAGAGAGATGAGGCATCATGGAGAGACAGTACCTACCACCGACATAAAGAGAGATGAGGCAGCATGGAGAAACAGTACCTACCACCCACATAACAGAGAGATGAGGCGGCATGGAGAGACAGTACCTACCACCCACATAACAGAGAGATGAGGCGGCATGGAGAGACAGTACCTACCACCCACATAACAGAGAGATGAGGCGGCATGGAGAGACAGTACCTACCACCCACATAACAGAGAGATGAGGCGGCATGGAGAGACCGTAACTAACACCCACATAACAGAGAGATGAGGCGGCATGGAGAGACAGTACCTACCACCCACATAACAGAGAGATGAGGCGGCATGGAGAGACAGTACCTACCACCCACATAACAGAGAGATGAGGCGTCATGGAGAGACAGTACCTACCACCCACATAACAGAGAGATGAGGCATCATGGAGAGACAGTACCTACCACCCACATAACAGAGAGATGAGGCGGCATGGAGAGACAGTACAAACCACCCACTTAACAGAGAGATGAGGCGGCATGGAAAGACAGTACCTAACACCCACATAACAGAGAGATGAGGCGGCAAGGAGAGACAGTACCTACCACCCACATAACAGAGAGATGAGGCAGCATGGAGAGACAGCAACTACCACCCACATAACAGAGTGATGAGGCATGGAGAGATAGTACCTACCACCCACATAACAGAGAGATGAGGCAGCATGGAAAGACAATACCTACCACCCACATAACAGAGTGATGAGGCATGGAGAGATAATACCTACCACCCACATAACAGAGAGATGATGCAGCATGGAGAGACAGTACCTACCACCCACATAACAGAGAGATGAGGCATCATGGAGAGACAGTACCTACCACCCACATAACAGAGAGATGAGGCGGCATGGAGAGACAGTACCTACCACCCACATAACAGAGAGATGAGGCGGCATGGAGAGACAGTACCTACCACCCACATAACAGAGAGATGAGGCGGCATGGAGAGACAGTACCTACCACCCACATAACAGAGAGATGAGGTGGCATGGAGAGACAGTACCTACCACCCACAAAACAGAGAGATGAGGTGGCATGGAGAGACAGTACCTACCACCAACATAACAGAGAGATGAGGCGGCATGGAGAGACAGTACCTACCACCCACATAACAGAGAGATGAGGCAGCATGGAGAGACAGTACCTACCACCCACATAACAAAGAGAGATGAGGCGGCATGGAGATACAGTACCTACCACCCACATAACAGAGAGATGAGGCGGCATGGAGAAACAGTACCTACCTCCCACATAACAGAGAGATGAGGCGGCATGGAGAGACCGTAACTAACACCCACATAACAGAGAGATGAGGCGGCATGGAGAGACAGTACCTACCACCCACATAACAGAGAGATGAGGCGGCATGGAGAGACAGTACCTACCACCCACATAACAGAGAGATGAGGCGGCATGGAGAGACAGTACCTACCACCCACATAACAGAGAGATGAGGCATCATGGAGAGACAGTACCTACCACCCACATAACAGAGAGATGAGGCGGCATGGAGAGACAGTACCTACCACCCACTTAACAGAGAGATGAGGCGGCATGGAGAGACAGTACCTACCACCCACATAACAGAGAGATGAGGCGGCAAGGAGAGACAGTACCTACCACCCACATAACAGAGAGATGAGGCAGCATGGAGAGACAGTACCTACCACCCACATAACAGAGAGATGAGGCAGCATGGAGAGACAGTACCTACCACCCACATATCAGAGAGATGAGGCGGCATGGAGAGACAGTACCTACCACTCACATATCAGAGAGATGAGGCGGCATGGAGAGACAGTACCTACCACCCACATAACAGATAGATGAGGCAGCATGGAGAGACAGTACCTACCACCCACATAACAGAGAGATGAGGCGGCATGGAGAGACAGTACCTACCACCCACATAAGAGAGAGATGAGGCAGCATGGAGAGACAGTACCTACCACCCACATAACAGAGAGATGAGGCAGCATGGAGAGACAGTACCTACCACCCACATAACAGAGAGATGAGGCGGCATGGAGAGACAGTAACCACCACCCACATAACAGAGAGATGAGGCGGCATGGAGAGACAGTACCTACCACCCACATAACAGAGAGATGAGGCAGAATGGAGAGACAGTACCTACCACCCACATAACAGAGAGATGAGGCATGGAGAGATAGTACCTACCACCCACATAACAGAGAGATGAGGCAGCATGGAGAGACAATACCTACCACCCACATAACAGAGTGATGAGGCATGGAGAGATAGTACCTACCACCCACATAACAGAGAGATGAGGCAGCATGGAGAGACAGTACCTACCACCCAAATAACAGAGAGATGAGGCAGCATGGAGAGAGAGTACCTAACACCCTCATAACAAAGAGAGGAGGCAGCATGGAGAGACAGTACCTACCACCCACATAACAGAGAGATGAGGCAGCATGGAGAGACAGTACCTACCACCCACATAACAGAGAGATGAGGCGGCATGGAGAGACAGTAACCACCACCCACATAACAGAGAGATGAGGCGGCATGGAGAGACAGTACCTACCACCCACATAACAGAGAGATGAGGCAGAATGGAGAGACAGTACCTACCACCCACATAACAGAGAGATGAGGCGGCATGGAGAGACACTACCTACCACCCACATAACAGAGAGATGAGGCGGCATGGAGAGACAGAACCTTCCACCCACATAACAGAGAGATGAGGCGGCATGGAGAGACAGTACCTACCACCCACACAACAGAGAGATGAGGCGGCATGAAGAGACAGTACCTACCACCCACATAACAGAGAGATGAGGCATCATGGAGAGACAGTACCTACCACCCACATAATAGAGAGATGAGGCGGCATGGAGAGACTGTACCTACCACCCACATAACAGAGAGATGAGGCAGAATAGAGAGACAGTACCTACCACCCACACAACAGAGAGATGAGGCGGCATGAAGAGACAGTACCTACCACCCACATAACAGAGAGATGAGGCGGCATGGAGAGACAGTACCTACCACCCACATAACAGAGAGATGAGGCGGCATGGAGAGACAGTACCTACCACCCACATAACAGAGAGATGAGTTGGCATGGAGAGATAGTACCTACCACCCACATAACAGAGAGATGAGGCAGCATGGAGAAACAGTACCTACCACCCACATAACAGAGAGATGAGGCGGCATGGAGAGACAGTACCTACCACCCACATAACAGAGAGATGAGGCGGCATGGAGAGACAGTACCTACCACCCACATAACAGAGAGATGAGGCGGCATGGAGAGACCATAACTAACACCCACATAACAGAGAGATGAGGCAGCATGGAGAGACAGTACCTACCACCCACATAACAGAGAGATGAGGCGGCATGGAGAGACAGTACCTACCACCCACATAACAGAGAGATGAGGCGGCATGGAGAGACAGTACCTACCACCCACATAACAGAGAGATGAGGCATCATGGAGAGACAGTACCTACCACCCACATAACAGAGTGATGAGGCATGGAGAGATAGTACCTACCACCCACATAACAGAGAGATGAGGGGGCATGGAGAGATAGTACCTACCACCCACATAACAGAGAGATGAGGCATCATGGAGAGACAGTACCTACCACCCACATAACAGAGAGATGAGGCATCATGGAGAGACAGTACCTACCACCGACATAAAAGAGAGATGAGGCAGCATGGAGAAACAGTACCTACCACCCACATAACAGAGAGATGAGGCGGCATGGAGAGACAGTACCTACCACCCACATAACAGAGAGATGAGGCGGCATGGAGAGACAGTACCTACCACCCACATAACAGAGAGATGAGGCGGCATGGAGAGACAGTACCTACCACCCACATAACAGAGAGATGAGGCGGCATGGAGAGACCGTAACTAACACCCACATAACAGAGAGATGAGGCGGCATGGAGAGACAGTACCTACCACCCACATAACAGAGAGATGAGGCGGCATGGAGAGACAGTACCTACCACCCACATAACAGAGAGATGAGGCGGCATGGAGAGACAGTACCTACCACCCACATAACAGAGAGATGAGGCATCATGGAGAGACAGTACCTACCACCCACATAACAGAGAGATGAGGCGGTATGGAGAGACAGTACCTACCACCCACTTAACAGAGAGATGAGGCGGCATGGAAAGACAGTACCTACCACCCACATAACAGAGAGATGAGGCGGCAAGGAGAGACAGTACCTACCACCCACATAACAGAGAGATGAGGCAGCATGGAGAGACAGCAACTACCACCCACATAACAGAGTGATGAGGCATGGAGAGATAGTACCTACCACCCACATAACAGAGAGATGAGGCAGCATGGAAAGACAATACCTACCACCCACATAACAGAGTGATGAGGCATGGAGAGATAATACCTACCACCCACATAACAGAGAGATGATGCAGCATGGAGAGACAGTACCTACCACCCACATAACAGAGAGATGAGGCATCATGGAGAGACAGTACCTACCACCCACATAACAGAGAGATGAGGCGGCATGGAGAGACAGTACCTACCACCCACATAACAGAGAGATGAGGCGGCATGGAGAGACAGTACCTACCACCCACATAACAGAGAGATGAGGCATCATGGAGAGACAGTACCTACCACCCACATAACAGAGAGATGAGGCGGCATGGAGAGACAGTACCTACCACCCACTTAACAGAGAGATGAGGCGGCATGGAAAGACAGTACCTACCACCCACATAACAGAGAGATGAGGCAGCAAGGAGAGACAGTACCTACCACCCACATAACAGAGAGATGAGGCAGCATCGAGAGACAGTACCTACCACCCACATAACAGAGAGATGAGGCAGCATGGAGAGACAGTACCTACCACCCACATATCAGAGAGATGAGGCGGCATGGAGAGACAGTACCTACCACCCACACAACAGAGAGATGAGGCGGCATGAAGAGACAGTACCTACCACCCACATAACAGAGAGATGAGGCAGCATGGAGAGACAGTACCTACCACCCACATAACAGAGAGATGAGGCGGCATGGAGAGACAGTACCTACCACCCACATAACAGAGAGATGAGGTGGCATGGAGAGATAGTACCTACCACCCACATAACAGAGAGAAGAGGCATCATGGAGAGACAGTACCTACCACCGACATAATAGAGAGATGAGTTGGCATGGAGAAACAGTACCTACCACCCACATAACAGAGATGAGGCGGCATGGAGAGACAGTACCTACCACCCACATAACAGAAAGATGAGGCATCATGGAGAGACAGTACCTACCACCCACATAACAGAGAGATGAGGCAGCATGGACAGACAGTACCTACCACCCACATAACAGAGAGATGAGGTGGCATGGAAGAGACCGTACCTACCACCCACATAACAGAGAGGTGAGGTGGCATGGAGAGACAGTACCTACCACCCACATAACAGAGAGATGAGGCGGCATGGAGAGACAGTACCTACCACCCACATAACAGAGAGATGAGGTGGCATGGAGAGACAGTACCTACCACACACATAACAGAGAGATGAGGCGGCATGGAGAGACAGTACCTACTACCCACATAACAGAGAGATGAGGCAGCATGGAGAGACAGTACCTACCACCCACATAACAGAGAGATGAGGCAGAATGGAGAGACAGTACCTACCACCCACATAACAGAGATGAGGCAGCATGGAGAGACAGTACCTACCACCCACACAACAGAGAGATGAGGTGGCATGAAGAGACAGTACCTACCACCCACATAACAGAGAGATGAGGCGGCATGGAGAGACAGTACCTACCACCCACATAACAGAGAGATGAGGTGGCATGGAGAGATAGTACCTACCACCCACATAACAGAGAGATGAGGCATCATGGAGAGACAGTACCTACCACCCACATAACAGAGAGATGAGGCATCATGGAGAGAGTACCTACCACCCACACAACAGAGAGATGAGGCGGCATGAAGAGACAGTACCTACCACCCACATAACAGAGAGATGAGGCGGCATGGAGAGACAGTATCTACCACCCACATAACAGAGAGATGAGGCGGCATGGAGAGACAGTACCTACCACCCACATAACAGAGAGATGAGGTGGCATGGAGAGATAGTACCTACCACCCACATAACAGAGAGATGAGGCATCATGGAGAGACAGTACCTACCACCCACATAACAGAGAGATGAGGCATCATGGAGAGACAGTACCTACCACCCACATAACAGAGAGATGAGGCAGCATGGACAGACAGTACCTACCAGCCACATAACAGAGAGATGAGGCGGCATGGAAGAGACCGTACCTACCACCCACATAACAGAGAGGTGAGTTGGCATGGAGAGACAGTACCTACCACCCACATAACAGAGAGATGAGGCTTCATGGAGAGACAGTACCTACCACCCACATAATAGAGAGATGAGGTGGCATGGAGAGACAGTACCTACCACCCACATAACAGAGAAATGAGGCAGCATGGAGAGACAGTAACTACCACCCACACAACAGAGAGATGAGGCGGCATGAAGAGACAGTACCTACCACCCACATAACAGAGAGATGAGGTGGCATGGAGAGAAATTACCTACCACCCACATAACAGAGAGATGAGGCGGCATGGAGAGACAGTACCTACCACCCACATAACAGAGAGATGAGGTGGCATGGAGAGATAGTACCTACCACCCACATAACAGAGAGATGAGGCATCATGGAGAGACAGTACCTACCACCCACATAACAGAGAGATGAGGCATCATGGAGAGACAGTACCTACCACCGTCATAACAGAGAGATGAGGTGGCATGGAGAAAAAGTACCTACCACCCACATAACAGAGATGAGGCGGCATGGAGAGACAGTACCTACCACCCACATAACAGAGAGAAGAGGCATCATGGAGAGACAGTACCTACCACCCACATAACAGAGAGATGAGGCAGCATGGAGAGACAGTACCTACCACCCACATAACAGAGAGATGAGGCGGCATGGAAGAGACCGTACCTACCACCCACATAACAGAGAGGTGAGGTGGCATGGAGAGACAGTACCTACCACCCACATAACAGAGAGATGAGGCGGCATGGAGAGACAGTACCTACCACCCACATAACAGAGAGATGAGGCGGCATGGAGAGACAGTACCTACCACACAGATAACAGAGAGATGAGGCGGCATGGAGAGACAGTACCTACTACCCACATAATAGAGAGATGAGGCAGCATGGAGAGACAGTACCTACCACCCACATAACAGAGAGATGAGGCAGAATGGAGAGACAGTACCTACCACCCACATAACAGAGATGAGGCAGCATGGAGAGACAGTACCTACCACCCACACAACAGAGAGATGAGGTGGCATGAAGAGACAGTACCTACCACCCACATAACAGAGAGATGAGGCGGCATGGAGAGACAGTACCTACCACCCACATAACAGAGAGATGAGGTGGCATGGAGAGATAGTACCTACCACCCACATAACAGAGAGATGAGGTGGCATGGAGAGACAGTACCTACCACCCACATAACAGAGAGATGAGGTGGCATGGAGAGACAGTACCTACCACCCACATAACAGAGAGATGAGGCAGCATGGAGAGAGAGAACCTAACACCCTCATAAAAAAGAGAGGAGGCAGCATGGAGAGACAGTACCTACCACCCACATAACAGAGAGATGAGGCAGCATCGAGAGACAGTACCTACCACCCACATAACAGAGAGATGAGGCGGCATGGAGAGACAGTACCCACCACCCACATAACAGAGAGATGAGGCGGCATGGAGAGACAGTACCTACCACCCACATAACAGAGAGATGAGGTGGCATGGAGAGATAGTACCTACCACCCACATAACAGAGAGATGAGGCATCATGGAGAGACAGTACCTACCACCCACATAACAGAGAGATGAGGCAGCATGGAGAGAGAGTACCTAACACCCTCATAACAAAGAGAGGAGGCAGCATGGAGAGACAGTACCTACCACCCACATAACAGAGAGATGAGGCAGCATGGAGAGACAGTACCTACCACCCACATAACAGAGAGATGAGGGGGCATGGAGAGACAGTACCCACCACCCACATAACAGAGAGATGAGGCGGCATGGAGAGACAGTACCTACCACCGACATAACAGAGAGATGAGGCAGAATGGAGAGACAGTACCTACCACCCACATAACAGACAGATGAGGCAGCATGGAGAGACACTACCTACCACCCACATAACAGAGAAATGAGGCGGCATGGAGAGACAGAACCTTCCACCCACATAACAGAGAGATGAGGCGGCATGGAGAGACAGTACCTACCACCCACATAATAGAGAGATGAGGCGGCATGGAGAGACTGTACCTACCACCCACATAACAGAGAGATGAGGCAGAATAGAGAGACAGTACCTACCACCCACACAACAGAGAGATGAGGCGGCATGAAGAGACAGTACCTACCACCCACATAACAGAGAGATGAGGCGGCATGGAGAGACAGTACCTACCACCCACATAACAGAGAGATGAGGCGGCATGGAGAGACAGTACCTACCACCCACATAACAGAGAGATGAGGTGGCATGGAGAGATAGTACCTACCACCCACATAACAGAGAGAAGAGGCATCATGGAGAGACAGTACCTACCACCGACATAATAGAGAGATGAGTTGGCATGGAGAAACAGTACCTACCACCCACATAACAGAGATGAGGCGGCATGGCGAGACAGTACCTACCACCCACATAACAGAGAGATGAGGCATCATGGAGAGACAGTACCTACCACCCACATAACAGAGAGATGAGGCAGCATGGACAGACAGTACCTACCACCCACATAACAGAGAGATGAGGCGGCATGGAAGAGACCGTACCTACCACCCACATAACAGAGAGGTGAGGAGGCATGGAGAGACAGTACCTACCACCCACATAACAGAGAGATGAGGCGGCATGGAGAGACAGTACCTACCACCCACATAACAGAGAGATGAGGTGGCATGGAGAGACAGTACCTACCACACACATAACAGAGAGATGAGGCGGCATGGAGAGACAGTACCTACTACCCACATAACAGAGAGATGAGGCAGCATGGAGAGACAGTACCTACCACCCACATAACAGAGAGATGAGGCAGAATGGAGAGACAGTACCTACCACCCACATAACAGAGATGAGGCAGCATGGAGAGACAGTACCTACCACCCACACAACAGAGAGATGAGGTGGCATGAAGAGACAGTACCTACCACCCACATAACAGAGAGATGAGGCGGCATGGAGAGACAGTACCTACCACCCACATAACAGAGAGATGAGGTGGCATGGAGAGATAGTACCTACCACCCACATAACAGAGAGATGAGGCATCATGGAGAGACAGTACCTACCACCCACATAACAGAGAGATGAGGCATCATGGAGAGACAGTACCTACCACCCACACAACAGAGAGATGAGGCGGCATGAAGAGACAGTACCTACCACCCACATAACAGAGAGATGAGGCGGCATGGAGAGACAGTACCTACCACCCACATAACAGAGAGATGAGGCGGCATGGAGAGACAGTACCTACCACCCACATAACAGAGAGATGAGGTGGCATGGAGAGATAGTACCTACCACCCACATAACAGAGAGATGAGGCATCATGGAGAGACAGTACCTACCACCCACATAACAGAGAGATGAGGCATCATGGAGAGACAGTACCTACCACCCACATAACAGAGAGATGAGGCAGCATGGACAGACAGTACCTACCAGCCACATAACAGAGAGATGAGGCGGCATGGAAGAGACCGTACCTACCACCCACATAACAGAGAGGTGAGTTGGCATGGAGAGACAGTACCTACCACCCACATAACAGAGAGATGAGGCTTCATGGAGAGACAGTACCTACCACCCACATAATAGAGAGATGAGGCGGCATGGAGAGACAGTACCTACCACCCACATAACAGAGAAATGAGGCAGCATGGAGAGACAGTACCTACCACCCACACAACAGAGAGATGAGGCGGCATGAAGAGACAGTACCTACCACCCACATAACAGAGAGATGAGGTGGCATGGAGAGACAGTACCTACCACCCACATAACAGAGAGATGAGGCGGCATGGAGAGACAGTACCTACCACCCACATAACAGAGAGATGAGGTGGCATGGAGATATAGTATCCAACCACCCACATAACAGAGAGATGAGGCATCATGGAGAGACAGTACCTACCACCCACATAACAGAGAGATGAGGCATCATGGAGAGACAGTACCTACCACCGTCATAACAGAGAGATGAGGTGGCATGGAGAAACAGTACCTACCACCCACATAACAGAGATGAGGCGGCATGGAGAGACAGTACCTACCACCCACATAACAGAGAGAAGAGGCATCATGGAGAGACAGTACCTACCACCCACATAACAGAGAGATGAGGCAGCATGGAGAGACAGTACCTACCACCCACATAACAGAGAGATGAGGCGGCATGGAAGAGACCGTACCTACCACCCACATAACAGAGAGGTGAGGTGGCATGGAGAGACAGTACCTAC
This sequence comes from Taudactylus pleione, assembly GCA_031769625.1. Taxonomy (NCBI): domain Eukaryota; kingdom Metazoa; phylum Chordata; class Amphibia; order Anura; family Myobatrachidae; genus Taudactylus; species Taudactylus pleione. The sequence continues at coordinate 490,306 of JAUIMM010001449.1, forward strand.
CACCCACATAACAGAGAGATGAGGCGGCATGGAGAGACAGTACCTACCACCCACATAACAGAGAGATGAGGCGGCATGGAGAGACAGTACCTACCACACAGATAACAGAGCGATGAGGCGGCATGGAGAGACAGTACCTACTACCCACATAACAGAGAGATGAGGCAGCATGGAGAGACAGTACCTACCACCCACATAACAGAGAGATGAGGCAGAATGGAGAGACAGTACCTACCACCCACATAACAGAGATGAGGCAGCATGGAGAGACAGTACCTACCACCCACACAACAGAGAGATGAGGTGGCATGAAGAGACAGTACCTACCACCCACATAACAGAGAGATGAGGCGGCATGGAGAGACAGTACCTACCACCCACATAACAGAGAGATGAGGTGGCATGGAGAGATAGTACCTACCACCCACATAACAGAGAGATGAGGTGGCATGGAGAGACAGTACCTACCACCCACATAACAGAGAGATGAGGTGGCATGGAGAGACAGTACCTACCACCCACATAACAGAGAGATGAGGCAGCATGGAGAGAGAGAACCTAACACCCTCATAAAAAAGAGAGGAGGCAGCATGGAGAGACAGTACCTACCACCCACATAACAGAGAGATGAGGCAGCATGGAGAGACAGTACCTACCACCCACATAACAGAGAGATGAGGCGGCATGGAGAGACAGTACCCACCACCCACATAACAGAGAGATGAGGCGGCATGGAGAGACAGTACCTACCACCCACATAACAGAGAGATGAGGTGGCATGGAGAGATAGTACCTACCACCCACATAACAGAGAGATGAGGCATCATGGAGAGACAGTACCTACCACCCACATAACAGAGAGATGAGGCATCATGGAGAGACAGTACCTACCACACACATAACAGAGAGATGAGGCGGCATGGAGAAACAGTACCTACCACCCACATAACAGAGAGATGAGGCGGCATGGAGAGACAGTACCTACCACCCACATAACAGAGAGATGAGGCATCATGGAGAGACAGTACCTACCACCCACATAACAGAGAGATGAGGCAGCATGGACAGACAGTACCTACCACCCACATAAGAGAGAGATGAGGCAGAATGGAGAGACAGTACCTACCACCCACATAACAGAGAGATGAGGCAGCATGGAGAGACAGTACCTACCACCCACATAACAGAGAGATGAGGTGGCATGGAGAGACAGTACCTACCACTCACATAACAGAGAGATGAGGCAGCATGGAGAGACAGCACCTACCACCCACATAACAGAGTGATGAGGCATGGAGAGATAGTACCTACCACCCACATAACAGAGAGATGAGGCAGCATGGAGAGACAATACCTACCACCCACATAACAGAGTGATGAGGCATGGAGAGATAGTACCTACCACCCACATAACAGAGAGATGAGGCAGCATGGAGAGACAGTACCTACCACCCACATAACAGAGAGATGAGGCAGCATGGAGAGAGAGTACCTAACACCCTCATAACAAAGAGAGGAGGCAGCATGGAGAGACAGTACCTACCACCCACATAACAGAGAGATGAGGCAGCATGGAGAGACAGTACCTACCACCCACATAACAGAGAGATGAGGCGGCATGGAGAGACAGTACCCACCACCCACATAACAGAGAGATGAGGCGGCATGGAGAGACAGTACCTACCACCGACATAACAGAGAGATGAGGCAGAATGGAGAGACAGTACCTACCACCCACATAACAGAGAGATGAGGCGGCATGGAGAGACAGTACCTACCACCCACATAACAGAGAGATGAGGCGGCATGGAGAGACAGTACCTACCACCCACATAACAGAGAGATGAGGTGGCATGGAGAGATAGTACCTACCACCCACATAACAGAGAGATGAGGCATCATGGAGAGACAGTACCTACCACCGACATAATAGAGAGATGAGTTGGCATGGAGAAACAGTACCTACCACCCACATAACAGAGATGAGGCGGCATGGAGAGACAGTACCTACCACCCACATAACAGAGAGATGAGGCAGCATGGACAGACAGTACCTACCACCCACATAACAGAGAGATGAGGCGGCATGGAAGAGACCGTACCTACCACCCACATAATAGAGAGGTGAGGTGGCATGGAGAGACAGTACCTACCACCCACATAACAGAGAGATGAGGCGGCATGGAGAGACAGTACCTACCACCCACATAACAGAGAGATGAGGTGGCATGGAGAGACAGTACCTACCACACACATAACAGAGAGATGAGGCGGCATGGAGAGACAGTACCTACTACCCACATAACAGAGAGATGAGGCAGCATGGAGAGACAGTACCTACCACCCACATAACAGAGAGATGAGGCAGAATGGAGAGACAGTACCTACCACCCACATAACAGAGATGAGGCAGCATGGAGAGACAGTACCTACCACCCACACAACAGAGAGATGAGGTGGCATGAAGAGACAGTACCTACCACCCACATAACAGAGAGATGAGGCGGCATGGAGAGACAGTACCTACCACCCACATAACAGAGAGATGAGGTGGCATGGAGAGATAGTACCTACCACCCACATAACAGAGAGATGAGGCATCATGGAGAGACAGTACCTACCACCCACATAACAGAGAGATGAGGCATCATGGAGAGAGTACCTACCACCCACACAACAGAGAGATGAGGCGGCATGAAGAGACAGTACCTACCACCCACATAACAGAGAGATGAGGCGGCATGGAGAGACAGTATCTACCACCCACATAACAGAGAGATGAGGCGGCATGGAGAGACAGTACCTACCACCCACATAACAGAGAGATGAGGTGGCATGGAGAGATAGTACCTACCACCCACATAACAGAGAGATGAGGCATCATGGAGAGACAGTACCTACCACCCACATAACAGAGAGATGAGGCATCATGGAGAGACAGTACCTACCACCCACATAACAGAGAGATGAGGCAGCATGGACAGACAGTACCTACCAGCCACATAACAGAGAGATGAGGCGGCATGGAAGAGACCGTACCTACCACCCACATAACAGAGAGGTGAGTTGGCATGGAGAGACAGTACCTACCACCCACATAACAGAGAGATGAGGCTTCATGGAGAGACAGTACCTACCACCCACATAATAGAGAGATGAGGCGGCATGGAGAGACAGTACCTACCACCCACATAACAGAGAAATGAGGCAGCATGGAGAGACAGTAACTACCACCCACACAACAGAGAGATGAGGCGGCATGAAGAGACAGTACCTACCACCCACATAACAGAGAGATGAGGTGGCATGGAGAGACAGTACCTACCACCCACATAACAGAGAGATGAGGCGGCATGGAGAGACAGTACCTACCACCCACATAACAGAGAGATGAGGTGGCATGGAGAGATAGTACCTACCACCCACATAACAGAGAGATGAGGCATCATGGAGAGACAGTACCTACCACCCACATAACAGAGAGATGAGGCATCATGGAGAGACAGTACCTACCACCATCATAACAGAGAGATGAGGTGGCATGGAGAAACAGTACCTACCACCCACATAACAGAGATGAGGCGGCATGGAGAGACAGTACCTACCACCCACATAACAGAGAGAAGAGGCATCATGGAGAGACAGTACCTACCACCCACATAACAGAGAGATGAGGCAGCATGGAGAGACAGTACCTACCACCCACATAACAGAGAGATGAGGCGGCATGGAAGAGACCGTACCTACCACCCACATAACAGAGAGGTGAGGTGGCATGGAGAGACAGTACCTACCACCCACATAACAGAGAGATGAGGCGGCATGGAGAGACAGTACCTACCACCCACATAACAGAGAGATGAGGCGGCATGGAGAGACAGTACCTACCACACAGATAACAGAGAGATGAGGCGGCATGGAGAGACAGTACCTACTACCCACATAATAGAGAGATGAGGCAGCATGGAGAGACAGTACCTACCACCCACATAACAGAGAGATGAGGCAGAATGGAGAGACAGTACCTACCACCCACATAACAGAGATGAGGCAGCATGGAGAGACAGTACCTACCACCCACACAACAGAGAGATGAGGTGGCATGAAGAGACAGTACCTACCACCCACATAACAGAGAGATGAGGCGGCATGGAGAGACAGTACCTACCACCCACATAACAGAGAGATGAGGTGGCATGGAGAGATAGTACCTACCACCCACATAACAGAGAGATGAGGTGGCATGGAGAGACAGTACCTACCACCCACATAACAGAGAGATGAGGTGGCATGGAGAGACAGTACCTACCACCCACATAACAGAGAGATGAGGCAGCATGGAGAGAGAGAACCTAACACCCTCATAAAAAAGAGAGGAGGCAGCATGGAGAGACAGTACCTACCACCCACATAACAGAGAGATGAGGCAGCATCGAGAGACAGTACCTACCACCCACATAACAGAGAGATGAGGCGGCATGGAGAGACAGTACCCACCACCCACATAACAGAGAGATGAGGCGGCATGGAGAGACAGTACCTACCACCCACATAACAGAGAGATGAGGTGGCATGGAGAGATAGTACCTACCACCCACATAACAGAGAGATGAGGCATCATGGAGAGACAGTACCTACCACCCACATAACAGAGAGATGAGGCAGCATGGAGAGAGAGTACCTAACACCCTCATAACAAAGAGAGGAGGCAGCATGGAGAGACAGTACCTACCACCCACATAACAGAGAGATGAGGCAGCATGGAGAGACAGTACCTACCACCCACATAACAGAGAGATGAGGGGGCATGGAGAGACAGTACCCACCACCCACATAACAGAGAGATGAGGCGGCATGGAGAGACAGTACCTACCACCGACATAACAGAGAGATGAGGCAGAATGGAGAGACAGTACCTACCACCCACATAACAGACAGATGAGGCGGCATGGAGAGACACTACCTACCACCCACATAACAGAGAAATGAGGCGGCATGGAGAGACAGAACCTTCCACCCACATAACAGAGAGATGAGGCGGCATGGAGAGACAGTACCTACCACCCACATAATAGAGAGATGAGGCGGCATGGAGAGACTGTACCTACCACCCACATAACAGAGAGATGAGGCAGAATAGAGAGACAGTACCTACCACCCACACAACAGAGAGATGAGGCGGCATGAAGAGACAGTACCTACCACCCACATAACAGAGAGATGAGGCGGCATGGAGAGACAGTACCTACCACCCACATAACAGAGAGATGAGGCGGCATGGAGAGACAGTACCTACCACCCACATAACAGAGAGATGAGGTGGCATGGAGAGATAGTACCTACCACCCACATAACAGAGAGAAGAGGCATCATGGAGAGACAGTACCTACCACCGACATAATAGAGAGATGAGTTGGCATGGAGAAACAGTACCTACCACCCACATAACAGAGATGAGGCGGCATGGCGAGACAGTACCTACCACCCACATAACAGAGAGATGAGGCATCATGGAGAGACAGTACCTACCACCCACATAACAGAGAGATGAGGCAGCATGGACAGACAGTACCTACCACCCACATAACAGAGAGATGAGGCGGCATGGAAGAGACCGTACCTACCACCCACATAACAGAGAGGTGAGGAGGCATGGAGAGACAGTACCTACCACCCACATAACAGAGAGATGAGGCGGCATGGAGAGACAGTACCTACCACCCACATAACAGAGAGATGAGGTGGCATGGAGAGACAGTACCTACCACACACATAACAGAGAGATGAGGCGGCATGGAGAGACAGTACCTACTACCCACATAACAGAGAGATGAGGCAGCATGGAGAGACAGTACCTACCACCCACATAACAGAGAGATGAGGCAGAATGGAGAGACAGTACCTACCACCCACATAACAGAGATGAGGCAGCATGGAGAGACAGTACCTACCACCCACACAACAGAGAGATGAGGTGGCATGAAGAGACAGTACCTACCACCCACATAACAGAGAGATGAGGCGGCATGGAGAGACAGTACCTACCACCCACATAACAGAGAGATGAGGTGGCATGGAGAGATAGTACCTACCACCCACATAACAGAGAGATGAGGCATCATGGAGAGACAGTACCTACCACCCACATAACAGAGAGATGAGGCATCATGGAGAGACAGTACCTACCACCCACACAACAGAGAGATGAGGCGGCATGAAGAGACAGTACCTACCACCCACATAACAGAGAGATGAGGCGGCATGGAGAGACAGTACCTACCACCCACATAACAGAGAGATGAGGCGGCATGGAGAGACAGTACCTACCACCCACATAACAGAGAGATGAGGTGGCATGGAGAGATAGTACCTACCACCCACATAACAGAGAGATGAGGCATCATGGAGAGACAGTACCTACCACCCACATAACAGAGAGATGAGGCATCATGGAGAGACAGTACCTACCACCCACATAACAGAGAGATGAGGCAGCATGGACAGACAGTACCTACCAGCCACATAACAGAGAGATGAGGCGGCATGGAAGAGACCGTACCTACCACCCACATAACAGAGAGGTGAGTTGGCATGGAGAGACAGTACCTACCACCCACATAACAGAGAGATGAGGCTTCATGGAGAGACAGTACCTACCACCCACATAATAGAGAGATGAGGCGGCATGGAGAGACAGTACCTACCACCCACATAACAGAGAAATGAGGCAGCATGGAGAGACAGTACCTACCACCCACACAACAGAGAGATGAGGCGGCATGAAGAGACAGTACCTACCACCCACATAACAGAGAGATGAGGTGGCATGGAGAGACAGTACCTACCACCCACATAACAGAGAGATGAGGCGGCATGGAGAGACAGTACCTACCACCCACATAACAGAGAGATGAGGTGGCATGGAGATATAGTATCCAACCACCCACATAACAGAGAGATGAGGCATCATGGAGAGACAGTACCTACCACCCACATAACAGAGAGATGAGGCATCATGGAGAGACAGTACCTACCACCGTCATAACAGAGAGATGAGGTGGCATGGAGAAACAGTACCTACCACCCACATAACAGAGATGAGGCGGCATGGAGAGACAGTACCTACCACCCACATAACAGAGAGAAGAGGCATCATGGAGAGACAGTACCTACCACCCACATAACAGAGAGATGAGGCAGCATGGAGAGACAGTACCTACCACCCACATAACAGAGAGATGAGGCGGCATGGAAGAGACCGTACCTACCACCCACATAACAGAGAGGTGAGGTGGCATGGAGAGACAGTACCTACCACCCACATAACAGAGAGATGAGGCGGCATGGAGAGACAGTACCTACCACCCACATAACAGAGAGATGAGGCGGCATGGAGAGACAGTACCTACCACACAGATAACAGAGAGATGAGGCGGCATGGAGAGACAGTACCTACTACCCACATAACAGAGAGATGAGGCAGCATGGAGAGACAGTACCTACCACCCACATAACAGAGAGATGAGGCAGAATGGAGAGACAGTACCTACCACCCACATAACAGAGATGAGGCAGCATGGAGAGACAGTACCTACCACCCACACAACAGAGAGATGAGGTGGCATGAAGAGACAGTACCTACCACCCACATAACAGAGAGATGAGGCGGCATGGAGAGACAGTACCTACCACCCACATAACAGAGAGATGAGGTGGCATGGAGAGATAGTACCTACCACCCACATAACAGAGAGATGAGGTGGCATGGAGAGACAGTACCTACCACCCACATAACAGAGAGATGAGGTGGCATGGAGAGACAGTACCTACCACCCACATAACAGAGAGATGAGGCAGCATGGAGAGAGAGAACCTAACACCCTCATAAAAAAGAGAGGAGGCAGCATGGAGAGACAGTACCTACCACCCACATAACAGAGAGATGAGGCAGCATGGAGAGACAGTACCTACCACCCACATAACAGAGAGATGAGGCGGCATGGAGAGACAGTACCCACCACCCACATAACAGAGAGATGAGGCGGCATGGAGAGACAGTACCTACCACCCACATAACAGAGAGATGAGGTGGCATGGAGAGATAGTACCTACCACCCACATAACAGAGAGATGAGGCATCATGGAGAGACAGTACCTACCACCCACATAACAGAGAGATGAGGTGGCATGGAGAGACAGTACCTACCACACACATAACAGAGAGATGAGGCGGCATGGAGAGACAGTACCTACTACCCACATAACAGAGAGATGAGGCGGCATGGAGAGACAGTACCTACCACCCACATAACAGAGAGATGAGGTGGCATGGAGAGACAGTACCTACCACACACATAACAGAGAGATGAGGCGGCATGGAGAGACAGTACCTACTACCCACATAACAGAGAGATGAGGCAGCATGGAGAGACAGTACCTACCACCCACATAACAGAGAGATGAGGCAGAATGGAGAGACAGTACCTACCACCCACATAACAGAGATGAGGCAGCATGGAGAGACAGTACCTACCACCCACACAACAGAGAGATGAGGTGGCATGAAGAGACAGTACCTACCACCCACATAACAGAGAGATGAGGCGGCATGGAGAGACAGTACCTACCACCCACATAACAGAGAGATGAGGTGGCATGGAGAGATAGTACCTACCACCCACATAACAGAGAGATGAGGCATCATGGAGAGACAGTACCTACCACCCACATAACAGAGAGATGAGGCATCATGGAGAGACAGTACCTACCACCCACACAACAGAGAGATGAGGCGGCATGAAGAGACAGTACCTACCACCCACATAACAGAGAGATGAGGCGGCATGGAGAGACAGTACCTACCACCCACATAACAGAGAGATGAGGCGGCATGGAGAGACAGTACCTACCACCCACATAACAGAGAGATGAGGTGGCATGGAGAGATAGTACCTACCACCCACATAACAGAGAGATGAGGCATCATGGAGAGACAGTACCTACCACCCACATAACAGAGAGATGAGGCATCATGGAGAGACAGTACCTACCACCCACATAACAGAGAGATGAGGCAGCATGGACAGACAGTACCTACCAGCCACATAACAGAGAGATGAGGCGGCATGGAAGAGACCGTACCTACCACCCACATAACAGAGAGGTGAGTTGGCATGGAGAGACAGTACCTACCACCCACATAACAGAGAGATGAGGCTTCATGGAGAGACAGTACCTACCACCCACATAATAGAGAGATGAGGCGGCATGGAGAGACAGTACCTACCACCCACATAACAGAGAAATGAGGCAGCATGGAGAGACAGTACCTACCACCCACACAACAGAGAGATGAGGCGGCATGAAGAGACAGTACCTACCACCCACATAACAGAGAGATGAGGTGGCATGGAGAGACAGTACCTACCACCCACATAACAGAGAGATGAGGCGGCATGGAGAGACAGTACCTACCACCCACATAACAGAGAGATGAGGTGGCATGGAGATATAGTATCCAACCACCCACATAACAGAGAGATGAGGCATCATGGAGAGACAGTACCTACCACCCACATAACAGAGAGATGAGGCATCATGGAGAGACAGTACCTACCACCGTCATAACAGAGAGATGAGGTGGCATGGAGAAACAGTACCTACCACCCACATAACAGAGATGAGGCGGCATGGAGAGACAGTACCTACCACCCACATAACAGAGAGAAGAGGCATCATGGAGAGACAGTACCTACCACCCACATAACAGAGAGATGAGGCAGCATGGAGAGACAGTACCTACCACCCACATAACAGAGAGATGAGGCGGCATGGAAGAGACCGTACCTACCACCCACATAACAGAGAGGTGAGGTGGCATGGAGAGACAGTACCTACCACCCACATAACAGAGAGATGAGGCGGCATGGAGAGACAGTACCTACCACCCACATAACAGAGAGATGAGGCGGCATGGAGAGACAGTACCTACCACACAGATAACAGAGAGATGAGGCGGCATGGAGAGACAGTACCTACTACCCACATAACAGAGAGATGAGGCAGCATGGAGAGACAGTACCTACCACCCACATAACAGAGAGATGAGGCAGAATGGAGAGACAGTACCTACCACCCACATAACAGAGATGAGGCAGCATGGAGAGACAGTACCTACCACCCACACAACAGAGAGATGAGGTGGCATGAAGAGACAGTACCTACCACCCACATAACAGAGAGATGAGGCGGCATGGAGAGACAGTACCTACCACCCACATAACAGAGAGATGAGGTGGCATGGAGAGATAGTACCTACCACCCACATAACAGAGAGATGAGGTGGCATGGAGAGACAGTACCTACCACCCACATAACAGAGAGATGAGGTGGCATGGAGAGACAGTACCTACCACCCACATAACAGAGAGATGAGGCAGCATGGAGAGAGAGAACCTAACACCCTCATAAAAAAGAGAGGAGGCAGCATGGAGAGACAGTACCTACCACCCACATAACAGAGAGATGAGGCAGCATGGAGAGACAGTACCTACCACCCACATAACAGAGAGATGAGGCGGCATGGAGAGACAGTACCCACCACCCACATAACAGAGAGATGAGGCGGCATGGAGAGACAGTACCTACCACCCACATAACAGAGAGATGAGGTGGCATGGAGAGATAGTACCTACCACCCACATAACAGAGAGATGAGGCATCATGGAGAGACAGTACCTACCACCCACATAACAGAGAGATGAGGCATCATGGAGAGACAGTACCTACCACACACATAACAGAGAGATGAGGCGGCATGGAGAAACAGTACCTACCACCCACATAACAGAGAGATGAGGCGGCATGGAGAGACAGTACCTACCACCCACATAACAGAGAGATGAGGCATCATGGAGAGACAGTACCTACCACCCACATAACAGAGAGATGAGGCAGCATGGACAGACAGTACCTACCACCCACATAAGAGAGAGATGAGGCAGAATGGAGAGACAGTACCTACCACCCACATAACAGAGAGATGAGGCAGCATGGAGAGACAGTACCTACCACCCACATAACAGAGAGATGAGGTGGCATGGAGAGACAGTACCTACCACTCACATAACAGAGAGATGAGGCAGCATGGAGAGACAGCACCTACCACCCACATAACAGAGTGATGAGGCATGGAGAGATAGTACCTACCACCCACATAACAGAGAGATGAGGCAGCATGGAGAGACAATACCTACCACCCACATAACAGAGTGATGAGGCATGGAGAGATAGTACCTACCACCCACATAACAGAGAGATGAGGCAGCATGGAGAGACAGTACCTACCACCCACATAACAGAGAGATGAGGCAGCATGGAGAGAGAGTACCTAACACCCTCATAACAAAGAGAGGAGGCAGCATGGAGAGTCAGTACCTACCACCCACATAACAGAGAGATGAGGCAGCATGGAGAGACAGTACCTACCACCCACATAACAGAGAGATGAGGCGGCATGGAGAGACAGTACCCACCACCCACATAACAGAGAGATGAGGCGGCATGGAGAGACAGTACCTACCACCGACATAACAGAGAGATGAGGCAGAATGGAGAGACAGTACCTACCACCCACATAACAGAGAGATGAGGCGGCATGGAGAGACAGTACCTACCACCCACATAACAGAGAGATGAGGCGGCATGGAGAGACAGTACCTACCACCCACATAACAGAGAGATGAGGTGGCATGGAGAGATAGTACCTACCACCCACATAACAGAGAGATGAGGCATCATGGAGAGACAGTACCTACCACCGACATAATAGAGAGATGAGTTGGCATGGAGAAACAGTACCTACCACCCACATAACAGAGATGAGGCGGCATGGAGAGACAGTACCTACCACCCACATAACAGAGAGATGAGGCGGCATGGAGAAACAGTACCTACCACCCACATAACAGAGAGATGAGGCGGCATGGAGAGACAGTACCTACCACCCACATAACAGAGAGATGAGGCATCATGGAGAGACAGTACCTACCACCCACATAACAGAGAGATGAGGCAGCATGGACAGACAGTACCCACCACCCACATAACAGAGAGATGAGGCGGCATGGAGAGACCGTACCTACCACCCACATAACAGAGAGGTGAGGTGGCATGGAGAGACAGTACCTACCACCCACATAACAGAGAGATGAGGCGGCATGGAGAGACAGTTCCTACCACCCACATAACAGAGAGATGAGGCGGCATGGAGAGACAGTACCTACCACACACATAACAGAGAGATGAGGCGGCATGGAGAGACAGTACCTACTACCCACATAACAGAGAGATGAGGCAGCATGGAGAGACAGTACCTACCACCCACATAAGAGAGAGATGAGGCAGAATGGAGAGACAGTACCTACCACCCACATAACAGAGAGATGAGGCAGCATGGAGAGACAGTACCTACCACCCACATAACAGAGAGATGAGGTGGCATGGAGAGACAGTACCTACCACTCACATAACAGAGAGATGAGGCAGCATGGAGAGACAGCACCTACCACCCACATAACAGAGTGATGAGGCATGGAGAGATAGTACCTACCACCCACATAACAGAGAGATGAGGCAGCATGGAGAGACAATACCTACCACCCACATAACAGAGTGATGAGGCATGGAGAGATAGTACCTACCACCCACATAACAGAGAGATGAGGCAGCATGGAGAGACAGTACCTACCACCCACATAACAGAGAGATGAGGCAGCATGGAGAGAGAGTACCTAACACCCTCATAACAAAGAGAGGAGGCAGCATGGAGAGACAGTACCTACCACCCACATAACAGAGAGATGAGGCAGCATGGAGAGACAGTACCTACCACCCACATAACAGAGAGATGAGGGGGCATGGAGAGACAGTACCCACCACCCACATAACAGAGAGATGAGGCGGCATGGAGAGACAGTACCTACCACCGACATAACAGAGAGATGAGGCAGAATGGAGAGACAGTACCTACCACCCACATAACAGAGAGATGAGGCGGCATGAAGAGACAGTACCTACCACCAACATAACAGAGAGATGAGGCGGCATGGAAGAGACCGTACCTACCACCCACATAACAGAGAGGTGAGGTGGCATGGAGAGACAGTACCTACCACCCACATAACAGAGAGATGAGGCGGCATGGAGAGACAGTACCTACCACCCACATAACAGAGAGATGAGGCGGCATGGAGAGACAGTACCTACCACACAGATAACAGAGAGATGAGGCGGCATGGAGAGACAGTACCTACTACCCACATAACAGAGAGATGAGGCAGCATGGAGAGACAGTACCTACCACCCACATAACAGAGAGATGAGGCAGAATGGAGAGACAGTACCTACCACCCACATAACAGAGATGAGGCAGCATGGAGAGACAGTACCTACCACCCACACAACAGAGAGATGAGGTGGCATGAAGAGACAGTACCTACCACCCACATAACAGAGAGATGAGGCGGCATGGAGAGACAGTACCTACCACCCACATAACAGAGAGATGAGGTGGCATGGAGAGATAGTACCTACCACCCACATAACAGAGAGATGAGGTGGCATGGAGAGACAGTACCTACCACCCACATAACAGAGAGATGAGGTGGCATGGAGAGACAGTACCTACCACCCACATAACAGAGAGATGAGGCAGAATGGAGAGACAGTACCTACCACCCACATAACAGAGATGAGGCAGCATGGAGAGACAGTACCTACCACCCACACAACAGAGAGATGAGGTGGCATGAAGAGACAGTACCTACCACCCACATAACAGAGAGATGAGGCGGCATGGAGAGACAGTACCTACCACCCACATAACAGAGAGATGAGGTGGCATGGAGAGATAGTACCTACCACCCACATAACAGAGAGATGAGGCATCATGGAGAGACAGTACCTACCACCCACATAACAGAGAGATGAGGCATCATGGAGAGACAGTACCTACCACCCACACAACAGAGAGATGAGGCGGCATGAAGAGACAGTACCTACCACCCACATAACAGAGATATGAGGCGGCATGGAGAGACAGTACCTACCACCCACATAACAGAGAGATGAGGCGGCATGGAGAGACAGTACCTACCACCCACATAACAGAGAGATGAGGTGGCATGGAGAGATAGTACCTACCACCCACATAACAGAGAGATGAGGCATCATGGAGAGACAGTACCTACCAAACACATAACAGAGAGATGAGGCATCATGGAGAGACAGTACCTACCACCCACATAACAGAGAGATGAGGCAGCATGGACAGACAGTACCTACCAGCCACATAACAGAGAGATGAGGCGGCATGGAAGAGACCGTACTTACCACCCACATAACAGAGAGGTGAGTTGGCATGGAGAGACAGAACCTACCACCCACATAACAGAGAGATGAGGCTTCATGGAGAGACAGTACCTACCACCCACATAATAGAGAGATGAGGCGGCATGGAGAGACAGTACCTACCACCCACATAACAGAGAAATGAGGCAGCATGGAGAGACAGTACCTACCACCCACACAACAGAGAGATGAGGCGGCATGAAGAGACAGTACCTACCACCCACATAACAGAGAGATGAGGTGGCATGGAGAGACAGTACCTACCACCCACATAACAGAGAGATGAGGCGGCATGGAGAGACAGTACCTACCACCCACATAACAGAGAGATGAGGTGGCATGGAGAGATAGTACCTACCACCCACATAACAGAGAGATGAGGCATCATGGAGAGACAGTACCTATAACCCACATAACAGAGAGATGAGGCATCATGGAGAGACAGTACCTACCACCGTCATAACAGAGAGATGAGGTGGCATGGAGAAACAGTACCTACCACCCACATAACAGAGATGAGGCGGCATGGAGAGACAGTACCTACCACCCACATAACAGAGAGAAGAGGCATCATGGAGAGACAGTACCTACCACCCACATAACAGAGAGATGAGGCAGCATGGAGAGACAGTACCTACCACCCACATAACAGAGAGATGAGGTGGCATGGAAGAGACCGTACCTACCACCCACATAACAGAGAGGTGAGGTGGCATGGAGAGACAGTACCTACCACCCACATAACAGAGAGATGAGGCGGCATGGAGAGACAGTACCTACCACCCACATAACAGAGAGATGAGGCGGCATGGAGAGACAGTACCTACCACACAGATAACAGAGAGATGAGGCGGCATGGAGAGACAGTACCTACTACCCACATAACAGAGAGATGAGGCAGCATGGAGAGACAGTACCTACCACCCACATAACAGAGAGATGAGGCAGAATGGAGAGACAGTACCTACCACCCACATAACAGAGATGAGGCAGCATGGAGAGACAGTACCTACCACCCACACAACAGAGAGATGAGGTGGCATGAAGAGACAGTACCTACCACCCACATAACAGAGAGATGAGGCGGCATGGAGAGACAGTACCTACCACCCACATAACAGAGAGATGAGGTGGCATGGAGAGATAGTACCTACCACCCACATAACAGAGAGATGAGGTGGCATGGAGAGACAGTACCTACCACCCACATAACAGAGAGATGAGGTGGCATGGAGAGACAGTACCTACCACCCACATAACAGAGAGATGAGGCAGCATGGAGAGAGAGAACCTAACACCCTCATAACAAAGAGAGGAGGCAGCATGGAGAGACAGTACCTACCACCCACATAACAGAGAGATGAGGCAGCATGGAGAGACAGTACCTACCACCCACATAACAGAGAGATGAGGCGGCATGGAGAGACAGTACCCACCACCCACATAACAGAGAGATGAGGCGGCATGGAGAGACAGTACCTACCACCCACATAACAGAGAGATGAGGTGGCATGGAGAGATAGTACCTACCACCCACATAACAGAGAGATGAGGCATCATGGAGAGACAGTACCTACCACCCACATAACAGAGAGATGAGGCATCATGGAGAGACAGTACCTACCACCCACATAACAGAGAGATGAGGCGGCATGGAGAAACAGTACCTACCACCCACATAACAGAGAGATGAGGCGGCATGGAGAGACAGTACCTACCACCCACATAACAGAGAGATGAGGCATCATGGAGAGACAGTACCTACCACCCACATAACAGAGAGATGAGGCAGCATGGACAGACAGTACCCACCACCCACATAACAGAGATGAGGCGGCATGGAGAGACCGTACCTACCACCCACATAACAGAGAGGTGAGGTGGCATGGAGAGACAGTACCTACCACCCACATAACAGAGAGATGAGGCAGCATGGAGAGACAGTACCTACCACCCACATAACAGAGAGATGAGGCGGCATGGAGAGACAGTACCTACCACACACATAACAGAGAGATGAGGCGGCATGGAGAGACAGTACCTACTACCCACATAACAGAGAGATGAGGCAGCATGGAGAGACAGTACCTACCACCCACATAAGAGAGAGATGAGGCAGAATGGAGAGACAGTACCTACCACCCACATAACAGAGAGATGAGGCAGCATGGAGAGACAGTACCTACCACCCACATAACAGAGAGATGAGGTGGCATGGAGAGACAGTACCTACCACCCACATAACAGAGAGATGAGGCAGCATGGAGAGACAGCACCTACAATCCACATAACAGAGTGATGAGGCATGGAGAGATAGTACCTACCACCCACATAACAGAGAGATGAGGCAGCATGGAGAGACAATACCTACCACCCAAATAACAGAGTGATGAGGCATGGAGAGATAGTACCTACCACCCACATAACAGAGAGATGAGGCAGCATGGAGAGACAGTACCTACCACCCACATAACAGAGAGATGAGGCAGCATGGAGAGAGAGTACCTAACACCCTCATAACAAAGAGAGGAGGCAGCATGGAGAGACAGTACCTACCACCCACATAACAGAGAGATGAGGCAGCATGGAGAGACAGTACCTACCACCCACATAACAGAGAGATGAGGCGGCATGGAGAGACAGTACCCACCACCCACATAACAGAGAGATGAGGCGGCATGGAGAGACAGTACCTACCACCGACATAACAGAGAGATGAGGCAGAATGGAGAGACAGTACCTACCACCCACATAACAGAGAGATGAGGCGGCATGGAGAGACAGTACCTACCACCCACATAACAGAGAGATGAGGCGGCATGGAGAGACAGTACCTACCACCCACATAACAGAGAGATGAGGTGGCATGGAGAGATAGTACCTACCACCCACATAACAGAGAGATGAGGCATCATCTAGAGACAGTACCTACCACCGACATAATAGAGAGATGAGTTGGCATGGAGAAACAGTACCTACCACCCACATAACAGAGATGAGGCGGCATGGAGAGACAGTACCTACCACCCACATAACAGAGAGATGAGGCATCATGGAGAGACAGTACCTACCACCCACATAACAGAGAGATGAGGCAGCATGGACAGACAGTACCTACCACCCACATAACAGAGAGATGAGGCGGCATGGAAGAGACCGTACCTACCACCCACATAACAGAGAGGTGAGGTGGCATGGAGAGACAGTACCTACCACCCACATAACAGAGAGATGAGGCGGCATGGAGAGACAGTACCTACCACCCACATAACAGAGAGATGAGGCGGCATGGAGAGACAGTACCTACCACACACATAACAGAGAGATGAGGCGGCATGGAGAGACAGTACCTACTACCCACATAACAGAGAGATGAGGCAGCATGGAGAGACAGTACCTACCACCCACATAACAGAGAGATGAGGCAGAATGGAGAGACAGTACCTAACACCCACATAACAGAGAGATGAGGCAGCATGGAGAGACAGTACCTACCACCCACATAACAGAGAGATGAGGTGGCATGGAGAGACAGTACCTACCACCCACATAACAGAGAGATGAGGCAGCATGGAGAGACAGCACCTACAATCCACATAACAGAGTGATGAGGCATGGAGAGATAGTACCTACCACCCACATAACAGAGAGATGAGGCAGCATGGAGAGACAATACCTACCACCCAAATAACAGAGTGATGAGGCATGGAGAGATAGTACCTACCACCCACATAACAGAGAGATGAGGCAGCATGGAGAGACAGTACCTACCACCCACATAACAGAGAGATGAGGCAGCATGGAGAGAGAGTACCTAACACCCTCATAACAAAGAGAGGAGGCAGCATGGAGAGACAGTACCTACCACCCACATAACAGAGAGATGAGGCAGCATGGAGAGACAGTACCTACCACCCACATAACAGAGAGATGAGGCGGCATGGAGAGACAGTACCCACCACCCACATAACAGAGAGATGAGGCGGCATGGAGAGACAGTACCTACCACCGACATAACAGAGAGATGAGGCAGAATGGAGAGACAGTACCTACCACCCACATAACAGAGAGATGAGGCGGCATGGAGAGACAGTACCTACCACCCACATAACAGAGAGATGAGGCGGCATGGAGAGACAGTACCTACCACCCACATAACAGAGAGATGAGGTGGCATGGAGAGATAGTACCTACCACCCACATAACAGAGAGATGAGGCATCATGGAGAGACAGTACCTACCACCGACATAATAGAGAGATGAGTTGGCATGGAGAAACAGTACCTACCACCCACATAACAGAGATGAGGCGGCATGGAGAGACAGTACCTACCACCCACATAACAGAGAGATGAGGCATCATGGAGAGACAGTACCTACCACCCACATAACAGAGAGATGAGGCAGCATGGACAGACAGTACCTACCACCCACATAACAGAGAGATGAGGCGGCATGGAAGAGACCGTACCTACCACCCACATAACAGAGAGGTGAGGTGGCATGGAGAGACAGTACCTACCACCCACATAACAGAGAGATGAGGCGGCATGGAGAGACAGTACCTACCACCCACATAACAGAGAGATGAGGCAGCATGGAGAGACAGTACCTACCACACACATAACAGAGAGATGAGGCGGCATGGAGAGACAGTACCTACTACCCACATAACAGAGAGATGAGGCAGCATGGAGAGACAGTACCTACCACCCACATAACAGAGAGATGAGGCAGAATGGAGAGACAGTACCTAACACCCACATAACAGAGATGAGGCAGCATGGAGAGACAGTACCTACCACCCACACAACAGAGAGATGAGGTGGCATGAAGAGACAGTACCTACCACCCACATAACAGAGAGATGAGGCGGCATGGAGAGACAGTACCTACCACCCACATAACAGAGAGATGAGGTGGCATGGAGAGATAGTACCTACCACCCACATAACAGAGAGATGAGGCATCATGGAGAGACAGTACCTACCACCCACATAACAGAGAGATGAGGCATCATGGAGAGACAGTACCTACCACCCACACAACAGAGAGATGAGGCGGCATGAAGAGACAGTACCTACCACCCACATAACAGAGAGATGAGGCGGCATGGAGAGACAGTACCTACCACCCACATAACAGAGAGATGAGGCGGCATGGAGAGACAGTACCTACCACCCACATAACAGAGAGATGAGGTGGCATGGAGAGATAGTACCTACCACCCACATAACAGAGAGATGAGGCATCATGGAGAGAGTACCTACCACCCACATAACAGAGAGATGAGGCATCATGGAGAGACAGTACCTACCACCCACATAACAGAGAGATGAGGCAGCATGGACAGACAGTACCTACCAGCCACATAACAGAGAGATGAGGCGGCATGGAAGAGACCATACCTACCACCCACATAACAGAGAGGTGAGTTGGCATGGAGAGACAGTACCTACCACCCACATAACAGAGAGATGAGGCTTCATGGAGAGACAGTACCTACCACCCACATAATAGAGAGATGAGGCGGCATGGAGAGACAGTACCTACCACCCACATAACAGAGAAATGAGGCAGCATGGAGAGACAGTACCTACCACCCACACAACAGAGAGATGAGGCGGCATGAAGAGACAGTACCTACCACCCACATAACAGAGAGATGAGGTGGCATGGAGAGACAGTACCTACCACCCACATAACAGAGAGATGAGGCGGCATGGAGAGACAGTACCTACCACCCACATAACAGAGAGATGAGGTGGCATGGAGAGATAGTACCTACCACCCACATAACAGAGAGATGAGGCATCATGGAGAGACAGTACCTACCACCGACATAATAGAGAGATGAGTTGGCATGGAGAAACAGTACCTACCACCCACATAACAGAGATGAGGCGGCATGGAGAGACAGTACCTACCACCCACATAACAGAGAGATGAGGCATCATGGAGAGACAGTACCTACCACCCACATAACAGAGAGATGAGGCAGCATGGACAGACAGTACCTACCACCCACATAACAGAGAGATGAGGCGGCATGGAAGAGACCGTACCTACCACCCACATAACAGAGAGGTGAGGTGGCATGGAGAGACAGTACCTACCACCCACATAACAGAGAGATGAGGCGGCATGGAGAGACAGTACCTACCACCCACATAACAGAGAGATGAGGCAGCATGGAGAGACAGTACCTACCACACACATAACAGAGAGATGAGGCGGCATGGAGAGACAGTACCTACTACCCACATAACAGAGAGATGAGGCAGCATGGAGAGACAGTACCTACCACCCACATAACAGAGAGATGAGGCAGAATGGAGAGACAGTACCTAACACCCACATAACAGAGATGAGGCAGCATGGAGAGACAGTACCTACCACCCACACAACAGAGAGATGAGGTGGCATGAAGAGACAGTACCTACCACCCACATAACAGAGAGATGAGGCGGCATGGAGAGACAGTACCTACCACCCACATAACAGAGAGATGAGGTGGCATGGAGAGATAGTACCTACCACCCACATAACAGAGAGATGAGGCATCATGGAGAGACAGTACCTACCACCCACATAACAGAGAGATGAGGCATCATGGAGAGACAGTACCTACCACCCACACAACAGAGAGATGAGGCGGCATGAAGAGACAGTACCTACCACCCACATAACAGAGAGATGAGGCGGCATGGAGAGACAGTACCTACCACCCACATAACAGAGAGATGAGGCGGCATGGAGAGACAGTACCTACCACCCACATAACAGAGAGATGAGGTGGCATGGAGAGATAGTACCTACCACCCACATAACAGAGAGATGAGGCATCATGGAGAGAGTACCTACCACCCACATAACAGAGAGATGAGGCATCATGGAGAGACAGTACCTACCACCCACATAACAGAGAGATGAGGCAGCATGGACAGACAGTACCTACCAGCCACATAACAGAGAGATGAGGCGGCATGGAAGAGACCATACCTACCACCCACATAACAGAGAGGTGAGTTGGCATGGAGAGACAGTACCTACCACCCACATAACAGAGAGATGAGGCTTCATGGAGAGACAGTACCTACCACCCACATAATAGAGAGATGAGGCGGCATGGAGAGACAGTACCTACCACCCACATAACAGAGAAATGAGGCAGCATGGAGAGACAGTACCTACCACCCACACAACAGAGAGATGAGGCGGCATGAAGAGACAGTACCTACCACCCACATAACAGAGAGATGAGGTGGCATGGAGAGACAGTACCTACCACCCACATAACAGAGAGATGAGGCGGCATGGAGAGACAGTACCTACCACCCAGATAACAGAGAGATGAGGTGGCATGGAGAGATAGTACCTACCACCCACATAACAGAGAGATGAGGCATCATGGAGAGACAGTACCTACCACCCACATAACAGAGAGATGAGGCATCATGGAGAGACAGTACCTACCACCGTCATAACAGAGAGATGAGGTGGCATGGAGAAACAGTACCTACCACCCACATAACAGAGATGAGGTGGCATGGAGAGACAGTACCTATCACCCACATAACAGAGAGAAGAGGCATCATGGAGAGACAGTACCTACCCCCCACATAACAGAGAGATGAGGCAGCATGGAGAGACAGTACCTACCACCCACATAACAGAGAGATGAGGCGGCATGGAAGAGACCGTACCTACCACCCACATAACAGAGAGGTGAGGTGGCATGGAGAGACAGTACCTACCACCCACATAACAGAGAGATGAGGCGGCATGGAGAGACAGTACCTACCACCCACATAACAGAGAGATGAGGCGGCATGGAGAGACAGTACCTACCACACAGATAACAGAGAGATGAGGCGGCATGGAGAGACAGTACCTACTACCCACATAACAGAGAGATGAGGCAGCATGGAGAGACAGTACCTACCACCCACATAACAGAGAGATGAGGCAGAATGGAGAGACAGTACCTACCACCCACATAACAGAGATGAGGCAGCATGGAGAGACAGTACCTACCACCCACACAACAGAGAGATGAGGTGGCATGAAGAGACAGTACCTACCACCCACATAACAGAGAGATGAGGCGGCATGGAGAGACAGTACCTACCACCCACATAACAGAGAGATGAGGTGGCATGGAGAGATAGTACCTACCACCCACATAACAGAGAGATGAGGTGGCATGGAGAGACAGTACCTACCACCCACATAACAGAGAGATGAGGTGGCATGGAGAGACAGTACCTACCACCCACATAACAGAGAGATGAGGCAGCATGGAGAGAGAGAACCTAACACCCTCATAACAAAGAGAGGAGGCAGCATGGAGAGACAGTACCTACCACCCACATAACAGAGAGATGAGGCAGCATGGAGAGACAGTACCTACCACCCACATAACAGAGAGATGAGGCGGCATGGAGAGACAGTACCCACCACCCACATAACAGAGAGATGAGGCGGCATGGAGAGACAGTACCTACCACCCACATAACAGAGAGATGAGGTGGCATGGAGAGATAGTACCTACCACCCACATAACAGAGAGATGAGGCATCATGGAGAGACAGTACCTACCACCCACATAACAGAGAGATGAGGCATCATGGAGAGACAGTACCTACCACCCACATAACAGAGAGATGAGGCGGCATGGAGAAACAGTACCTACCACCCACATAACAGAGAGATGAGGCGGCATGGAGAGACAGTACCTACCACCCACATAACAGAGAGATGAGGCATCATGGAGAGACAGTACCTACCACCCACATAACAGAGAGATGAGGCAGCATGGACAGACAGTACCCACCACCCACATAACAGAGAGATGAGGCGGCATGGAGAGACCGTACCTACCACCCACATAACAGAGAGGTGAGGTGGCATGGAGAGACAGTACCTACCACCCACATAACAGAGAGATGAGGCGGCATGGAGAGACAGTACCTACCACCCACATAACAGAGAGATGAGGCGGCATGGAGAGACAGTACCTACCACACACATAACAGAGAGATGAGGCGGCATGGAGAGACAGTACCTACTACCCACATAACAGAGAGATGAGGCAGCATGGAGAGACAGTACCTACCACCCACATAAGAGAGAGATGAGGCAGAATGGAGAGACAGTACCTACCACCCACATAACAGAGAGATGAGGCAGCATGGAGAGACAGTACCTACCACCCACATAACAGAGAGATGAGGCAGCATGGACAGACAGTACCTACCACCCACATAACAGAGAGATGAGGCGGCATGGAAGAGACCGTACCTACCACCCACATAACAGAGAGGTGAGGTGGCATGGAGAGACAGTACCTACCACCCACATAACAGAGAGATGAGGCAGCATGGAGAGACAGTACCTACCACCCACATAACAGAGAGATGAGGCGGCATGGAGAGACAGTACCTACCACACACATAACAGAGAGATGAGGCGGCATGGAGAGACAGTACCTACTACCCACATAACAGAGAGATGAGGCAGCATGGAGAGACAGTACCTACCACCCACATAACAGAGAGATGAGGCAGAATGGAGAGACAGTACCTAACACCCACAAAACAGAGATGAGGCAGCATGGAGAGACAGTACCTACCACCCACACAACAGAGAGATGAGGTGGCATGAAGAGACAGTACCTACCACCCACATAACAGAGAGATGAGGCGGCATGGAGAGACAGTACCTACCACCCACATAACAGAGAGATGAGGTGGCATGGAGAGATAGTACCTACCACCCACATAACAGAGAGATGAGGCATCATGGAGAGACAGTACCTACCACCCACATAACAGAGAGATGAGGCATCATGGAGAGACAGTACCTACCACCCACACAACAGAGAGATGAGGCGGCATGAAGAGACAGTACCTACCACCCACATAACAGAGAGATGAGGCGGCATGGAGAGACAGTACCTACCACCCACATAACAGAGAGATGAGGCGGCATGGAGAGACAGTACCTACCACCCACATAACAGAGAGATGAGGTGGCATGGAGAGATAGTACCTACCACCCACATAACAGAGAGATGAGGCATCATGGAGAGACAGTACCTACCACCCACATAACAGAGAGATGAGGCATCATGGAGAGACAGTACCTACCACCCACATAACAGAGAGATGAGGCAGCATGGACAGACAGTACCTACCAGCCACATAACAGAGAGATGAGGCGGCATGGAAGAGACCATACCTACCACCCACATAACAGAGAGGTGAGTTGGCATGGAGAGACAGTACCTACCACCCACATAACAGAGAGATGAGGCTTCATGGAGAGACAGTACCTACCACCCACATAATAGAGAGATGAGGCGGCATGGAGAGACAGTACCTACCACCCACATAACAGAGAAATGAGGCAGCATGGAGAGACAGTACCTACCACCCACACAACAGAGAGATGAGGCGGCATGAAGAGACAGTACCTACCACCCACATAACAGAGAGATGAGGTGGCATGGAGAGACAGTACCTACCACCCACATAACAGAGAGATGAGGCGGCATGGAGAGACAGTACCTACCACCCACATAACAGAGAGATGAGGTGGCATGGAGAGATAGTACCTACCACCCACATAACAGAGAGATGAGTCATCATGGAGAGACAGTACCTACCACCCACATAACAGAGAGATGAGGCATCATGGAGAGACAGTACCTACCACCGTCATAACAGAGAGATGAGGTGGCATGGAGAAACAGTACCTACCACCCACATAACAGAGATGAGGCGGCATGGAGAGACAGTACCTACCACCCACATAACAGAGAGAAGAGGCATCATGGAGAGACAGTACCTACCACCCACATAACAGAGAGATGAGGCAGCATGGAGAGACAGTACCTACCACCCACATAACAGAGAGATGAGGCGGCATGGAAGAGACCGTACCTACCACCCACATAACAGAGAGGTGAGGCGGCATGGAGAGACAGTACCTACCACCCACATAACAGAGAGATGAGGCGGCATGGAGAGACAGTACCTACCACCCACATAACAGAGAGATGAGGCGGCATGGAGAGACAGTACCTACCACACAGATAACAGAGAGATGAGGCGGCATGGAGAGACAGTACCTACTACCCACATAACAGAGAGATGAGGCAGCATGGAGAGACAGTACCTACCACCCACATAACAGAGAGATGAGGCAGAATGGAGAGACAGTACCTACCACCCACATAACAGAGATGAGGCAGCATGGAGAGACAGTACCTACCACCCACACAACAGAGAGATGAGGTGGCATGAAGAGACAGTACCTACCACCCACATAACAGAGAGATGAGGCGGCATGGAGAGACAGTACCTACCACCCACATAACAGAGAGATGAGGTGGCATGGAGAGATAGTACCTACCACCCACATAACAGAGAGATGAGGTGGCATGGAGAGACAGTACCTACCACCCACATAACAGAGAGATGAGGTGGCATGGAGAGACAGTACCTACCACCCACATAACAGAGAGATGAGGCAGCATGGAGAGAGAGAACCTAACACCCTCATAACAAAGAGAGGAGGCAGCATGGAGAGACAGTACCTACCACCCACATAACAGAGAGATGAGGCAGCATGGAGAGACAGTACCTACCACCCACATAACAGAGAGATGAGGCGGCATGGAGAGACAGTACCCACCACCCACATAACAGAGAGATGAGGCGGCATGGAGAGACAGTACCTACCACCCACATAACAGAGAGATGAGGTGGCATGGAGAGATAGTACCTACCACCCACATAACAGAGAGATGAGGCATCATGGAGAGACAGTACCTACCACCCACATAACAGAGAGATGAGGCATCATGGAGAGACAGTACCTACCACCCACATAACAGAGAGATGAGCCGGCATGGAGAAACAGTACCTACCACCCACATAACAGAGAGATGAGGCGGCATGGAGAGACAGTACCTACCACCCACATAACAGAGAGATGAGGCATCATGGAGAGACAGTACCTACCACCCACATAACAGAGAGATGAGGCAGCATGGACAGACAGTACCCACCACCCACATAACAGAGAGATGAGGCGGCATGGAGAGACCGTACCTACCACCCACATAACAGAGAGGTGAGGTGGCATGGAGAGACAGTACCTACCACCCACATAACAGAGAGATGAGGCGGCATGGAGAGACAGTACCTACCACCCACATAACAGAGAGATGAGGCGGCATGGAGAGACAGTACCTACCACACACATAACAGAGAGATGAGGCGGCATGGAGAGACAGTACCTACTACCCACATAACAGAGAGATGAGGCAGCATGGAGAGACAGTACCTACCACCCACATAAGAGAGAGATGAGGCAGAATGGAGAGACAGTACCTACCACCCACATAACAGAGAGATGAGGCAGCATGGAGAGACAGTACCTACCACCCACATAACAGAGAGATGAGGTGGCATGGAGAGACAGTACCTACCACCCACATAACAGAGAGATTAGGCAGCATGGAGAGACAGCACCTACCACCCACATAACAGAGTGATGAGGCATGGAGAGATAGTACCTACCACCCACATAACAGAGAGATGAGGCAGCATGGAGAGACAATACCTACCACCCACATAACAGAGTGATGAGGCATGGAGAGATAGTACCTACCACCCACATAACAGAGAAATGAGGCAGCATGGAGAGACAGTACCTACCACCCACATAACAGAGAGATGAGGCAGCATGGAGAGAGAGTACCTAACACCCTCATAACAAAGAGAGGAGGCAGCATGGAGAGACAGTACCTACCACCCACATAACAGAGAGATGAGGCAGCATGGAGAGACAGTACCTACCACCCACATAACAGAGAGATGAGGCGGCATGGAGAGACAGTACCCACCACCCACATAACAGAGAGATGAGGCGGCATGGAGAGACAGTACCTACCACCGACATAACAGAGAGATGAGGCAGAATGGAGAGACAGTACCTACCACCCACATAACAGACAGATGAGGCGGCATGGAGAGACACTACCTACCACCCACATAACAGAGAGATGAGGCGGCATGGAGAGACAGAACCTTCCACCCACATAACAGAGAGATGAGGCGGCATGGAGAGACAGTACCTACCACCCACATAATAGAGAGATGAGGCGGCATGGAGAGACTGTACCTACCACCCACATAACAGAGAGATGAGGCAGAATAGAGAGACAGTACCTACCACCCACACAACAGAGAGATGAGGCGGCATGAAGAGACAGTACCTACCACCCACATAACAGAGAGATGAGGCGGCATGGAGAGACAGTACCTACCACCCACATAACAGAGAGATGAGGCGGCATGGAGAGACAGTACCTACCACCCACATAACAGAGAGATGAGGTGGCATGGAGAGATAGTACCTACCACCCACATAACAGAGAGATGAGGCATCATGGAGAGACAGTACCTACCACCGACATAATAGAGAGATGAGTTGGCATGGAGAAACAGTACCTACCACCCACATAACAGAGATGAGGCGGCATGGAGAGACAGTACCTACCACCCACATAACAGAGAGATGAGGCATCATGGAGAGACAGTACCTACCACCCACATAACAGAGAGATGAGGCAGCATGGACAGACAGTACCTACCACCCACATAACAGAGAGATGAGGCGGCATGGAAGAGACCGTACCTACCACCCACATAACAGAGAGGTGAGGTGGCATGGAGAGATAGTACCTACCACCCACATAACAGAGAGATGAGGCATCATGGAGAGACAGTACCTACCACCCACATAACAGAGAGATGAGGCATCATGGAGAGACAGTACCTACCACCCACATAACAGAGAGATGAGGCAGCATGGACAGACAGTACCTACCAGCCACATAACAGAGAGATCAGGCGGCATGGAAGAGACCGTACCTACCACCCACATAACAGAGAGGTGAGTTGGCATGGAGAGACAGTACCTACCACCCACATAACAGAGAGATAAGGCTTCATGGAGAGACAGTTCCTACCACCCACATAATAGAGAGATGAGGCGGCATGGAGAGACAGTACCTACCACCCACATAACAGAGAAATGAGGCAGCATGGAGAGACAGTACCTACCACCCACACAACAGAGAGATGAGGCGGCATGAAGAGACAGTGCCTACCACCCACATAACAGAGAGATGAGGTGGCATGGAGAGACAGTACCTACCAGCCACATAACAGAGAGATGAGGCGGCATGGAAGAGACCGTACCTACCACCCACATAACAGAGAGGTGAGGTGGCATGGAGAGACAGTACCTACCACCCACATAACAGAGAGATGAGGCGGCATGGAGAGACAGTACCTACCACCCACATAACAGAGAGATGAGGCAGCATGGAGAGACAGTACCTACCACACACATAACAGAGAGATGAGGCGGCATGGAGAGACAGTACCTACTACCCACATAACAGAGAGATGAGGCAGCATGGAGAGACAGTACCTACCACCCACATAACAGAGAGATGAGGCAGAATGGAGAGACAGTACCTAACACCCACATAACAGAGATGAGGCAGCATGGAGAGACAGTACCTACCACCCACACAACAGAGAGATGAGGTGGCATGAAGAGACAGTACCTACCACCCACATAACAGAGAGATGAGGCGGCATGGAGAGACAGTACCTACCACCCACATAACAGAGAGATGAGGTGGCATGGAGAGATAGTACCTACCACCCACATAACAGAGAGATGAGGCATCATGGAGAGACAGTACCTACCACCCACATAACAGAGAGATGAGGCATCATGGAGAGACAGTACCTACCACCCACACAACAGAGAGATGAGGCGGCATGAAGAGACAGTACCTACCACCCACATAACAGAGAGATGAGGCGGCATGGAGAGACAGTACCTACCACCCACATAACAGAGAGATGAGGCGGCATGGAGAGACAGTACCTACCACCCACATAACAGAGAGATGAGGTGGCATGGAGAGATAGTACCTACCACCCACATAACAGAGAGATGAGGCATCATGGAGAGAGTACCTACCACCCACATAACAGAGAGATGAGGCATCATGGAGAGACAGTACCTACCACCCACATAACAGAGAGATGAGGCAGCATGGACAGACAGTACCTACCAGCCACATAACAGAGAGATGAGGCGGCATGGAAGAGACCATACCTACCACCCACATAACAGAGAGGTGAGTTGGCATGGAGAGACAGTACCTACCACCCACATAACAGAGAGATGAGGCTTCATGGAGAGACAGTACCTACCACCCACATAATAGAGAGATGAGGCGGCATGGAGAGACAGTACCTACCACCCACATAACAGAGAAATGAGGCAGCATGGAGAGACAGTACCTACCACCCACACAACAGAGAGATGAGGCGGCATGAAGAGACAGTACCTACCACCCACATAACAGAGAGATGAGGTGGCATGGAGAGACAGTACCTACCACCCACATAACAGAGAGATGAGGCGGCATGGAGAGACAGTACCTACCACCCAGATAACAGAGAGATGAGGTGGCATGGAGAGATAGTACCTACCACCCACATAACAGAGAGATGAGGCATCATGGAGAGACAGTACCTACCACCCACATAACAGAGAGATGAGGCATCATGGAGAGACAGTACCTACCACCGTCATAACAGAGAGATGAGGTGGCATGGAGAAACAGTACCTACCACCCACATAACAGAGATGAGGTGGCATGGAGAGACAGTACCTATCACCCACATAACAGAGAGAAGAGGCATCATGGAGAGACAGTACCTACCCCCCACATAACAGAGAGATGAGGCAGCATGGAGAGACAGTACCTACCACCCACATAACAGAGAGATGAGGCGGCATGGAAGAGACCGTACCTACCACCCACATAACAGAGAGGTGAGGTGGCATGGAGAGACAGTACCTACCACCCACATAACAGAGAGATGAGGCGGCATGGAGAGACAGTACCTACCACCCACATAACAGAGAGATGAGGCGGCATGGAGAGACAGTACCTACCACACAGATAACAGAGAGATGAGGCGGCATGGAGAGACAGTACCTACTACCCACATAACAGAGAGATGAGGCAGCATGGAGAGACAGTACCTACCACCCACATAACAGAGAGATGAGGCAGAATGGAGAGACAGTACCTACCACCCACATAACAGAGATGAGGCAGCATGGAGAGACAGTACCTACCACCCACACAACAGAGAGATGAGGTGGCATGAAGAGACAGTACCTACCACCCACATAACAGAGAGATGAGGCGGCATGGAGAGACAGTACCTACCACCCACATAACAGAGAGATGAGGTGGCATGGAGAGATAGTACCTACCACCCACATAACAGAGAGATGAGGTGGCATGGAGAGACAGTACCTACCACCCACATAACAGAGAGATGAGGTGGCATGGAGAGACAGTACCTACCACCCACATAACAGAGAGATGAGGCAGCATGGAGAGAGAGAACCTAACACCCTCATAACAAAGAGAGGAGGCAGCATGGAGAGACAGTACCTACCACCCACATAACAGAGAGATGAGGCAGCATGGAGAGACAGTACCTACCACCCACATAACAGAGAGATGAGGCGGCATGGAGAGACAGTACCCACCACCCACATAACAGAGAGATGAGGCGGCATGGAGAGACAGTACCTACCACCCACATAACAGAGAGATGAGGTGGCATGGAGAGATAGTACCTACCACCCACATAACAGAGAGATGAGGCATCATGGAGAGACAGTACCTACCACCCACATAACAGAGAGATGAGGCATCATGGAGAGACAGTACCTACCACCCACATAACAGAGAGATGAGGCGGCATGGAGAAACAGTACCTACCACCCACATAACAGAGAGATGAGGCGGCATGGAGAGACAGTACCTACCACCCACATAACAGAGAGATGAGGCATCATGGAGAGACAGTACCTACCACCCACATAACAGAGAGATGAGGCAGCATGGACAGACAGTACCCACCACCCACATAACAGAGAGATGAGGCGGCATGGAGAGACCGTACCTACCACCCACATAACAGAGAGGTGAGGTGGCATGGAGAGACAGTACCTACCACCCACATAACAGAGAGATGAGGCGGCATGGAGAGACAGTACCTACCACCCACATAACAGAGAGATGAGGCGGCATGGAGAGACAGTACCTACCACACACATAACAGAGAGATGAGGCGGCATGGAGAGACAGTACCTACTACCCACATAACAGAGAGATGAGGCAGCATGGAGAGACAGTACCTACCACCCACATAAGAGAGAGATGAGGCAGAATGGAGAGACAGTACCTACCACCCACATAACAGAGAGATGAGGCAGCATGGAGAGACAGTACCTACCACCCACATAACAGAGAGATGAGGCAGCATGGACAGACAGTACCTACCACCCACATAACAGAGAGATGAGGCGGCATGGAAGAGACCGTACCTACCACCCACATAACAGAGAGGTGAGGTGGCATGGAGAGACAGTACCTACCACCCACATAACAGAGAGATGAGGCAGCATGGAGAGACAGTACCTACCACCCACATAACAGAGAGATGAGGCGGCATGGAGAGACAGTACCTACCACACACATAACAGAGAGATGAGGCGGCATGGAGAGACAGTACCTACTACCCACATAACAGAGAGATGAGGCAGCATGGAGAGACAGTACCTACCACCCACATAACAGAGAGATGAGGCAGAATGGAGAGACAGTACCTAACACCCACATAACAGAGATGAGGCAGCATGGAGAGACAGTACCTACCACCCACACAACAGAGAGATGAGGTGGCATGAAGAGACAGTACCTACCACCCACATAACAGAGAGATGAGGCGGCATGGAGAGACAGTACCTACCACCCACATAACAGAGAGATGAGGTGGCATGGAGAGATAGTACCTACCACCCACATAACAGAGAGATGAGGCATCATGGAGAGACAGTACCTACCACCCACATAACAGAGAGATGAGGCATCATGGAGAGACAGTACCTACCACCCACACAACAGAGAGATGAGGCGGCATGAAGAGACAGTACCTACCACCCACATAACAGAGAGATGAGGCGGCATGGAGAGACAGTACCTACCACCCACATAACAGAGAGATGAGGCGGCATGGAGAGACAGTACCTACCACCCACATAACAGAGAGATGAGGTGGCATGGAGAGATAGTACCTACCACCCACATAACAGAGAGATGAGGCATCATGGAGAGACAGTACCTACCACCCACATAACAGAGAGATGAGGCATCATGGAGAGACAGTACCTACCACCCACATAACAGAGAGATGAGGCAGCATGGACAGACAGTACCTACCAGCCACATAACAGAGAGATGAGGCGGCATGGAAGAGACCATACCTACCACCCACATAACAGAGAGGTGAGTTGGCATGGAGAGACAGTACCTACCACCCACATAACAGAGAGATGAGGCTTCATGGAGAGACAGTACCTACCACCCACATAATAGAGAGATGAGGCGGCATGGAGAGACAGTACCTACCACCCACATAACAGAGAAATGAGGCAGCATGGAGAGACAGTACCTACCACCCACACAACAGAGAGATGAGGCGGCATGAAGAGACAGTACCTACCACCCACATAACAGAGAGATGAGGTGGCATGGAGAGACAGTACCTACCACCCACATAACAGAGAGATGAGGCGGCATGGAGAGACAGTACCTACCACCCACATAACAGAGAGATGAGGTGGCATGGAGAGATAGTACCTACCACCCACATAACAGAGAGATGAGTCATCATGGAGAGACAGTACCTACCACCCACATAACAGAGAGATGAGGCATCATGGAGAGACAGTACCTACCACCGTCATAACAGAGAGATGAGGTGGCATGGAGAAACAGTACCTACCACCCACATAACAGAGATGAGGCGGCATGGAGAGACAGTACCTACCACCCACATAACAGAGAGAAGAGGCATCATGGAGAGACAGTACCTACCACCCACATAACAGAGAGATGAGGCAGCATGGAGAGACAGTACCTACCACCCACATAACAGAGAGATGAGGCGGCATGGAAGAGACCGTACCTACCACCCACATAACAGAGAGGTGAGGCGGCATGGAGAGACAGTACCTACCACCCACATAACAGAGAGATGAGGCGGCATGGAGAGACAGTACCTACCACCCACATAACAGAGAGATGAGGCGGCATGGAGAGACAGTACCTACCACACAGATAACAGAGAGATGAGGCGGCATGGAGAGACAGTACCTACTACCCACATAACAGAGAGATGAGGCAGCATGGAGAGACAGTACCTACCACCCACATAACAGAGAGATGAGGCAGAATGGAGAGACAGTACCTACCACCCACATAACAGAGATGAGGCAGCATGGAGAGACAGTACCTACCACCCACACAACAGAGAGATGAGGTGGCATGAAGAGACAGTACCTACCACCCACATAACAGAGAGATGAGGCGGCATGGAGAGACAGTACCTACCACCCACATAACAGAGAGATGAGGTGGCATGGAGAGATAGTACCTACCACCCACATAACAGAGAGATGAGGTGGCATGGAGAGACAGTACCTACCACCCACATAACAGAGAGATGAGGTGGCATGGAGAGACAGTACCTACCACCCACATAACAGAGAGATGAGGCAGCATGGAGAGAGAGAACCTAACACCCTCATAACAAAGAGAGGAGGCAGCATGGAGAGACAGTACCTACCACCCACATAACAGAGAGATGAGGCAGCATGGAGAGACAGTACCTACCACCCACATAACAGAGAGATGAGGCGGCATGGAGAGACAGTACCCACCACCCACATAACAGAGAGATGAGGCGGCATGGAGAGACAGTACCTACCACCCACATAACAGAGAGATGAGGTGGCATGGAGAGATAGTACCTACCACCCACATAACAGAGAGATGAGGCATCATGGAGAGACAGTACCTACCACCCACATAACAGAGAGATGAGGCATCATGGAGAGACAGTACCTACCACCCACATAACAGAGAGATGAGCCGGCATGGAGAAACAGTACCTACCACCCACATAACAGAGAGATGAGGCGGCATGGAGAGACAGTACCTACCACCCACATAACAGAGAGATGAGGCATCATGGAGAGACAGTACCTACCACCCACATAACAGAGAGATGAGGCAGCATGGACAGACAGTACCCACCACCCACATAACAGAGAGATGAGGCGGCATGGAGAGACCGTACCTACCACCCACATAACAGAGAGGTGAGGTGGCATGGAGAGACAGTACCTACCACCCACATAACAGAGAGATGAGGCGGCATGGAGAGACAGTACCTACCACCCACATAACAGAGAGATGAGGCGGCATGGAGAGACAGTACCTACCACACACATAACAGAGAGATGAGGCGGCATGGAGAGACAGTACCTACTACCCACATAACAGAGAGATGAGGCAGCATGGAGAGACAGTACCTACCACCCACATAAGAGAGAGATGAGGCAGAATGGAGAGACAGTACCTACCACCCACATAACAGAGAGATGAGGCAGCATGGAGAGACAGTACCTACCACCCACATAACAGAGAGATGAGGTGGCATGGAGAGACAGTACCTACCACCCACATAACAGAGAGATTAGGCAGCATGGAGAGACAGCACCTACCACCCACATAACAGAGTGATGAGGCATGGAGAGATAGTACCTACCACCCACATAACAGAGAGATGAGGCAGCATGGAGAGACAATACCTACCACCCACATAACAGAGTGATGAGGCATGGAGAGATAGTACCTACCACCCACATAACAGAGAAATGAGGCAGCATGGAGAGACAGTACCTACCACCCACATAACAGAGAGATGAGGCAGCATGGAGAGAGAGTACCTAACACCCTCATAACAAAGAGAGGAGGCAGCATGGAGAGACAGTACCTACCACCCACATAACAGAGAGATGAGGCAGCATGGAGAGACAGTACCTACCACCCACATAACAGAGAGATGAGGCGGCATGGAGAGACAGTACCCACCACCCACATAACAGAGAGATGAGGCGGCATGGAGAGACAGTACCTACCACCGACATAACAGAGAGATGAGGCAGAATGGAGAGACAGTACCTACCACCCACATAACAGACAGATGAGGCGGCATGGAGAGACACTACCTACCACCCACATAACAGAGAGATGAGGCGGCATGGAGAGACAGAACCTTCCACCCACATAACAGAGAGATGAGGCGGCATGGAGAGACAGTACCTACCACCCACATAATAGAGAGATGAGGCGGCATGGAGAGACTGTACCTACCACCCACATAACAGAGAGATGAGGCAGAATAGAGAGACAGTACCTACCACCCACACAACAGAGAGATGAGGCGGCATGAAGAGACAGTACCTACCACCCACATAACAGAGAGATGAGGCGGCATGGAGAGACAGTACCTACCACCCACATAACAGAGAGATGAGGCGGCATGGAGAGACAGTACCTACCACCCACATAACAGAGAGATGAGGTGGCATGGAGAGATAGTACCTACCACCCACATAACAGAGAGATGAGGCATCATGGAGAGACAGTACCTACCACCGACATAATAGAGAGATGAGTTGGCATGGAGAAACAGTACCTACCACCCACATAACAGAGATGAGGCGGCATGGAGAGACAGTACCTAC
Organism: Taudactylus pleione; assembly: GCA_031769625.1. NCBI lineage: Eukaryota > Metazoa > Chordata > Amphibia > Anura > Myobatrachidae > Taudactylus > Taudactylus pleione. The sequence goes on from JAUIMM010001449.1 coordinate 526,498, forward strand.
CACCCACATAACAGAGAGATGAGGCATCATGGAGAGACAGTACCTACCACCCACATAACAGAGAGATGAGGCAGCATGGACAGACAGTACCTACCACCCACATAACAGAGAGATGAGGCGGCATGGAAGAGACCGTACCTACCACCCACATAACAGAGAGGTGAGGTGGCATGGAGAGATAGTACCTACCACCCACATAACAGAGAGATGAGGCATCATGGAGAGACAGTACCTACCACCCACATAACAGAGAGATGAGGCATCATGGAGAGACAGTACCTACCACCCACATAACAGAGAGATGAGGCAGCATGGACAGACAGTACCTACCAGCCACATAACAGAGAGATCAGGCGGCATGGAAGAGACCGTACCTACCACCCACATAACAGAGAGGTGAGTTGGCATGGAGAGACAGTACCTACCACCCACATAACAGAGAGATAAGGCTTCATGGAGAGACAGTTCCTACCACCCACATAATAGAGAGATGAGGCGGCATGGAGAGACAGTACCTACCACCCACATAACAGAGAAATGAGGCAGCATGGAGAGACAGTACCTACCACCCACACAACAGAGAGATGAGGCGGCATGAAGAGACAGTGCCTACCACCCACATAACAGAGAGATGAGGTGGCATGGAGAGACAGTACCTACCACCCACATAACAGAGAGATGAGGCGGCATGGAGAGACAGTACCTACCACCCACATAACAGAGAGATGAGGTGGCATGGAGAGATAGTACCTACCACCCACATAACAGAGAGATGAGGCATCATGGAGAGACAGTACCTACCACCCACATAACAGAGAGATGAGGCATCATGGAGAGACAGTACCTACCACCGACATAACAGAGAGATGAGGTGGCATGGAGAAACAGTACCTACCACCCACATAACAGAGATGAGGCGGCATGGAGAGACAGTACCTACCACCCACATAACAGAGAGAAGAGGCATCATGGAGATACAGTACCTACCACCCACATAACAGAGAGATGAGGCAGCATGGACAGACAGTACCTACCACCCACATAACAGAGAGATGAGGCGGCATGGAAGAGACCGTACCTACCACCCACATAACAGAGAGGTGAGGTGGCATGGAGAGACAGTACCTACCACCCACATAACAGAGAGATGAGGCGGCATGGAGAGACAGTACCTACCACCCACATAACAGAGAGATGAGGCGGCATGGAGAGACAGTACCTACCACACAGATAACAGAGAGATGAGGCGGCATGGAGAGACAGTACCTACTACCCACATAACAGAGAGATGAGGCAGCATGGAGAGACAGTACCTACCACCCACATAACAGAGAGATGAGGCAGAATGGAGAGACAGTACCTACCACCCACATAACAGAGATGAGGCAGCATGGAGAGACAGTACCTACCACCCACACAACAGAGAGATGAGGTGGCATGAAGAGACAGTACCTACCACCCACATAACAGAGAGATGAGGCGGCATGGAGAGACAGTACCTACCACCCACATAACAGAGAGATGAGGTGGCATGGAGAGATAGTACCTACCACCCACATAACAGAGAGATGAGGCATCATGGAGAGACAGTACCTACCACCCACTTAACAGAGAGATGAGGCATCATGGAGAGACAGTACCTACCACCCACACAACAGAGAGATGAGGCGGCATGAAGAGATAGTACCTACCACCCACATAACAGAGAGATGAGGCGGCATGGAGAGACAGTACCTACCACCCACATAACAGAGAGATGAGGCGGCATGGATTGACAGTACCTACCACCCACATAACAGAGAGAAGAGGTGGCATGGAGAGATAGTACCTACCACCCACATAACAGAGAGATGAGGCATCATGGAGAGACAGTACCTACCACCCACATAACAGAGAGATGAGGCATCATGGAGAGACAGTACCTACCACCCACATAACAGAGAGATGAGGCAGCATGGAGAGACAGCAACTACCACCCACATAACAGAGTGATGAGGCATGGAGAGATAGTACCTACCACCCACATAACAGAGAGATGAGGCAGCATGGAAAGACAATACCTACCACCCACATAACACAGTGATGAGGCATGGAGAGATAGTACCTACCACCCACATAACAGAGAGATGAGGCAGCATGGAGAGACAGTGCCTACCACCCACATAACAGAGAGATGAGGCAGCATGGAGAGAGAGTACTAACACCCTCATAACAAAGAGAGGAGGCAGCATGGAGAGACAGTACCTACCACCCACATAACAGAGAGATGAGGCAGCATGGAGAGAAAGTACCTACCACCCACATAACAGAGAGATGAGGCGGCATGGAGAGACAGTACCCACCACCCACATAACAGAGAGATGAGGCGGCATGGAGAGACAGTACCTACCACCCACATAACAGAGAGATAAGGCAGAATGGAGAGACAGTACCTACCACCCACATAACAGAGAGATGAGGCGGCATGGAGAGACACTACCTACCACCCACATAACAGAGAGATGAGGCGGCATGGAGAGACAGAACCTTCCACCCACATAACAGAGAGATGAGGCGGCATGGAGAGACAGTACCTACCACCCACACAACAGAGAGATGAGGCGGCATGAAGAGACAGTACCTACCACCCACATAACAGAGAGATGAGGCTTCATGGAGAGACAGTACCTACCACCCACATAATAGAGAGATGAGGCGGCATGGAGAGACTGTACCTACCACCCACATAACAGAGAGATGAGGCAGCATGGACAGACAGTACCTACCACCCACATAACAGAGAGATGAGGCGGCATGGAGAGACCGTACCTACCACCCACATAACAGAGAGGTGAGGTGGCATGGAGAGACAGTACCTACCACCCACATAACAGAGAGATGAGGCAGAATGGAGAAACAGTACCTACCACCCACATAACAGAGAGATGAGGCGGCATGGAGAGAAACTACCTACCACCCACATAACAGAGAGATGAGGCGGCATGGAGAGACAGAACCTTCCACCCACATAACAGAGAGATGAGGCATCATGGAGAGACAGTACCTACCACCCACATAACAGAGAGATGAGGCGGCATGGAGTAACAGTACCTACCACCCACATAACAGAGAGATGAGGCGGCATGGAGAGACAGTACCTACCACCCACATAACAGAGAGATGAGGCATCATGGAGAGACAGTACCTACCACCCACATAACAGAGAGATGAGGCAGCATGGACAGACAGTACCTACCACCCACATAACAGAGAGATGAGGCGGCATGGAGAGACCGTACCTACCACCCACATAACAGAGAGGTGAGGTGGCATGGAGAGACAGTACCTACCACCCACATAACAGAGAGATGAGGCGGCATGGAGAGACAGTACCTACCACCCACATAACAGAGAGATGAGGCGGCATGGAGAGAAAGTACCTACCACACACATAACAGAGAGATGAGGCGGCATGGAGAGACAGTACCTACTACCCACATAACAGAGAGATGAGGCAGCATGGAGAGACAGTACCTACCACCCACATAAGAGAGAGATGAGGCAGAATGGAGAGACAGTACCTACCACCCACATAACAGAGAAATGAGGCAGCATGGAGAGACAGTACCTACCACCCACATAACAGAGAGATGAGGCGGCATGGAGAGACAGTACCTACCACCCACATAACAGAGAGATGAGGCGGCATGGAGAGACAGCATCTACCACCCACATAACAGAGTGATGAGGCATGGAGAGATAGTACCTACCACCCACATAACAGAGAGATGAGGTAGCATGGAGAGACAATACCTACCACCCACATAACAGAGTGATGAGGCATGGAGAGATAGTACCTACCATCCACATAACAGAGAGATGAGGCAGCATGGAGAGACAGTAGCTACCACCCACATAACAGAGAGATGAGGCAGCATGGAGAGACAGTACCTAACACCCTCATAACAAAGAGAGGAGGCAGCATGGAGAGACAGTACCTACCACCCACATAACAGAGAGATGAGGCAGCATGGAGAGACAGTACCTACCACCCACATAACAGAGAGATGAGGCGGCATGGAGAGACAGTACCCACCACCCACATAACAGAGAGATGAGGTGGCATGGAGAGACAGTACCTACCACCCACAAAACAGAGAGATGAGGTGGCATGGAGAGATAGTACCTACCACCCACATAACAGAGAGATGAGGCATCATGGAGCGACAGTACCTACCACCCACATAACAGAGAGATGAGGCATCATGGAGAGACAGTACCTACCACCCACATAACAGAGAGATGAGGCGGCATGGAGAAACAGTACCTACCACCCACATAACAGAGAGATGAGGCGGCATGGAGAGACAGTACCTACCACCCACATAACAGAGAGATGAGGCAGAATGGAGAGACAGTACCTACCACCCACATAACAGAGAGATGAGGCGGCATGGAGAGACACTACCTACCACCCACATAACAGAGAGATGAGGCGGCATGGAGAGACAGAACCTTCCACCCACATAACAGAGAGATGAGGCGGCATGGAGAGACAGTACCTACCACCCACACTACAGAGAGATGAGGCGGCATGAAGAGACAGTACCTACCACCCACATAACAGAGAGATGAGGCTTCATGGAGAGACAGTACCTACCACCCACATAATAGAGAGATGAGGCGGCATGGAGAGACTGTACCTACCACCCACATAACAGAGAGATGAGGCGGCATGGACAGACAGTACCTACCACCCACATAACAGAGAGATGAGGCGGCATGGAGAGACCGTACCTACCACCCACATAACAGAGAGGTGAGGTGGCATGGAGAGACAGTACCTACCACCTACATAACAGAGAGATGAGGCAGAATGGAGAAACAGTACCTACCACCCACTTAACAGAGAGATGAGGCGGCATGGAGAGAAACTACCTACCACCCACATAACAGAGAGATGAGGCGGCATGGAGAGACAGAACCTTCCACCCACATAACAGAGAGATGAGGCATCATGGAGAGACAGTACCTACCACCCACATAACAGAAAGATGAGGCGGCATGGAGAAACAGTACCTACCACCCACATAACAGAGAGATGAGGCGGCATGGAGAGACAGTGCCTACCACCCACATAACAGAGAGATGAGGCATCATGGAGAGACAGTACCTACCACCCACATAACAGAGAGATGAGGCAGCATGGACAGACAGTACCTACCACCCACATAACAGAGAGATGAGGCGGCATGGAGAGACCGTACCTACCACCCACATAACAGAGAGGTGAGGTGGCATGGAGAGACAGTACCTACCACCCACATAACAGAGAGATGAGGCGGCATGGAGAGACATTACCTACCACCCACATAACAGAGAGATGAGGCGGCATGGAGAGACAGTACCTTCCACACACATAACAGAGAGATGAGGCGGCATGGAGAGACAGTACCTACTACCCACATAACAGAGAGATGAGGCAGCATGGAGAGACAGTACCTACCACCCACATAAGAGAGAGATGAGGCAGAATGGAGAGACAGTACCTACCACCCACATAACAGAGAGATGAGGCAGCATGGAGAGACAGTACCTACCACCCACATAACAGAGACATGAGGCGGCATGGAGAGACAGTACCTACCACCCACATAACAGAGAGATGAGGCGGCATGGAGAGACAGCACCTACCACCCAAATAACAGAGTGATGAGGCATGGAGAGATAGTACCTACCACACACATAACAGAGAGATGAGGCAGCATGGAGAGACAACACCTACCACCCACATAACAGAGTGATGAGGCATGGAGAGATAGTACCTACCACCCACATAACAGAGAGATGAGGCAGCATGGAGAGAGAGTACCTAACACCCTCATAACAAAGAGAGGAGTCAGCATGGAGAGACAGTACCTACCACCCACATAACAGAGAGATGAGGCAGCATGGAGAGACAGTACCTACCACCCACATAACAGAGAGATGAGGCGGCATGGAGAGACAGTACCCACCACCCACATAACAGAGAGATGAGGCGGCATGGAGAGACAGTACCTACCACCCACATAACAGAGAGATGAGGTGGCATGGAGAGATAGTACCTACCACCCACATAACAGAGAGATGAGGCATCATGGAGAGACAGTACCTACCACCCACATAACAGAGAGATGAGGCATCATGGAGAGACAGTACCTACCACCCACATAACAGAGAGATGAGGCGGCATGGAGAAACAGTACCTACCACCCACATAACAGAGAGATGAGGCGGCATGGAGAGACAGTACCTACCACCCACATAACAGAGAGATGAGGCATCATGGAGAGACAGTACCTACCACCCACATAACAGAGAGATGAGGCAGCATGGACAGACAGTACCCACCACCCACATAACAGAGAGATGAGGCGGCATGGAGAGACCGTACCTACCACCCACATAACAGAGAGGTGAGGTGGCATGGAGAGACAGTACCTACCACCCACATAACAGAGAGATGAGGCGGCATGGAGAGACATTACCTACCACCCACATAACAGAGAGATGAGGCGGCATGGAGAGACAGTACCTACCACACACATAACAGAGAGATGAGGCGGCATGGAGAGACAGTACCTACTACCCACATAACAGAGAGATGAGGCAGCATGGAGAGACAGTACCTACCACCCACATAAGAGAGAGATGAGGCAGAATGGAGAGACAGTACCTACCACCCACATAACAGAGAGATGAGGCAGCATGGAGAGACAGTACCTACCACCCACATAACAGAGAGATGAGGCGGCATGGAGAGACAGTACCTACCACCCACATAACAGAGAGATGAGGCGGCATGGAGAGACAGCACCTACCACCCACATAACAGAGTGATGAGGCATGGAGAGATAGTACCTACCACACACATAACAGAGAGATGAGGCAGCATGGAGAGACAACACCTACCACCCACATAACAGAGTGATGAGGCATGGAGAGATAGTACCTACCACCCACATAACAGAGAGATGAGGCAGCATGGAGAGACAGTACCTACCACCCACATAACAGAGAGATGAGGCAGCATGGAGAGAGAGTACCTAACACCCTCATAACAAAGAGAGGAGGCAGCATGGAGAGACAGTACCTACCACCCACATAACAGAGAGATGAGGCAGCATGGAGAGACAGTACCTACCACCCACATAACAGAGAGATGAGGCGGCATGGAGAGACAGTACCCACCACCCACATAACAGAGAGATGAGGCGGCATGGAGAGACAGTACCTACCACCCACATAACAGAGAGATGAGGTGGCATGGAGAGATAGTACCTACCACCCACATAACAGAGAGATGAGGCAGCATGGAGAGACAGTACCTACCACCCACATAACAGAGAGATGAGGCAGCATGGAGAGACAGTACCTAACACCCTCATAACAAAGAGAGGAGGCAGCATGGAGAGACAGTACCTACCACCCACATAACAGAGAGATGAGGCAGCATGGAGAGACAGTACCTACCACCCACATAACAGAGAGATGAGGCGGCATGGAGAGACAGTACCCACCACCCACATAACAGAGAGATGAGGTGGCATGGAGAGACAGTACCTACCACCCACATAACAGAGAGATGAGGTGGCATGGAGAGATAGTACCTATCACCCACATAACAGAGAGATGAAGCATCATGGAGCGACAGTACCTACCACCCACATAACAGAGAGATGAGGCATCATGGAGAGACAGTACCTACCACCCACATAACAGAGAGATGAGGCGGCATGGAGAAACAGTACCTACCACCCACATAACAGAGAGATGAGGTGGCATGGAGAGACAGTACCTACCACCCACATAACAGAGAGATGAGGCAGAATGGAGAGACAGTACCTACCACCCACATAACAGAGAGATGAGGCGGCATGGAGAGACACTACCTACCACCCACATAACAGAGAGATGAGGCGGCATGGAGAGACAGAACCTTCCACCCACATAACAGAGAGATGAGGCGGCATGGAGAGACAGTACCTACCACCCACACAACAGAGAGATGAGGCGGCATGAAGAGACAGTACCTACCACCCACATAACAGAGAGATGAGGCTTCATGGAGAGACAGTACCTACCACCCACATAATAGAGAGATGAGGCGGCATGGAGAGACTGTACCTACCACCCACATAACAGAGAGATGAGGCAGCATGGACAGACAGTACCTACCACCCACATAACAGAGAGATGAGGCGGCATGGAGAGACCGTACCTACCACCCACATAACAGAGAGGTGAGGTGGCATGGAGAGACAGTACCTACCACCTACATAACAGAGAGATGAGGCAGAATGGAGAAACAGTACCTACCACCCACATAACAGAGAGATGAGGCGGCATGGAGAGAAATTACCTACCACCCACATAACAGAGAGATGAGGCGGCATGGAGAGACAGAACCTTCCACCCACATAACAGAGAGATGAGGCATCATGGAGAGACAGTACCTACCACCCACATAACAGAGAGATGAGGCGGCATGGAGAAACAGTACCTACCACCCACATAACAGAGAGATGAGGCGGCATGGAGAGACAGTGCCTACCACCCACATAACAGAGAGATGAGGCATCATGGAGAGACAGTACCTACCACCCACATAACAGAGAGATGAGGCAGCATGGACAGACAGTACCTACCACCCACATAACAGAGAGATGAGGCGGCATGGAGAGACCGTACCTACCACCCACATAACAGAGAGGTGAGGTGGCATGGAGAGACAGTACCTACCACCCACATAACAGAGAGATGAGGCGGCATGGAGAGACATTACCTACCACCCACATAACAGAGAGATGAGGCGGCATGGAGAGACAGTACCTACCACACACATAACAGAGAGATGAGGCGGCATGGAGAGACAGTACCTACTACCCACATAACAGAGAGATGAGGCAGCATGGAGAGACAGTACCTACCACCCACATAAGAGAGAGATGAGGCAGAATGGAGAGACAGTACCTACCACCCACATAACAGAGAGATGAGGCAGCATGGAGAGACAGTACCTACCACCCACATAACAGAGACATGAGGCGGCATGGAGAGACAGTACCTACCACCCACATAACAGAGAGATGAGGCGGCATGGAGAGACAGCACCTACCACCCACATAACAGAGTGATGAGGTATGGAGAGATAGTACCTACCACACACATAACAGAGAGATGAGGCAGCATGGAGAGACAACACCTACCACCCACATAACAGAGTGATGAGGCATGGAGAGATAGTACCTACCACCCACATAACAGAGAGATGAGGCAGCATGGAGAGACAGTACCTACCACCCACATAACAGAGAGATGAGGCAGCATGGAGAGAGAGTACCTAACACCCTCATAACAAAGAGAGGAGGCAGCATGGAGAGACAGTACCTACCACCCACATAACAGAGAGATGAGGCAGCATGGAGAGACAGTACCTACCACCCACATAACAGAGAGATGAGGCGGCATGGAGAGACAGTACCCACCACCCACATAACAGAGAGATGAGGCGGCATGGAGAGACAGTACCTACCACCCACATAACAGAGAGATGAGGTGGCATGGAGAGATAGTACCTACCACCCACATAACAGAGAGATGAGGCATCATGGAGAGACAGTACCTACCACCCACATAACAGAGAGATGAGGCATCATGGAGAGACAGTACCTACCACCCACATAACAGAGAGATGAGGCGGCATGGAGAAACAGTACCTACCACCCACATAACAGAGAGATGAGGCGGCATGGAGAGACAGTACCTACCACCCACATAACAGAGAGATGAGGCATCATGGAGAGACAGTACCTACCACCCACATAACAGAGAGATGAGGCAGCATGGACAGACAGTACCCACCACCCACATAACAGAGAGATGAGGCGGCATGGAGAGACCGTACCTACCACCCACATAACAGAGAGGTGAGGTGGCATGGAGAGACAGTACCTACCACCCACATAACAGAGAGATGAGGCGGCATGGAGAGACATTACCTACCACCCACATAACAGAGAGATGAGGCGGCATGGAGAGACAGTACCTACCACACACATAACAGAGAGATGAGGCGGCATGGAGAGACAGTACCTACTACCCACATAACAGAGAGATGAGGCAGCATGGAGAGACAGTACCTACCACCCACATAAGAGAGAGATGAGGCAGCATGGAGAGACAGTACCTAACACCCTCATAACAAAGAGAGGAGGCAGCATGGAGAGACAGTACCTACCACCCACATAACAGAGAGATGAGGCAGCATGGAGAGACAGTACCTACCACCCACATAACAGAGAGATGAGGCGGCATGGAGAGACAGTACCCACCACCCACATAACAGAGAGATGAGGTGGCATGGAGAGACAGTACCTACCACCCACATAACAGAGAGATGAGGTGGCATGGAGAGATAGTACCTACCACCCACATAACAGAGAGATGAGGCATCATGGAGCGACAGTACCTACCACCCACATAACAGAGAGATGAGGCATCATGGAGAGACAGTACCTACCACCCACATAACAGAGAGATGAGGCGGCATGGAGAAACAGTACCTACCACCCACATAACAGAGAGATGAGGCGGCATGGAGAGACAGTACCTACCACCCACATAACAGAGAGATGAGGCAGAATGGAGAGACAGTACCTACCACCCACATAACAGAGAGATGAGGCGGCATGGAGAGACACTACCTACCACCCACATAACAGAGAGATGAGGCGGCATGGAGAGACAGAACCTTCCACCCACATAACAGAGAGATGAGGCGGCATGGAGAGACAGTACCTACCACCCACACAACAGAGAGATGAGGCGGCATGAAGAGACAGTACCTACCACCCACATAACAGAGAGATGAGGCTTCATGGAGAGACAGTACCTACCACCCACATAATAGAGAGATGAGGCGGCATGGAGAGACTGTACCTACCACCCACATAACAGAGAGATGAGGCGGCATGGACAGACAGTACCTACCACCCACATAACAGAGAGATGAGGCGGCATGGAGAGACCGTACCTACCACCCACATAACAGAGAGGTGAGGTGGCATGGAGAGACAGTACCTACCACCTACATAACAGAGAGATGAGGCAGAATGGAGAAACAGTACCTACCACCCACATAACAGAGAGATGAGGCGGCATGGAGAGAAACTACCTACCACCCACATAACAGAGAGATGAGGCGGCATGGAGAGACAGAACCTTCCACCCACATAACAGAGAGATGAGGCATCATGGAGAGACAGTACCTACCACCCACATAACAGAAAGATGAGGCGGCATGGAGAAACAGTACCTACCACCCACATAACAGAGAGATGAGGCGGCATGGAGAGACAGTGCCTACCACCCACATAACAGAGAGATGAGGCATCATGGAGAGACAGTACCTACCACCCACATAACAGAGAGATGAGGCAGCATGGACAGACAGTACCTACCACCCACATAACAGAGAGATGAGGCGGCATGGAGAGACCGTACCTACCACCCACATAACAGAGAGGTGAGGTGGCATGGAGAGACAGTACCTACCACCCACATAACAGAGAGATGAGGCGGCATGGAGAGACATTACCTACCACCCACATAACAGAGAGATGAGGCGGCATGGAGAGACAGTACCTTCCACACACATAACAGAGAGATGAGGTGGCATGGAGAGACAGTACCTACTACCCACATAACAGAGAGATGAGGCAGCATGGAGAGACAGTACCTACCACCCACATAAGAGAGAGATGAGGCAGAATGGAGAGACAGTACCTACCACCCACATAACAGAGAGATGAGGCAGCATGGAGAGACAGTACCTACCACCCACATAACAGAGACATGAGGTGGCATGGAGAGACAGTACCTACCACCCACATAACAGAGAGATGAGGCGGCATGGAGAGACAGCACCTACCACCCAAATAACAGAGTGATGAGGCATGGAGAGATAGTACCTACCACACACATAACAGAGAGATGAGGCAGCATGGAGAGACAACACCTACCACCCACATAACAGAGTGATGAGGCATGGAGAGATAGTACCTACCACCCACATAACAGAGAGATGAGGCAGCATGGAGAGACAGTACCTACCACCCACATAACAGAGAGATGAGGCAGCATGGAGAGAGAGTACCTAACACCCTCATAACAAAGAGAGGAGGCAGCATGGAGAGACAGTACCTACCACCCACATAACAGAGAGATGAGGCAGCATGGAGAGACAGTACCTACCACCCACATAACAGAGAGATGAGGCGGCATGGAGAGACAGTACCCACCACCCACATAACAGAGAGATGAGGCGGCATGGAGAGACAGTACCTACCACCCACATAACAGAGAGATGAGGTGGCATGGAGAGATAGTACCTACCACCCACATAACAGAGAGATGAGGCATCATGGGGAGACAGTACCTACCACCCACATAACAGAGAGATGAGGCATCATGGAGAGACAGTACCTACCACCCACATAACAGAGAGATGAGGCGGCATGGAGAAACAGTACCTACCACCCACATAACAGAGAGATGAGGCGGCATGGAGAGACAGTACCTACCACCCACATAACAGAGAGATGAGGCATCATGGAGAGACAGTACCTACCACCCACATAACAGAGAGATGAGGCAGCATGGACAGACAGTACCCACCACCCACATAACAGAGAGATGAGGCGGCATGGAGAGACCGTACCTACCACCCACATAACAGAGAGGTGAGGTGGCATGGAGAGACAGTACCTACCACCCACATAACAGAGAGATGAGGCGGCATGGAGAGACATTACCTACCACCCACATAACAGAGAGATGAGGCGGCATGGAGAGACAGTACCTACCACACACATAACAGAGAGATGAGGCGGCATGGAGAGACAGTACCTACTACCCACATAACAGAGAGATGAGGCAGCATGGAGAGACAGTACCTACCACCCACATAAGAGAGAGATGAGGCAGAATGGAGAGACAGTACCTACCACCCACATAACAGAGAGATGAGGCGGCATGGAGAGACAGTACCTACCACCCACATAACAGAGAGATGAGGCGGCATGGAGAGACAGTACCTACCACCCACATAACAGAGAGATGAGGCGGCATGGAGAGACAGCACCTACCACCCACATAACAGAGTGATGAGGCATGGAGAGATAGTACCTACCACACACATAACAGAGAGATGAGGCAGCATGGAGAGACAACACCTACCACCCACATAACAGAGTGATGAGGCATGGAGAGATAGTACCTACCACCCACATAACAGAGAGATGAGGCAGCATGGAGAGACAGTACCTACCACCCACATAACAGAGAGATGAGGCAGCATGGAGAGAGAGTACCTAACACCCTCATAACAAAGAGAGGAGGCAGCATGGAGAGACAGTACCTACCACCCACATAACAGAGAGATGAGGCAGCATGGAGAGACAGTACCTACCACCCACATAACAGAGAGATGAGGCGGCATGGAGAGACAGTACCCACCACCCACATAACAGAGAGATGAGGCGGCATGGAGAGACAGTACCTACCACCCACATAACAGAGAGATGAGGTGGCATGGAGAGATAGTACCTACCACCCACATAACAGAGAGATGAGGCAGCATGGAGAGACAGTACCTACCACCCACATAACAGAGAGATGAGGCAGCATGGAGAGACAGTACCTAACACCCTCATAACAAAGAGAGGAGGCAGCATGGAGAGACAGTACCTACCACCCACATAACAGAGAGATGAGGCAGCATGGAGAGACAGTACCTACCACCCACATAACAGAGAGATGAGGCGGCATGGAGAGACAGTACCCACCACCCACATAACAGAGAGATGAGGTGGCATGGAGAGACAGTACCTACCACCCACATAACAGAGAGATGAGGTGGCATGGAGAGATAGTACCTACCACCCACATAACAGAGAGATGAGGCATCATGGAGCGACAGTACCTACCACCCACATAACAGAGAGATGAGGCATCATGGAGAGACAGTACCTACCACCCACATAACAGAGAGATGAGGCGGCATGGAGAAACAGTACCTACCACCCACATAACAGAGAGATGAGGTGGCATGGAGAGACAGTACCTACCACCCACATAACAGAGAGATGAGGCAGAATGGAGAGACAGTACCTACCACCCACATAACAGAGAGATGAGGCGGCATGGAGAGACACTACCTACCACCCACATAACAGAGAGATGAGGCGGCATGGAGAGACAGAACCTTCCACCCACATAACAGAGAGATGAGGCGGCATGGAGAGACAGTACCTACCACCCACACAACAGAGAGATGAGGCGGCATGAAGAGACAGTACCTACCACCCACATAACAGAGAGATGAGGCTTCATGGAGAGACAGTACCTACCACCCACATAATAGAGAGATGAGGCGGCATGGAGAGACTGTACCTACCACCCACATAACAGAGAGATGAGGCAGCATGGACAGACAGTACCTACCACCCACATAACAGAGAGATGAGGCGGCATGGAGAGACCGTACCTACCACCCACATAACAGAGAGGTGAGGTGGCATGGAGAGACAGTACCTACCACCTACATAACAGAGAGATGAGGCAGAATGGAGAAACAGTACCTACCACCCACATAACAGAGAGATGAGGCGGCATGGAGAGAAATTACCTACCACCCACATAACAGAGAGATGAGGCGGCATGGAGAGACAGAACCTTCCACCCACATAACAGAGAGATGAGGCATCATGGAGAGACAGTACCTACCACCCACATAACAGAGAGATGAGGCGGCATGGAGAAACAGTACCTACCACCCACATAACAGAGAGATGAGGCGGCATGGAGAGACAGTGCCTACCACCCACATAACAGAGAGATGAGGCATCATGGAGAGACAGTACCTACCACCCACATAACAGAGAGATGAGGCAGCATGGACAGACAGTACCTACCACCCACATAACAGAGAGATGAGGCGGCATGGAGAGACCGTACCTACCACCCACATAACAGAGAGGTGAGGTGGCATGGAGAGACAGTACCTACCACCCACATAACAGAGAGATGAGGCGGCATGGAGAGACATTACCTACCACCCACATAACAGAGAGATGAGGCGGCATGGAGAGACAGTACCTACCACACACATAACAGAGAGATGAGGCGGCATGGAGAGACAGTACCTACTACCCACATAACAGAGAGATGAGGCAGCATGGAGAGACAGTACCTACCACCCACATAAGAGAGAGATGAGGCAGAATGGAGAGACAGTACCTACCACCCACATAACAGAGAGATGAGGCAGCATGGAGAGACAGTACCTACCACCCACATAACAGAGACATGAGGCGGCATGGAGAGACAGTACCTACCACCCACATAACAGAGAGATGAGGCGGCATGGAGAGACAGCACCTACCACCCACATAACAGAGTGATGAGGTATGGAGAGATAGTACCTACCACACACATAACAGAGAGATGAGGCAGCATGGAGAGACAACACCTACCACCCACATAACAGAGTGATGAGGCATGGAGAGATAGTACCTACCACCCACATAACAGAGAGATGAGGCAGCATGGAGAGACAGTACCTACCACCCACATAACAGAGAGATGAGGCAGCATGGAGAGAGAGTACCTAACACCCTCATAACAAAGAGAGGAGGCAGCATGGAGAGACAGTACCTACCACCCACATAACAGAGAGATGAGGCAGCATGGAGAGACAGTACCTACCACCCACATAACAGAGAGATGAGGCGGCATGGAGAGACAGTACCCACCACCCACATAACAGAGAGATGAGGCGGCATGGAGAGACAGTACCTACCACCCACATAACAGAGAGATGAGGTGGCATGGAGAGATAGTACCTACCACCCACATAACAGAGAGATGAGGCATCATGGAGAGACAGTACCTACCACCCACATAACAGAGAGATGAGGCATCATGGAGAGACAGTACCTACCACCCACATAACAGAGAGATGAGGCGGCATGGAGAAACAGTACCTACCACCCACATAACAGAGAGATGAGGCGGCATGGAGAGACAGTACCTACCACCCACATAACAGAGAGATGAGGCATCATGGAGAGACAGTACCTACCACCCACATAACAGAGAGATGAGGCAGCATGGACAGACAGTACCCACCACCCACATAACAGAGAGATGAGGCGGCATGGAGAGACCGTACCTACCACCCACATAACAGAGAGGTGAGGTGGCATGGAGAGACAGTACCTACCACCCACATAACAGAGAGATGAGGCGGCATGGAGAGACATTACCTACCACCCACATAACAGAGAGATGAGGCGGCATGGAGAGACAGTACCTACCACACACATAACAGAGAGATGAGGCGGCATGGAGAGACAGTACCTACTACCCACATAACAGAGAGATGAGGCAGCATGGAGAGACAGTACCTACCACCCACATAAGAGAGAGATGAGGCAGAATGGAGAGACAGTACCTACCACCCACATAACAGAGAGATGAGGCAGCATGGAGAGACAGTACCTACCACCCACATAACAGAGAGATGAGGCGGCATGGAGAGACAGTACCTACCACCCACATAACAGAGAGATGAGGCGGCATGGAGAGACAGCACCTACCACCCACATAACAGAGTGATGAGGCATGGAGAGATAGTACCTACCACACAAATAACAGAGAGATGAGGCAGCATGGAGAGACAACACCTACCACCCACATAACAGAGTGATGAGGCATGGAGAGATAGTACCTACCACCCACATAACAGAGAGATGAGGCAGCATGGAGAGACAGTACCTACCACCCACATAACAGAGAGATGAGGCAGCATGGAGAGAGAGTACCTAACACCCTCATAACAAAGAGAGGAGGCAGCATGGAGAGACAGTACCTACCACCCACATAACAGAGAGATGAGGCAGCATGGAGAGACAGTACCTACCACCCACATAACAGAGAGATGAGGCGGCATGGAGAGACAGTACCCACCACCCACATAACAGAGAGATGAGGCGGCATGGAGAGACAGTACCTACCACCCACATAACAGAGAGATGAGGTGGCATGGAGAGATAGTACCTACCACCCACATAACAGAGGGATGAGGCATCATGGAGAGACAGTACCTACCACCCACATAACAGAGAGATGAGGCATCATGGAGAGACAGTACCTACCACCCACATAACAGAGAGATGAGGCGGCATGGAGAAACAGTACCTACCACCCACATAACAGAGAGATGAGGCGGCATGGAGAGACAGTACCTACCACCCACATAACAGAGAGATGAGGCATCATGGAGAGACAGTACCTACCACCCACATAACAGAGAGATGAGGCAGCATGGACAGACAGTACCCACCACCCACATAACAGAGAGATGAGGCGGCATGGAGAGACCGTACCTACCACCCACATAACAGAGAGGTGAGGTGGCATGGAGAGACAGTACCTACCACCCACATAACAGAGAGATGAGGCGGCATGGAGAGACAGTACCTACCACCCACATAACAGAGAGATGAGGCGGCATGGAGAGACAGTACCTACCACACACATAACAGAGAGATGAGGCGGCATGGAGAGACAGTACCTACTACCCACATAACAGAGAGATGAGGCAGCATGGAGAGACAGTACCTACCACCCACATAAGTGAGAGATGAGGCAGAATGGAGAGACAGTACCTACCACCCACATAACAGAGAGATGAGGCAGCATGGAGAGACAGTACCTACCACCCACATAACAGAGAGATGAGGCGGCATGGAGAGACATTACCTACCACCCACATAACAGAGAGATGAGGCAGCATGGAGAGACAGCACCTACCACCCACATAACAGAGTGATGAGGCATGGAGAGATAGTACCTACCACCCACATAACAGAGAGATGAGGCAGCATGGAGAGACAATACCTACCACCCACATAACAGAGTGATGAGGCATGGAGAGATAGTACCTACCACCCACATAACAGAGAGATGAGGCAGCATGGAGAGACAGTACCTACCACCCACATAACAGAGAGATGAGGCAGCATGGAGAGAGAGTACCTAACACCCTCATAACAAAGAGAGGAGGCAGCATGGAGAGACAGTACCTACCACCCACATAACAGAGAGATGAGGCAGCATGGAGAGACAGTACCTACCACCCACATAACAGAGAGATGAGGTGGCATGGAGAGATAGTACCTACCACCCACATAACAGAGAGATGAGGCATCATGGAGAGACAGTACCTACCACCCACATAACAGAGAGATGAGGCATCGTAGAGAGACAGTACCTACCACCCACATAACAGAGAGATGAGGCGGCATGGACAGACAGTACCTACCACCCACATAACAGAGAGATGAGGCGGCATGGAGAGACCGTACCTACCACCCACATAACAGAGAGGTGAGGTGGCATGGAGAGACAGTACCTACCACCCACATAACAGAGAGATGAGGCAGCATGGAGAGACAGTACCTACCACCCACACAACAGAGAGATGAGGTGGCATGAAGAGACAGTACCTACCACCCACATAACAGAGAGATGAGGCGGCATGGAGAGACAGTACCTACCACCCACATAACAGAGAGATGAGGTGGCATGGAGAGATAGTACCTACCACCCACATAACAGAGAGATGAGGCATCATGGAGAGACAGTACCTACCACCCACTTAACAGAGAGATGAGGCATCATGGAGAGACAGTACCTACCACCCACACAACAGAGAGATGAGGCGGCATGAAGAGATAGTACCTACCACCCACATAACAGAGAGATGAGGCGGCATGGAGAGACAGTACCTACCACCCACATAACAGAGAGATGAGGCGGCATGGAGAGACAGTACCTACCACCCACATAACAGAGAGAAGAGGTGGCATGGAGAGATAGTACCTACCACCCACATAACAGAGAGATGAGGCATCATGGAGAGACAGTACCTACCACCCACATAACAGAGAGATGAGGCATCATGGAGAGACAGTACCTACCACCCACATAACAGAGAAATGAGGCAGCATGGAGAGACAGCAACTACCACCCACATAACAGAGTGATGAGGCATGGAGAGATAGTACCTACCACCCACATAACAGAGAGATGAGGCAGCATGGAAAGACAATACCTACCACCCACATAACACAGTGATGAGGCATGGAGAGATAGTACCTACCACCCACATAACAGAGAGATGAGGCAGCATGGAGAGACAGTACCTACCACCCACATAACAGAGAGATGAGGCAGCATGGAGAGAGAGTACTAACACCCTCATAACAAAGAGAGGAGGCAGCATGGAGAGACAGTACCTACCACCCACATAACAGAGAGATGAGGCAGCATGGAGAGAAAGTACCTACCACCCACATAACAGAGAGATGAGGCGGCATGGAGAGACAGTACCCACCACCCACATAACAGAGAGATGAGGCGGCATGGAGAGACAGTACCTACCACCCACATAACAGAGAGATAAGGCAGAATGGAGAGACAGTACCTACCACCCACATAACAGAGAGATGAGGCGGCATGGAGAGACACTACCTACCACCCACATAACAGAGAGATGAGGCGGCATGGAGAGACAGAACCTTCCACCCACATAACAGAGAGATGAGGCGGCATGGAGAGACAGTACCTACCACCCACACAACAGAGAGATGAGGCGGCATGAAGAGACAGTACCTACCACCCACATAACAGAGAGATGAGGCTTCATGGAGAGACAGTACCTACCACCCACATAATAGAGAGATGAGGCGGCATGGAGAGACTGTACCTACCACCCACATAACAGAGAGATGAGGCAGCATGGACAGACAGTACCAACCACCCACATAACAGAGAGATGAGGCGGCATGGAGAGACCGTACCTACCACCCACATAACAGAGAGGTGAGGTGGCATGGAGAGACAGTACCTACCACCCACATAACAGAGAGATGAGGCAGAATGGAGAAACAGTACCTACCACCCACATAACAGAGAGATGAGGCGGCATGGAGAGAAACTACCTACCACCCACATAACAGAGAGATGAGGCGGCATGGAGAGACAGAACCTTCCACCCACATAACAGAGAGATGAGGCATCATGGAGAGACAGTACCTACCACCCACATAACAGAGAGATGAGGCGGCATGGAGAAACAGTACCTACCACCCACATAACAGAGAGATGAGGCGGCATGGAGAGACAGTACCTACCACCCACATAACAGAGAGATGAGGCATCATGGAGAGACAGTACCTACCACCCACATAACAGAGAGATGAGGCAGCATGGACAGACAGTACCTACCACCCACATAACAGAGAGATGAGGCGGCATGGAGAGACCGTACCTACCACCCACATAACAGAGAGGTGAGGTGGCATGGAGAGACAGTACCTACCACCCAAATAACAGAGAGATGAGGCGGCATGGAGAGACAGTACCTACCACCCACATAACAGAGAGATGAGGCGGCATGGAGAGACAGTACCTACCACACACATAACAGAGAGATGAGGCGGCATGGAGAGACAGTACCTACTACCCACATAACAGAGAGATG
The DNA here is from genome assembly GCA_031769625.1 of Taudactylus pleione. Taxonomy (NCBI): domain Eukaryota; kingdom Metazoa; phylum Chordata; class Amphibia; order Anura; family Myobatrachidae; genus Taudactylus; species Taudactylus pleione. Next base: position 547,130 of record JAUIMM010001449.1, read on the forward strand.
AGGCAGCATGGAGAGACAGTACCTACCACCCACATAAGAGAGAGATGAGGCAGAATGGAGAGACAGTACCTACCACCCACATAACAGAGAGATGAGGCAGCATGGAGAGACAGTACCTACCACCCACATAACAGAGAGATGAGGCGGCATGGAGAGACAGTACCTACCACCCACATAACAGAGAGATGAGGCGGCATGGAGAGACAGCATCTACCACCCACATAACAGAGTGATGAGGCATGGAGAGATAGTACCTACCACCCACATAACAGAGAGATGAGGTAGCATGGAGAGACAATACCTACCACCCACATAACAGAGTGATGAGGCATGGAGAGATAGTACCTACCATCCACATAACAGAGAGATGAGGCAGCATGGAGAGACAGTACCTACCACCCACATAACAGAGAGATGAGGCAGCATGGAGAGACAGTACCTAACACCCTCATAACAAAGAGAGGAGGCAGCATGGAGAGACAGTACCTACCACCCACATAACAGAGAGATGAGGCAGCATGGAGAGACAGTACCTACCACCCACATAACAGAGAGATGAGGCGGCATGGAGAGACAGTACCCACCACCCACATAACAGAGAGATGAGGTGGCATGGAGAGACAGTACCTACCACCCACATAACAGAGAGATGAGGTGGCATGGAGAGATAGTACCTACCACCCACATAACAGAGAGATGAGGCATCATGGAGTGACAGTACCTACCACCCACATAACAGAGAGATGAGGCATCATGGAGAGACAGTACCTACCACCCACATAACAGAGAGATGAGGCGGCATGGAGAAACAGTACCTACCACCCACATAACAGAGAGATGAGGCGGCATGGAGAGACAGTACCTACCACCCACATAACAGAGAGATGAGGCAGAATGGAGAGACAGTACCTACCACCCACATAACAGAGAGATGAGGCGGCATGGAGAGACACTACCTACCACCCACATAACAGAGAGATGAGGCGGCATGGAGAGACAGAACCTTCCACCCACATAACAGAGAGATGAGGCGGCATGGAGAGACAGTACCTACCACCCACACAACAGAGAGATGAGGCGGCATGAAAAGACAGTACCTACCACCCACATAACAGAGAGATGAGGCTTCATGGAGAGACAGTACCTACCACCCACATAATAGAGAGATGAGGCGGCATGGAGAGACTGTACCTACCACCCACATAACAGAGAGATGAGGCAGCATGGACAGACAGTACCTACCACCCACATAACAGAGAGATGAGGCGGCATGGAGAGACCGTACCTACCACCCACATAACAGAGAGGTGAGGTGGCATGGAGAGACAGTACCTACGACCTACATAACAGAGAGATGAGGCAGAATGGAGAAACAGTACCTACCACCCACATAACAGAGAGATGAGGCGGCATGGAGAGACACTACCTACCACCCACATAACAGAGAGATGAGGCGGCATGGAGAGACAGAACCTTCCACCCACATAACAGAGAGATGAGGCATCATGGAGAGACAGTACCTACCACCCACATAACAGAGAGATGAGGCGGCATGGAGAAACAGTACCTACCACCCACATAACAGAGAGATGAGGCGGCATGGAGAGACAGTACCTACCACCCACATAACAGAGAGATGAGGCATCATGGAGAGACAGTACCTACCACCCACATAACAGAGAGATGAGGCAGCATGGACAGACAGTACCTACCACCCACATAACAGAGAGATGAGGCGGCATGGAGAGACCGTACCTACCACCCACATAACAGAGAGGTGAGGTGGCATGGAGAGACAGTACCTACCACCCACATAACAGAGAGATGAGGCGGCATGGAGAGACATTACCTACCACCCACATAACAGAGAGATGAGGCGGCATGGAGAGACAGTACCTACCACACACATAACAGAGAGATGAGGCGGCATGGAGAGACAGTACCTACTACCCACATAACAGAGAGATGAGGCAGCATGGAGAGACAGTACCTACCACCCACATAAGAGAGAGATGAGGCAGAATGGAGAGACAGTACCTACCACCCACATAACAGAGAGATGAGGCAGCATGGAGAGACAGTACCTACCACCCACATAACAGAGAGATGAGGCGGCATGGAGAGACAGTACCTACCACCCACATAACAGAGAGATGAGGCGGCATGGAGAGACAGCACCTACCACCCACATAACAGAGTGATGAGGCATGGAGAGATAGTACCTACCACACACATAACAGAGAGATGAGGCAGCATGGAGAGACAACACCTACCACCCACATAACAGAGTGATGAGGCATGGAGAGATAGTACCTACCACCCACATAACAGAGAGATGAGGCAGCATGGAGAGACAGTACCTACCACCCACATAACAGAGAGATGAGGCAGCATGGAGAGAGAGTACCTAACACCCTCATAACAAAGAGAGGAGGCAGCATGGAGAGACAGTACCTACCACCCACATAACAGAGAGATGAGGCAGCATGGAGAGACAGTACCTACCACCCACATAACAGAGAGATGAGGCGGCATGGAGAGACAGTACCCACCACCCACATAACAGAGAGATGAGGCGGCATGGAGAGACAGTACCTACCACCCACATAACAGAGAGATGAGGTGGCATGGAGAGATAGTACCTACCACCCACATAACAGAGAGATGAGGCATCATGGAGAGACAGTACCTACCACCCACATAACAGAGAGATGAGGCATCATGGAGAGACAGTACCTACCACCCACATAACAGAGAGATGAGGCGGCATGGAGAAACAGTACCTACCACCCACATAACAGAGAGATGAGGCGGCATGGAGAGACAGTACCTACCACCCACATAACAGAGAGATGAGGCATCATGGAGAGACAGTACCTACCACCCACATAACAGAGAGATGAGGCAGCATGGACAGACAGTACCCACCACCCACATAACAGAGAGATGAGGCGGCATGGAGAGACCGTACCTACCACCCACATAACAGAGAGGTGAGGTGGCATGGAGAGACAGTACCTACCACCCACATAACAGAGAGATGAGGCGGCATGGAGAGACAGTACCTACCACCCACATAACAGAGAGATGAGGCGGCATGGAGAGACAGTACCTACCACACACATAACAGAGAGATGAGGCGGCATGGAGAGACAGTACCTACTACCCACATAACAGAGAGATGAGGCAGCATGGAGAGACAGTACCTACCACCCACATAAGTGAGAGATGAGGCAGAATGGAGAGACAGTACCTACCACCCACATAACAGAGAGATGAGGCAGCATGGAGAGGCAGTACCTACCACCCACATAACAGAGAGATGAGGCGGCATGGAGAGACATTACCTACCACCCACATAACAGAGAGATGAGGCAGCATGGAGAGACAGCACCTACCACCCACATAACAGAGTGATGAGGCATGGAGAGATAGTACCTACCACCCACATAACAGAGAGATGAGGCAGCATGGAGAGACAATACCTACCACCCACATAACAGAGTGATGAGGCATGGAGAGATAGTACCTACCACCCACATAACAGAGAGATGAGGCAGCATGGAGAGACAGTACCTACCACCCACATAACAGAGAGATGAGGCAGCATGGAGAGAGAGTACCTAACACCCTCATAACAAAGAGAGGAGGCAGCATGGAGAGACAGTACCTACCACCCACATAACAGAGAGATGAGGCAGCATGGAGAGACAGTACCTACCACCCACATAACAGAGAGATGAGGTGGCATGGAGAGATAGTACCTACCACCCACATAACAGAGAGATGAGGCATCATGGAGAGACAGTACCTACCACCCACATAACAGAGAGATGAGGCATCGTAGAGAGACAGTACCTACCACCCACATAACAGAGAGATGAGGCGGCATGGACAGACAGTACCTACCACCCACATAACAGAGAGATGAGGCGGCATGGAGAGACCGTACCTACCACCCACATAACAGAGAGGTGAGGTGGCATGGAGAGACAGTACCTACCACCCACATAACAGAGAGATGAGGCGGCATGGAGAGACAGTACCTACCACCCACATAACAGAGAGATGAGGCGGCATGGAGAGACAGTACCTACCACACACATAACAGAGAGATGAGGCGGCATGGAGAGACAGTACCTACTACCCAAATAACAGAGAGATGAGGCAGCATGGAGAGACAGTACCTACCACCCACATAAGAGAGAGATGAGGCAGAATGGAGAGACAGTACCTACCACCCACATAACAGAGAGATGAGGCAGCATGGAGAGACAGTACCTACCACCCACATAACAGAGAGATGAGGCGGCATGGAGAGACAGTACCTACCACCCACATAACAGTGAGATGAGGCAGCATGGAGAGACAGCAACTACCACCCACATAACAGAGTGATGAGGCATGGAGAGATAGTACCTACCACCCACATAACAGAGAGATGAGGCAGCATGGAAAGACAATACCTACCACCCACATAACACAGTGATGAGGCATGGAGAGATAGTACCTACCACCCACATAACAGAGAGATGAGGCAGCATGGAGAGACAGTACCTACCACCCACATAACAGAGAGATGAGGCAGCATGGAGAGAGAGTACCTAACACCCTCATAACAAAGAGAGGAGGCAGCATGGAGAGACAGTACCTACCACCCACATAACAGAGAGATGAGGCAGCATGGAGAGAAAGTACCTACCACCCACATAACAGAGAGATGAGGCGGCATGGAGAGACAGTACCCACCACCCACATAACAGAGAGATGAGGCGGCATGGAGAGACAGTACCTACCACCCACATAACAGAGAGATGAGGCAGAATGGAGAGACAGTACCTACCACCCACATAACAGAGAGATGAGGCGGCATGGAGAGACACTACCTACCACCCACATAACAGAGAGATGAGGCGGCATGGAGAGACAGAACCTTCCACCCACATAACAGAGAGATGAGGCGGCATGGAGAGACAGTACCTACCACCCACACAACAGAGAGATGAGGCGGCATGAAGAGACAGTACCTACCACCCACATAACAGAGAGATGAGGCTTCATGGAGAGACAGTACCTACCACCCACATAATAGAGAGATGAGGCGGCATGGAGAGACTGTACCTACCACCCACATAACAGAGAGATGAGGCAGCATGGACAGACAGTACCTACCACCCACATAACAGAGAGATGAGGCGGCATGGAGAGACCGTACCTACCACCCACATAACAGAGAGGTGAGGTGGCATGGAGAGACAGTACCTACCACCCACATAACAGAGAGATGAGGCAGAATGGAGAAACAGTACCTACCACCCACATAACAGAGAGATGAGGCGGCATGGAGAGAAACTACCTACCACCCACATAACAGAGAGATGAGGCGGCATGGAGAGACAGAACTTCCACCCACATAACAGAGAGATGAGGCATCATGGAGAGACAGTACCTACCACCCACATAACAGAGAGATGAGGCGTCATGGAGAAACAGTACCTACCACCCACATAACAGAGAGATGAGGCGGCATGGAGAGACAGTACCTACCACCCACATAACAGAGAGATGAGGCATCATGGAGAGACAGTACCTACCACCCACATAACAGAGAGATGAGGCAGCATGGACAGACAGTACCTACCACCCACATAACAGAGAGATGAGGCAGCATGGAGAGACCGTACCTACCACCCACATAACAGAGAGGTGAGGCGGCATGGAGAGACAGTACCTACCACCCACATAACAGAGAGATGAGGCGGCATGGAGAGACAGTACCTACCACCCACATAACAGAGAGATGAGGCGGCATGGAGAGACAGTACCTACCACACACATAACAGAGAGATGAGGCGGCATGGAGAGACAGTACCTACTACCCACATAACAGAGAGATGAGGCAGCATGGAGAGACAGTACCTACCACCCACATAAGAGAGAGATGAGGCAGAATGGAGAGACAGTACCTACCACCCACATAACAGAGAGATGAGGCAGCATGGAGAGACAGTACCTACCACCCACATAACAGAGAGATGAGGCGGCATGGAGAGACAGTACCTACCACCCACATAACAGAGAGATGAGGCGGCATGGAGAGACAGCATCTACCACCCACATAACAGAGTGATGAGGCATGGAGAGATAGTCCCTACCATCCACATAACAGAGAGATGAGGCAGCATGGAGAGACAGTACCTACCACCCACATAACAGAGAGATGAGGCAGCATGGAGAGACAGTACCTAACACCCTCATAACAAAGAGAGGAGGCAGCATGGAGAGACAGTACCTACCACCCACATAACAGAGAGATGAGGCAGCATGGAGAGACAGTACCTACCACCCACATAACAGAGAGATGAGGCGGCATGGAGAGACAGTACCCACCACCCACATAACAGAGAGATGAGGCGGCATGGAGAGACAGTACCTACCACCCACATAACAGAGAGATGAGGTGGCATGGAGAGATAGTACCTACCACCCACATAACAGAGAGATGAGGCATCATGGAGCGACAGTACCTACCACCCACATAACAGAGAGATGAGGCATCATGGAGAGACAGTACCTACCACCCACATAACAGAGAGATGAGGCGGCATGGAGAAACAGTACCTACCACCCACATAACAGAGAGATGAGGCGGCATGGAGAGACAGTACCTACCACCCACATAACAGAGAGATGAGGCAGAATGGAGAGACAGTACCTACCACCCACATAACAGAGAGATGAGGCGGCATGGAGAGACACTACCTACCACCCACATAACAGAGAGATGAGGCGGCATGGAGAGACAGAACCTTCCACCCACATAACAGAGAGATGAGGCGGCATGGAGAGACAGTACCTACCACCCACACAACAGAGAGATGAGGCGGCATGAAGAGACAGTACCTACCACCCACATAACAGAGAGATGAGGCTTCATGGAGAGACAGTACCTACCACCCACATAATAGAGAGATGAGGCGGCATGGAGAGACTGTACCTACCACCCACATAACACAGTGATGAGGCATGGAGAGATAGTACCTACCACCCACATAACAGAGAGATGAGGCAGCATGGAAAGACAATACCTACCACCCACATAACACAGTGATGAGGCATGGAGAGATAGTACCTACCACCCACATAACAGAGAGATGAGGCAGCATGGAGAGACAGTACCTACCACCCACATAACAGAGAGATGAGGCAGCATGGAGAGAGAGTACCTAACACCCTCATAACAAAGAGAGGAGGCAGCATGGAGAGACAGTACCTACCACCCACATAACAGAGAGATGAGGCAGCATGGAGAGAAAGTACCTACCACCCACATAACAGAGAGATGAGGCGGCATGGAGAGACAGTACCCACCACCCACATAACAGAGAGATGAGGCGGCATGGAGAGACAGTACCTACCACCCACATAACAGAGAGATGAGGCAGAATGGAGAGACAGTACCTACCACCCACATAACAGAGAGATGAGGCGGCATGGAGAGACACTACCTACCACCCACATAACAGAGAGATGAGGCGGCATGGAGAGACAGAACCTTCCACCCACATAACAGAGAGATGAGGCGGCATGGAGAGACAGTACCTACCACCCACACAACAGAGAGATGAGGCGGCATGAAGAGACAGTACCTACCACCCACATAACAGAGAGATGAGGCTTCATGGAGAGACAGTACCTACCACCCACATAATAGAGAGATGAGGCGGCATGGAGAGACTGTACCTACCACCCACATAACAGAGAGATGAGGCAGCATGGACAGACAGTACCTACCACCCACATAACAGAGAGATGAGGCGGCATGGAGAGACCGTACCTACCACCCACATAACAGAGAGGTGAGGTGGCATGGAGAGACAGTACCTACCACCCACATAACAGAGAGATGAGGCAGAATGGAGAAACAGTACCTACCACCCACATAACAGAGAGATGAGGCGGCATGGAGAGAAACTACCTACCACCCACATAACAGAGAGATGAGGCGGCATGGAGAGACAGAACTTCCACCCACATAACAGAGAGATGAGGCATCATGGAGAGACAGTACCTACCACCCACATAACAGAGAGATGAGGCGTCATGGAGAAACAGTACCTACCACCCACATAACAGAGAGATGAGGCGGCATGGAGAGACAGTACCTACCACCCACATAACAGAGAGATGAGGCATCATGGAGAGACAGTACCTACCACCCACATAACAGAGAGATGAGGCAGCATGGACAGACAGTACCTACCACCCACATAACAGAGAGATGAGGCGGCATGGAGAGACCGTACCTACCACCCACATAACAGAGAGGTGAGGCGGCATGGAGAGACAGTACCTACCACCCACATAACAGAGAGATGAGGCGGCATGGAGAGACAGTACCTACCACCCACATAACAGAGAGATGAGGCGGCATGGAGAGACAGTACCTACCACACACATAACAGAGAGATGAGGCGGCATGGAGAGACAGTACCTACTACCCACATAACAGAGAGATGAGGCAGCATGGAGAGACAGTACCTACCACCCACATAAGAGAGAGATGAGGCAGAATGGAGAGACAGTACCTACCACCCACATAACAGAGAGATGAGGCAGCATGGAGAGACAGTACCTACCACCCACATAACAGAGAGATGAGGCGGCATGGAGAGACAGTACCTACCACCCACATAACAGAGAGATGAGGCGGCATGGAGAGACAGCATCTACCACCCACATAACAGAGTGATGAGGCATGGAGAGATAGTCCCTACCATCCACATAACAGAGAGATGAGGCAGCATGGAGAGACAGTACCTACCACCCACATAACAGAGAGATGAGGCAGCATGGAGAGACAGTACCTAACACCCTCATAACAAAGAGAGGAGGCAGCATGGAGAGACAGTACCTACCACCCACATAACAGAGAGATGAGGCAGCATGGAGAGACAGTACCTACCACCCACATAACAGAGAGATGAGGCGGCATGGAGAGACAGTACCCACCACCCACATAACAGAGAGATGAGGCGGCATGGAGAGACAGTACCTACCACCCACATAACAGAGAGATGAGGTGGCATGGAGAGATAGTACCTACCACCCACATAACAGAGAGATGAGGCATCATGGAGCGACAGTACCTACCACCCACATAACAGAGAGATGAGGCATCATGGAGAGACAGTACCTACCACCCACATAACAGAGAGATGAGGCGGCATGGAGAAACAGTACCTACCACCCACATAACAGAGAGATGAGGCGGCATGGAGAGACAGTACCTACCACCCACATAACAGAGAGATGAGGCAGAATGGAGAGACAGTACCTACCACCCACATAACAGAGAGATGAGGCGGCATGGAGAGACACTACCTACCACCCACATAACAGAGAGATGAGGCGGCATGGAGAGACAGAACCTTCCACCCACATAACAGAGAGATGAGGCGGCATGGAGAGACAGTACCTACCACCCACACAACAGAGAGATGAGGCGGCATGAAGAGACAGTACCTACCACCCACATAACAGAGAGATGAGGCTTCATGGAGAGACAGTACCTACCACCCACATAATAGAGAGATGAGGCGGCATGGAGAGACTGTACCTACCACCCACATAACAGAGAGATGAGGCAGCATGGACAGACAGTACCTACCACCCACATAACAGAGAGATGAGGCGGCATGGAGAGACCGTACCTACCACCCACATAACAGAGAGGTGAGGTGGCATGGAGAGACAGTACCTACCACCCACATAACAGAGAGATGAGGCAGAATGGAGAAACAGTACCTACCACCCACATAACAGAGAGATGAGGCGGCATGGAGAGAAACTACCTACCACCCACATAACAGAGAGATGAGGCGGCATGGAGAGACAGAACCTTCCACCCACATAACAGAGAGATGAGGCATCATGGAGAGACAGTACCTACCACCCACATAACAGAGAGATGAGGCGGCATGGAGAAACAGTACCTACCACCCACATAACAGAGAGATGAGGCGGCATGGAGAGACAGTACCTACCACCCACATAACAGAGAGATGAGGCATCATGGAGAGACAGTACCTACCACCCACATAACAGAGAGATGAGGCAGCATGGACAGACAGTACCTACCACCCACATAACAGAGAGATGAGGTGGCATGGAGAGACCGTACCTACCACCCACATAACAGAGAGGTGAGGTGGCATGGAGAGACAGTACCTACCACCCACATAACAGAGAGATGAGGCGGCATGGAGAGACAGTACCTACCACCCACATAACAGAGAGATGAGGCGGCATGGAGAGACAGTACCTACCACACACATAACAGAGAGATGAGGCGGCATGGAGAGACAGTACCTACTACCCACATAACAGAGAGATGAGGCAGCATGGAGAGACAGTACCTACCACCCACATAAGAGAGAGATGAGGCAGAATGGAGAGACAGTACCTACCACCCACATAACAGAGAGATGAGGCAGCATGGAGAGACAGTACCTACCACCCACATAACAGAGAGATGAGGCGGCATGGAGAGACAGTACCTACCACCCACATAACAGAGAGATGAGGCGGCATGGAGAGACAGCACCTACCACCCACATAACAGAGTGATGAGGCATGGAGAGATAGTACCTACCACCCACATAACAGAGAGATGAGGCAGCATGGAGAGACAATACCTACCACCCACATAACAGAGTGATGAGGCATGGAGAGATAGTACCTACCAACCACATAACAGAGAGATGAGGCAGCATGGAGAGACAGTACCTACCACCCACATAACAGAGAGATGAGGCAGCATGGAGAGAGAGTACCTAACACCCTCATAACAAAGAGAGGAGGCAGCATGGAGAGACAGTACCTACCACCCACATAACAGAGAGATGAGGCAGCATGGAGAGACAGTACCTACCACCCACATAACAGAGAGATGAGGCGGCATGGAGAGACAGTACCCACCACCCACATAACAGAGAGATGAGGCGGCATGGAGAGACAGTACCTACCACCCACATAACAGAGAGATGAGGTGGCATGGAGAGATAGTACCTACCACCCACATAACAGAGAGATGAGGCATCATGGAGAGACAGTACCTACCACCCACATAACAGAGAGATGAGGCATCATGGAGAGACAGTACCTACCACCCACATAACAGAGAGATGAGGCGGCATGGAGAAACAGTACCTACCACCCACATAACAGAGAGATGAGGCGGCATGTAGAGACAGTACCTACCACCCACATAACAGAGAGATGAGGCATCATGGAGAGACAGTACCTACCACCCACATAACAGAGAGATGAGGCAGCATGGACAGACAGTACCCACCACCCACATAACAGAGAGATGAGGCGGCATGGAGAGACCGTACCTACCACCCACATAACAGAGAGGTGAGGTGGCATGGAGAGACAGTACCTACCACCCACATAACAGAGAGATGAGGCGGCATGGAGAGACAGTACCTACCACCCACATAACAGAGAGATGAGGCGGCATGGAGAGACAGTACCTACCACACACATAACAGAGAGATGAGGCGGCATGGAGAGACAGTACCTACTACCCACATAACAGAGAGATGAGGCAGCATGGAGAGACAGTACCTACCACCCACATAAGAGAGAGATGAGGCAGAATGGAGAGACAGTACCTACCACCCACATAACAGAGAGATGAGGCAGCATGGAGAGACAGTACCTACCATCCACATAACAGAGAGATGAGGCGGCATGGAGAGACAGTACCTACCACCCACATAACAGAGAGATGAGGCAGCATGGAGAGACAGCACCTACCACCCACATAACAGAGTGATGAGGCATGGAGAGATAGTACCTACCACCCACATAACAGAGAGATGAGGCAGCATGGAGAGACAATACCTACCACCCACATAACAGAGTGATGAGGCATGGAGAGATAGTACCTACCACCGACATAACAGAGAGATGAGGCAGCATGGAGAGACAGTACCTACCACCCACATAACAGAGAGATGAGGCAGCATGGAGAGAGAGTACCTAACACCCTCATAACAAAGAGAGGAGGCAGCATGGAGAGACAGTACCTACCACCCACATAACAGAGAGATGAGGCAGCATGGAGAGACAGTACCTACCACCCACATAACAGAGAGATGAGGCGGCATGGAGAGACAGTACCCACCACCCACATAACAGAGAGATGAGGCGGCATGGAGAGACAGTACCTACCACCGACATAACAGAGAGATGAGGCAGAATGGAGAGACAGTACCTACCACCCACATAACAGACAGATGAGGCGGCATGGAGAGACACTACCTACCACCCACATAACAGAGAGATGAGGCGGCATGGAGAGACAGAACCTTCCACCCACATAACAGAGAGATGAGGCGGCATGGAGAGACAGTACCTACCACCCACATAACAGAGAGATGAGGCTTCATGGAGAGACAGTACCTACCACCCACATAAAAGAGAGATGAGGCGGCATGGAGAGACTGTACCTACCACCCACATAACAGAGAGATGAGGCAGAATAGAGAGACAGTACCTACCACCCACACAACAGAGAGATGAGGCGGCATGAAGAGACAGTACCTACCACCCACATAACAGAGAGATGAGGCGGCATGGAGAGACAGTACCTACCACCCACATAACAGAGAGATGAGGCGGCATGGAGAGACAGTACCTACCACCCACATAACAGAGAGATGAGGTGGCATGGAGAGATAGTACCTACCACCCACTTAACAGAGAGATGAGGCATCATGGAGAGACAGTACCTACCACCCACATAACAGAGAGATGAGGCATCATGGAGAGACAGTACCTACCACCGACATAACAGAGAGATGAGGTGGCATGGAGAAACAGTACCTACCACCCACATAACAGAGATGAGGCGGCATGGAGAGACAGTACCTACCACCCACATAACAGAGAGATGAGGCATCATGGAGAGACAGTACATACCACCCACATAACAGAGAGATAAGGCAGCATGGACAGACAGTACCTACCACCCACATAACAGAGAGATGAGGCGGCATGGAAGAGACCGTACCTACCACCCACATAACAGAGAGGTGAGGTGGCATGGATAGACTGTACCTACCACCCACATAACAGAGAGATGAGGAGGCATGGAGAGACAGTACCTACCACCCACATAACAGAGAGATGAGGCGGCATGGAGAGACAGTACCTACCACACACATAACAGAGAGATGAGGCGGCATGGAGAGACAGTACCTACTACCCACATAACAGAGAGATGAGGCAGCATGGAGAGACAGTACCTACCACCCACATAACAGAGAGATGAGGCAGAATGGAGAGACAGTACCTACCACCCACATAACAGAGATGAGGCAGCATGGAGAGACAGTACCTACCACCCACACAACAGAGAGATGAGGTGGCATGAAGAGACAGTACCTACCACCCACATAACAGAGAGATGAGGCGGCATGGAGAGACAGTACCTACCACCCACATAACAGAGAGATGAGGTGCCATGGAGAGACAGTACCTACCACCCACATAACAGAGAGATGAGGCATCATGGAGAGACAGTACCTACCACCCACATAACAGAGAGATGAGGCATCATGGAGAGACAGTACCTACCACCCACACAACAGAGAGATGAGGCGGCATGAAGAGACAGTACCTACCACCCACATAACAGAGAGATGAGGCGGCATGGAGAGACAGTACCTACCACCCACATAACAGAGAGATGAGGCGGCATGGAGAGACAGAACCTACCACCCACATAACAGAGAGATGAGGTGGCATGGAGAGATAGTACCTACCACCCACATAACAGAGAGATGAGGCATCATTGAGAGACAGTACCTACCACCCACATAACAGAGAGATGAGGCATCATGGAGAGACAGTACCTACCACCCACATAACAGAGAGATGAGGCAGCATGGACAGACAGTACCTACCAGCCACATAACAGAGAGATGAGGCGGCATGGAAGAGACCGTACCTACCACCCACATAACAGAGAGGTGAGGTGGCATGGAGAGACAGTACCTACCACCCACATAACAGAGAGATGAGGCTTCATGGAGAGACAGTACCTACCACCCACATAATAGAGAGATGAGGCGGCATGGAGAGACAGTACCTACCACCCACATAACAGAGAAATGAGGCAGCATGGAGAGACAGTACCTACCACCCACACAACAGAGAGATGAGGCGGCATGAAGAGACAGTACCTACCACCCACATAACAGAGAGATGAGGCGGCATGGAGAGACAGTACCTACCACCCACATAACAGAGAGATGAGGCAGCATGGAGAGACAGTACCTACCACCCACATAACAGAGAGATGAGGTGGCATGGAGAGACAGTACCTACCACCCACATAACAGAGAGATGAGGTGGCATGGAGAGATAGTACCTACCACCCACTTAACAGAGAGATGAGGCATCATGGAGAGACAGTACCTACCACCCACATAACAGAGAGATGAGGCATCATGGAGAGACAGTACCTACCACCGACATAACAGAGAGATGAGGTGGCATGGAGAAACAGTACCTACCACCCACATAACAGAGATGAGGCGGCATGGAGAGACAGTACCTACCACCCACATAACAGAGAGATGAGGCATCATGGAGAGACAGTACATACCACCCACATAACAGAGAGATAAGGCAGCATGGACAGACAGTACCTACCACCCACATAACAGAGAGATGAGGCGGCATGGAAGAGACCGTACCTACCACCCACATAACAGAGAGGTGAGGTGGCATGGATAGACTGTACCTACCACCCACATAACAGAGAGATGAGGAGGCATGGAGAGACAGTACCTACCACCCACATAACAGAGAGATGAGGCGGCATGGAGAGACAGTACCTACCACACACATAACAGAGAGATGAGGCGGCATGGAGAGACAGTACCTACTACCCACATAACAGAGAGATGAGGCAGCATGGAGAGACAGTACCTACCACCCACATAACAGAGAGATGAGGCAGAATGGAGAGACAGTACCTACCACCCACATAACAGAGATGAGGCAGCATGGAGAGACAGTACCT
This sequence comes from Taudactylus pleione, assembly GCA_031769625.1. Classification (NCBI taxonomy): domain Eukaryota; kingdom Metazoa; phylum Chordata; class Amphibia; order Anura; family Myobatrachidae; genus Taudactylus; species Taudactylus pleione. Next base: position 562,233 of record JAUIMM010001449.1, read on the forward strand.
ACCACCCACACAACAGAGAGATGAGGTGGCATGAAGAGACAGTACCTACCACCCACATAACAGAGAGATGAGGCGGCATGGAGAGACAGTACCTACCACCCACATAACAGAGAGATGAGGTGCCATGGAGAGATAGTACCTACCACCCACATAACAGAGAGATGAGGCATCATGGAGAGACAGTACCTACCACCCACATAACAGAGAGATGAGGCATCATGGAGAGACAGTACCTACCACCCACACAACAGAGAGATGAGGCGGCATGAAGAGACAGTACCTACCACCCACATAACAGAGAGATGAGGCGGCATGGAGAGACAGTACCTACCACCCACATAACAGAGAGATGAGGCGGCATGGAGAGACAGAACCTACCACCCACATAACAGAGAGATGAGGTGGCATGGAGAGATAGTACCTACCACCCACATAACAGAGAGATGAGGCATCATTGAGAGACAGTACCTACCACCCACATAACAGAGAGATGAGGCATCATGGAGAGACAGTACCTACCACCCACATAACAGAGAGATGAGGCAGCATGGACAGACAGTACCTACCAGCCACATAACAGAGAGATGAGGCGGCATGGAAGAGACCGTACCTACCACCCACATAACAGAGAGGTGAGGTGGCATGGAGAGACAGTACCTACCACCCACATAACAGAGAGATGAGGCTTCATGGAGAGACAGTACCTACCACCCACATAATAGAGAGATGAGGCGGCATGGAGAGACAGTACCTACCACCCACATAACAGAGAAATGAGGCAGCATGGAGAGACAGTACCTACCACCCACACAACAGAGAGATGAGGCGGCATGAAGAGACAGTACCTACCACCCACATAACAGAGAGATGAGGCGGCATGGAGAGACAGTACCTACCACCCACATAACAGAGAGATGAGGCAGCATGGAGAGACAGTACCTACCACCCACATAACAGAGAGATGAGGTGGCATGGAGAGATAGTACCTACCACCCACATAACAGAGAGATGAGGCATCATGGAGAGACAGTACCTACCACCCACATAACAGAGAGATGAGGCATCATGGAGAGACAATACCTACCACCGACATAACAGAGAGATGAGGTGGCATGGAGAAACAGTACCTACCACCCACATAACAGAGATGAGGCGGCATGGAGAGACAGTACCTACCACCCACATAACAGAGAGAAGAGGCATCATGGAGAGACAGTACCTACCACCCACATAACAGAGAGATGAGGCAGCATGGACAGACAGTACCTACCACCCACATAACAGAGAGATGAGGCGGCATGGAAGAGACCGTACCTACCACCCACATAACAGAGAGGTGAGGTGGCATGGAGAGACCGTACCTACCACCCACATAACAGAGAGATGAGGCGGCATGGAGAGACAGTACCTACCACCCACATAACAGAGAGATGAGGCGGCATGGAGAGACAGTACCTACCACACACATAACAGAGAGATGAGGCGGCATGGAGAGACAGTACCTACTACCCACATAACAGAGAGATGAGGCAGCATGGAGAGACAGTACCTACCACCCACATAACAGAGAGATGAGGCAGAATGGAGAGACAGTACCTACCACCCACATAACAGAGATGAGGCAGCATGGAGAGACAGTACCTACCACCCACACAACAGAGAGATGAGGTGGCATGAAGAGACAGTACCTACCACCCACATAACAGAGAGATGAGGCGGCATGGAGAGACAGTACCTACCACCCACATAACAGAGAGATGAGGTGGCATGGAGAGATAGTACCTACCACCCACATAACAGAGAGATGAGGCATCATGGAGAGACAGTACCTACCACCCACATAACAGAGAGATGAGGCATCATGGAGAGACAGTACCTACCACCCACTAAACAGAGAGATGAGGCGGCATGAAGAGACAGTACCTACCACCCACATAACAGAGAGATGAGGCGGCATGGAGAGACAGTACCTACCACCCACATAACAGAGAGATGAGGCGGCATGGAGAGACAGTACCTACCACCCACATAACAGAGAGATGAGGTGGCATGGAGAGATAGTACCTACCACCCACATAACAGAGAGATGAGGCATCATGGAGAGACAGTACCTACCACCCACATAACAGAGAGATGAGGCAGCATGGACAGACAGTACCTACCAGCCACATAACAGAGAGATGAGGCGGCATGGAAGAGACCGTACCTACCACCCACATAACAGAGAGGTGAGGTGGCATGGAGAGACAGTACCTACCACCCACATAACAGAGAGATGAGGCGGCATGGAGAGACAGTACCTACCACCCACATAACAGAGAGATGAGGCGGCATGGAGAGACAGTACCTACCACCCACATAACAGAGAAATGAGGCAGCATGGAGAGACAGTACCTACCACCCACATAACAGAGAGATGAGGTGGCATGGAGAGACAGTACCTACCACACACATAACAGAGAGATGAGGCGGCATGAAGATGCCGTACCTACCACACACATAACAGAGAGGTGAGGTGGCATGGAGAGACAGTACCTACCACCCACATAACAGAGAGATGAGGCGGCATGCAGAGACAGTACCTACCACCCACATAACAGAGAGATGAGGCGGCATGGAGAGACAGTACCTACCACCCACATAACAGAGAGATGAGGCGGCATGGAGAGACAGTACCTACCACCCACATAACAGAGAGATGAGGCGGCATGGAGAGACAGTACCTACCACCCACATAACACAGAGATGAGGCAGCATGGAGAGACAGTACCTACCACCCACATAACAAAGAGAGATGAGGCGGCATGGAGATACAGTACCTACCACCCACATAACAGAGAGATGAGGCGGCATGGAGAGACAGTACCTACCACCCACATAACAGAGAGATGAGGCGGCATGGAGAGACAGAACCTACCACCCACATAACAGAGAGATGAGGTGGCATGGAGAGATAGTACCTACCACCCACATAACAGAGAGATGAGGCATCATTGAGAGACAGTACCTACCACCCACATAACAGAGAGATGAGGCATCATGGAGAGACAGTACCTACCACCCACATAACAGAGAGATGAGGCAGCATGGACAGACAGTACCTACCAGCCACATAACAGAGAGATGAGGCGGCATGGAAGAGACCGTACCTACCACCCACATAACAGAGAGGTGAGGTGGCATGGAGAGACAGTACCTACCACCCACATAACAGAGAGATGAGGCTTCATGGAGAGACAGTACCTACCACCCACATAATAGAGAGATGAGGCGGCATGGAGAGACAGTACCTACCACCCACATAACAGAGAAATGAGGCAGCATGGAGAGACAGTACCTACCACCCACACAACAGAGAGATGAGGCGGCATGAAGAGACAGTACCTACCACCCACATAACAGAGAGATGAGGCGGCATGGAGAGACAGTACCTACCACCCACATAACAGAGAGATGAGGCAGCATGGAGAGACAGTACCTACCACCCACATAACAGAGAGATGAGGTGGCATGGAGAGATAGTACCTACCACCCACATAACAGAGAGATGAGGCATCATGGAGAGACAGTACCTACCACCCACATAACAGAGAGATGAGGCATCATGGAGAGACAATACCTACCACCGACATAACAGAGAGATGAGGTGGCATGGAGAAACAGTACCTACCACCCACATAACAGAGATGAGGTGGCATGGAGAGACAGTACCTACCACCCACATAACAGAGAGAAGAGGCATCATGGAGAGACAGTACCTACCACCCACATAACAGAGAGATGAGGCAGCATGGACAGACAGTACCTACCACCCACATAACAGAGAGATGAGGCGGCATGGAAGAGACCGTACCTACCACCCACATAACAGAGAGGTGAGGTGGCATGGAGAGACAGTACCTACCACCCACATAACAGAGAGATGAGGCGGCATGGAGAGACAGTACCTACCACCCACATAACAGAGAGATGAGGCGGCATGGAGAGACAGTACCTACCACACACATAACAGAGAGATGAGGCGGCATGGAGAGACAGTACCTACTACCCACATAACAGAGAGATGAGGCAGCATGGAGAGACAGTACCTACCACCCACATAACAGAGAGATGAGGCAGAATGGAGAGACAGTACCTACCACCCACATAACAGAGATGAGGTAGCATGGAGAGACAGTACCTACCACCCACACAACAGAGAGATGAGGTGGCATGAAGAGACAGTACCTACCACCCACATAACAGAGAGATGAGGCGGCATGGAGAGACAGTACCTACCACCCACATAACAGAGAGATGAGGTGGCATGGAGAGATAGTACCTACCACCCACATAACAGAGAGATGAGGCATCATGGAGAGACAGTACCTACCACCCACATAACAGAGAGATGAGGCATCATGGAGAGACAGTACCTACCACCCACACAACAGAGAGATGAGGCGGCATGAAGAGACAGTACCTACCACCCACATAACAGAGAGATGAGGCGGCATGGAGAGACAGTACCTACCACCCACATAACAGAGAGATGAGGCGGCATGGAGAGACAGTACCTACCACCCACATAACAGAGAGATGAGGTGGCATGGAGAGATAGTACCTACCACCCACATAACAGAGAGATGAGGCATCATGGAGAGACAGTACCTACCACCCACATAACAGAGAGATGAGGCAGCATGGACAGACAGTACCTACCAGCCACATAACAGAGAGATGAGGCGGCATGGAAGAGACCGTACCTACCACCCACATAACAGAGAGGTGAGGTGGCATGGAGAGACAGTACCTACCACCCACATAACAGAGAGATGAGGCGGCATGGAGAGACAGTACCTACCACCCACATAACAGAGAGATGAGGCGGCATGGAGAGACAGTACCTACCACCCACATAACAGAGAAATGAGGCAGCATGGAGAGACAGGACCTACCACCCACATAACAGAGAGATGAGGTGGCATGGAGAGACAGTACCTACCACACACATAACAGAGAGATGAGGCGGCATGAAGATGCCGTACCTACCACACACATAACAGAGAGGTGAGGTGGCATGGAGAGACAGTACCTACCACCCACATAACAGAGAGATGAGGCGGCATGCAGAGACAGTACCTACCACCCACATAACAGAGAGATGAGGCGGCATGGAGAGACAGTACCTACCACCCACATAACAGAGAGATGAGGCGGCATGGAGAGACAGTACCTACCACCCACATAACAGAGAGATGAGGCGGCATGGAGAGACAGTACCTACCACCCACATAACACAGAGATGAGGCAGCATGGAGAGACAGTACCTACCACCCACATAACAAAGAGAGATGAGGCGGCATGGAGATACAGTACCTACCACCCACATAACAGAGAGATGAGGCGGCATGGAGAGACAGTACCTACCACCCACATAACAGAGAGATGAGGCGGCATGGAGAGACAGTACCTACCACCCACATAACAGAGAGATGAGGCGGCATGGAGAGACCGTAACTAACACCCACATAACAGAGAGATGAGGCGGCATGGAGAGACAGTACCTACCACCCACATAACAGAGAGATGAGGCGGCATGGAGAGACAGTACCTACCACCCACATAACAGAGAGATGAGGCGGCATGGAGAGACAGTACCTACCACCCACATAACAGAGAGATGAGGCGGCATGGAGAGACACTACCTACCACCCACATAACAGAGAGATGAGGCGGCATGGAGAGACAGAACCTTCCACTCACATAACAGAGAGATGAGGCGGCATGGAGAGACAGTACCTACCACCCACACAACAGAGAGATGAGGTGGCATGAAGAGACAGTACCTACCACCCACATAACAGAGAGATGAGGCTTCATGGAGAGACAGTACCTACCACCCACATAATAGAGAGATGAGGCGGCATGGAGAGACTGTACCTACCACCCACATAACAGAGAGATGAGGCAGAATTGAGAGACAGTACCTACCACCCACACAACAGAGAGATGAGGCGGCATGAAGAGACAGTACCTACCACCCACATAACAGAGAGATGAGGCGGCATGGAGAGACAGTACCTACCACCCACATAACAGAGAGATGAGGCGGCATGGAGAGACAGTACCTACCACCCACATAACAGAGAGATGAGGTGGCATGGAGAGATAGTACCTACCACCCACATAACAGAGAGATGAGGCATCATGGAGAGACAGTACCTACCACCCACATAACAGTGAGATGAGGCATCATGGAGAGACAGTACCTACCACCGACATAACAGAGAGATGAGGTGGCATGGAGAAACAGTACCTACCACCCACATAACAGAGATGAGGGGGCTTGGAGAGACAGTACCTACCACCCACATAACAGAGAGATGAGGCATCATGGAGAGACAGTACCTACCACCCACATAACAGAGAGATGAGGCAGCATGGACAGACAATACCTACCACCCACATAACAGAGAGATGAGGCGGCATGGAAGAGACCGTACCTACCACCCACATAACAGAGAGGTGAGGTGGCATGGAGAGACAGTACCTACCACCCACATAACAGAGAGATGAGGCGGCATGGAGAGACAGTACCTACCAACCACATAACAGAGAGATGAGGCGGCATGGAGAGACAGTACCTACCACACACATAACAGAGAGATGAGGCGGCATGGAGAGACAGTACCTACTACCCACATAACAGAGAGATGAGGCAGCATGGAGAGACAGTACCTACCACCCACATAACAGAGAGATGAGGCAGAATGGAGAGACAGTACCTACCACCCACATAACAGAGATTAGGCAGCATGGAGAGACAGTACCTACCACCCACACAACATAGAGATGAGGTGGCATGAAGAGACAGTACCTACCACCCACATAACAGAGAGATGAGGCGGCATGGAGAGACAGTACCTACCACCCACATAACAGAGAGATGAGGTGGCATGGAGAGATAGTACCTACCACCCACATAACAGAGAGATGAGGCATCATGGAGAGACAGTACCTACCACCCACATAACAGAGAGATGAGGCATCATGGAGAGACAGTACCTACCACCCACACAACAGAGAGATGAGGCGGCATGAAGAGACAGTACCTATCACCCACATAACAGAGAGATGAGGCGGCATGGAGAGACAGTACCTACCACCCACATAACAGAGAGATGAGGCGGCATGGAGAGACAGTACCTACCACCCACATAACAGAGAGATGAGGTGGCATGGAGAGATAGTACCTACCACCCACATAACAGAGAGATGAGGCATCATGGAGAGACAGTACCTACCACCCACATAACAGAGAGATGAGGCATCATGGAGAGACAGTACCTACCACCCACATAACAGAGAGATGAGGCAGCATGGACAGACAGTACCTACCAGCCACATAACAGAGAGATGAGGCGGCATGGAAGAGACCGTACCTACCACCCACATAACAGAGAGGTGAGGTGGCATGGAGAGACAGTACCTACCACCCACATAACAGAGAGATGAGGCGGCATGGAGAGACAGTACCTACCACCCACATAACAGAGAGATGAGGCGGCATGGAGAGACAGTACCTACCACCCACATTACAGAGAAATGAGGCAGCATGGAGAGACAGTACCTAACACCCACACAATAGAGAGATGAGGTGGCATGAAGAGACAGTACCTACCACCCACATAACAGAGAGATGAGGCGGCATGGAAGAGACCGTACCTACCACCCACATAACAGAGATGAGGCAGCATGGAGAGACAGTACCTACCACCCACACAACAGAGAGATGAGGTGGCATGAAGAGACAGTACCTACCACCCACATAACAGAGAGATGAGGCGGCATGGAGAGACAGTACCTACCACCCACATAACAGAGAGATGAGGTGGCATGGAGAGATAGTACCTACCACCCACATAACAGAGAGATGAGGCATCATGGAGAGACAGTACCTACCACCCACATAACAGAGAGATGAGGCATCATGGAGAGACAGTACCTACCACCCACATAACAGAGAGATGAGGCGGCATGGAGAAACAGTACCTACCACCCACATAACAGAGAGATGAGGCAGCATGGAGAGACAGTACCTACCACCCACATAACAGAGAGATGAGGCATCATGGAGAGACAGTACCTACCACCCACATAACAGAGAGATGAGGCAGCATGGACAGACAGTACCTACCACCCACATAACAGAGAGGTGAGGGGGCATGGAGAGACAGTACCTACGACCCACATAACAGAGAGATGAGGCGGCATGGAGAGACAGTACCTACCACCCACATAACAGAGAGATGAGGCGGCATGGAGAGACAGTACCTACCACCCACATAACAGAGAGATGAGGCGGCATGGAGAGACAGTACCTACCACCCACATAACAGAGAGATGAGGCGGCATGGAGAGACAGTACCTACCACCCACATAACAGAGAGATGAGGCGGCATGGAGAGACAGTACCTACCACCCACATAACAGAGAGATGAGGCAGCATGGAGAGACAGTACCTACCACCCACATAACAAAGAGAGATGAGGCGGCATGGAGATACAGTACCTACCACCCACATAACAGAGAGATGAGACGGCATGGAGAGACAGTACCTACCACCCACATAACAGAGAGATGAGGCGGCATGGAGAGACAGTACCTACCACCCACATAACAGAGAGATGAGGCGGCATGGAGAGACCGTAACTAACACCCACATAACAGAGAGATGAGGCGGCATGGAGAGACAGTACCTACCACCCACATAACAGAGAGATGAGGCGGCATGGAGAGACAGTACCTACCACCCACATAACAGAGAGATGAGGCGGCATGAAGAGACAGTACCTACCACCCACATGACAGAGAGATGAGGCATCATGGAGAGACAGTACCTACCACCCACATAACAGAGAGATGAGGCGGCATGGAGAGACAGTACCTACCACCCACATAACAGAGAGATGAGGCGGCATGGAGAGACAGTACCTACCACCCACATAACAGAGAGATGAGGCAGCATGGAGAGACAGTACCTACCACCCACATAACAGAGAGATGAGACAGCATGGAGAGACAGTACCTACCACCCACATAACAGAGAGATGAGGCAGCATGGAGAGACAGTACCTACCACCCACATATCAGAGAGATGAGTCGGCATGGAGAGACAGTACCTACCACCCACATATCAGAGAGATGAGGCGGCATGGAGAGACAGTACCTACCACCCACATAACAGAGAGATGAGGTGGCATGGAGAGACAGTACCTACCACCCACATAACAGAGAGATGAGGCAGCATGGAGAGACAGTACCTACCACCCACATAACAGAGAGATGAGGCGGCATGGAGAGACAGTACCTACCACCCACATAACAGAGAGATGAGGCAGCATGGAGAGACAGCACCTACCACCCACATAACAGAGTGATGAGGCATGGAGAGATAGTACCTACCACCCACATAACAGAGAGATGAGGCAGCATGGAGAGACAATACCTACCACCCACATAACAGAGTGATGAGGCATGGAGAGATAGTACCTACCACCCACATAACAGAGAGATGAGGCAGCATGGAGAGACAGTACCTACCACCCACATAACAGAGAGATGAGGCAGCATGGAGAGAGAGTACCTAACACCCTCATAACAAAGAGAGGAGGCAGCATGGAGAGACAGTACCTACCACCCACATAACAGAGAGATGAGGCAGCATGGAGAGACAGTACCTACCACCCACATAACAGAGAGATGAGGCGGCATGGAGAGACAGTACCCACCACCCACATAACAGAGAGATGAGGCGGCATGGAGAGACAGTACCCACCACCCACATAACAGAGAGATGAGGCAGCATGGAGAGACAGTACCTACCATCCACATAACAGAGAGATGAGGCAGAATGGAGAGACAGTACCTACCACCCACATAACAGAGAGATGAGGCGGCATGGAGAGACACTACCTACCACCCACATAACAGAGAAATGAGGCGGCATGGAGAGACAGAACCTTCCACCCACATAACAGAGAGATGAGGCGGCATGGAGAGACAGTACCTACCACCCACACAACAGAGAGATGAGGCGGCATGAAGAGACAGTACCTACCACCCACATAACAGAGAGATGAGGCATCATGGAGAGACAGTACCTACCACCCACATAATAGAGAGATGAGGCGGCATGGAGAGACTGTACCTACCACCCACATAACAGAGGGATGAGGCAGAATAGAGAGACAGTACCTACCACCCACACAACAGAGAGATGAGGCGGCATGAAGAGACAGTACCTACCACCCACATAACAGAGAGATAAGGCGGCATGGAGAGACAGTACCTACCACCCACATAACAGAGAGATGAGGCGGCATGGAGAGACAGTACCTACCACCCACATAACAGAGAGATGAGGTGGCATGGACAGATAGTACCTACCACCCACATAACAGAGAGATGAGGCATCATGGAGAGACAGTACCTACCACCCACATAGCAGAGAGATGAGGCATCATGGAGAGACAGTACCTACCACCGACATAACAGAGAGATGAGGCGGCATGGAGAGACAGTACCTACCACCCACATAACAGAGAGATGAGGCATCATGGAGAGACAGTACCTACCACCCACATAACAGAGAGGTGAGGTGGCATGGAGAGACAGTACCTACCACCCACATAACAGAGAGATGAGGCGGCATGGAGAGACAGTACCTACCACCCACATAACAGAGAGATGAGGCGGCATGGAGAGACAGTACCTACCACCCACATAACAGAGAAATGAGGCAGCATGGAGAGACAGTACCTACCACCCACATAACAGAGAGATGAGGTGGCATGGAGAGACAGTACCTACCACACACATAACAGAGAGATGAGGCGGCAAGGAGAGACAGTACCTACTACCCACTTAACAGAGAGATGAGGCAGCATGGAGAGACAGTACCTACCACCCACATAACAGAGAGATGAGGCAGAATGGAGAGACAGTACCTACCACCCACATAACAGAGATGAGGCAGCATGGAGAGACAGTACCTACCACCCACACAACAGAGAGATGAGGCGGCATGAAGAGACAGTACCTACCACCCACATAACAGAGAGATGAGGCGACATGGAGAGACAGTACCTACCACCCACATAACAGAGAGATGAGGTGGCATGGAGAGATAGTACCTACCACCCACATAACAGAGAGATGAGGCATCATGGAGAGACAGTACCTACCACCCACATAACAGAGAGATGAGGCATCATGGAGAGACAGTACCTACCACCCACATAACAGAGAGATGAGGCGGCATGGAAAAACAGTACCTACCACCCACATAACAGAGAGATGAGTCGGCATGGAGAGACAGTACCTACCACCAACATAACAGAGAGATGAGGCGGCATGGAGAGACAGTACCTACCACACACATAACAGAGAGATGAGGCGGCATTGAGAGACAGTACCTACTACCCACATAACAGAGAGATGAGGCAGCATGGAGAGACAGTACCTACCACCCACATAAGAGAGAGATGAGGCAGAATGGAGAGACAGTACCTACCACCCACATAACAGAGAGATGAGGCAGCATGGAGAGACAGCACCTACCACCCACATAACAGAGTGATGAGGCATGGAGAGATAGTACCTACCACCCATATAACAGAGAGATAAGGCATCATGGAGAGACAGTACCTACCACCCACATAACAGAGAGATGAGGCAGCATGGACAGACAGTACCTACCACCCACATAACAGAGAGATGAGGCGGCATGGAGAGACCGTACCTACCACCCACATAACAGAGAGGTGAGGTGGCATGGAGAGACAGTACCTACCACCCACATAACAGAGAGATGAGGCGGCATGGAGAGACAGTACCTACCACCCAAATAACAGAGAGATGAGGCGGCATGGAGAGACAGTACCTACCACACACATAACAGAGAGATGAGGCGGCATGGAGAGACAGTACCTACTACCCACATAACAGAGAGATGAGGCAGCATGGAGAGACAGTACCTACCACCCACATAAGAGAGAGATGAGGCAGAATGGAGAGACAGTACCTACCACCCACATAACAGAGAGATGAGGCAGCATGGAGAAACAGTACCTACCACCCACATAACAGAGAGATGAGGCGGCATGGAGAGACAGTACCTACCACCCACATAACAGAGAGATGAGGCAGCATGGAGAGACAGCACCTACCACCCACATAACAGAGTGATGAGGCATGGAGAGATAGTAACCTACCACCCACATAACAGAGAGATGAGGCAGCATGGAGAGACAATACCTACCACCCACATAACAGAGTGATGAGGCATGGAGAGATAGTACCTACTACCCACATAACAGAAAGATGAGGCAGCATGGAGAGACAGTACCTACCACCCACATAACAGAGAGATGAGGCAGCATGGAGAGAGAGTACCTAACACTCTCATAACAAAGAGAGGAGGCAGCATGGAGAGACAGTACCTACCACCCACATAACAGAGAGAGGAGGCAGCATGGAGAGACAGTACCTACCACCCACATAACAGAGAGATGAGGCAGCATGGAGAGACAGTACCTACCACCCACATAACAGAGAGATGAGGCGGCATGGAGAGACAGTACCCACCACCCACATAACAGAGAGATGAGGCGGCATGGAGAGACAGTACCTACCACCCACATAACAGAGAGATGGGGCAGAATGGAGAGACAGTACCTACCACCCACATAACAGAGAGATGAGGCGGCATGGAGAGACACTACCTACCGCCCACATAACAGAGAGATGAGGCGGCATGGAGAGACAGAACCTTCCACCCACATAACAGAGAGATGAGGCGGCATGGAGAGACAGTACCTACCACCCACACAACAGAGAGATGAGGCGGCATGAAGAGACAGTACCTACCACCCACATAACAGAGAGATGAGGCTTCATGGAGAGACAGTACCTACCACCCACATAATAGAGAGATGAGGCGGCATGGAGAGACTGTACCTACCACCCACATAACAGAGAGATGAGGCAGAATACAGAGACAGTACCTACCACCCACATAACAGAGAGATGAGGCAGCATGGACAGACAGTAACTACCACCCACATAACAGAGAGATGAGGCGGCATGGAAGAGACCGTACCTACCACCCACATAACAGAGAGGTGAGGTGGCATGGAGAGACAGTACCTACCACCCACATAACAGAGAGATGAGGCGGCATGGAGAGACAGTACCTACCACCCACATAACAAAGAGATGAGGCGGCATGGAGAGACAGTACCTACCACCCACATAACAGAGAAATGAGGCAGCATGGAGAGACAGTACCTACCACCCACATAACAGAGAGATGAGGCAGAATGGAGAGACAGTACCTACCACCCACATAACAGAGATGAGGCAGCATGGAGAGAAAGTACCTACCACCCACACAACAGAGAGATGAGGCGGCATGAAGAGACAGTACCTACCACCCACATAACAGAGAGATGAGGCGGCATGGAGAGACAGTACCTACCACCCACATAACAGAGAGATGAGGTGGCATGGAGAGATAGTACCACCACCCACATAACAGAGAGATGAGGCATCATGGAGAGACAGTACCTACCACCCACATAACAGAGAGATGAGGCATCATGGAGAGACAGTACCTACCACCCACATAACAGAGAGATGAGGCGGCATGGAGAAACAGTACCTACCACCCACATAACAGAGAGATGAGGCGGCATGGAGAGACAGTACCTACCACCCACATAACAGAGAGATGAGGCATCATGGAGAGACAGTACCTACCACCCACATAACAGAGAGATGAGGCAGCATGGACAGACAGTACCTACCACCCACATAACAGAGAGATGAGGCGGCATGGAGAGACCGTACCTACCACCCACATAACAGAGAGGTGAGGTGGCATGGAGAGACAGTACCTACCACCCACATAACAGAGAGATGAGGCGGCATGGAGAGACAGTACCTACCACCCACATAACAGAGAGATGAGGCGGCATGGAGAGACAGTACCTACCACCCACATAACAGAGAGATGAGGCGGCATGGAGAGACAGTACCTACCACCCACATAACAGAGAGATGAGGCAGCATGGAGAGACAGTACCTACCACCCACATAAGAGAGAGATGAGGCAGAATGGAGAGACAGTACCTACCACCCACATAACAGAGAGATGAGGCAGCATGGAGAGACAGTACCTACCACCCACATAACAGAGAGATGAGGCGGCATGGAGAGACAGTACCTACCACCCACATAACAGAGAGATGAGGCAGCATGGAGAGACAGCACCTACCACCCACATAACAGAGTGATGAGGCATGGAGAGATAGTACCTACCACCCACATAACAGAGAGATGAGGCAGCATGGAGAGACAATACCTACCACCCACAAAACAGAGTGATGAGGCATGGAGAGATAGTACCTACCAACCACATAACAGAGAGATGAGGCAGCATGGTGAGACAGTACCTACCACCCACATAACAGAGAGATGAGGCAGCATGGAGAGAGAGTACCTAACACCCTCATAACAAAGAGAGGAGGCAGCATGGAGAGACAGTACCTACCACCCACATAACAGAGAGATGAGGCAGCATGGAGAGACAGTACCTATGACCACATGACAGAGAGATGAGGCGGCATGGAGAGACAGTACCCACCACCCACATAACAGAGAGATGAGGCGGCATGGAGAGACAGTACCTACCACCCACATAACAGAGAGATGAGGCAGAATGGAGAGACAGTACCTACCACCCACATAACAGAGAGATGAGGCGGCATGGAGAGACACTACCTACCACCCACATAACAGAGAGATGAGGCGGCATGGAGAGACAGAACCTTCCACCCACATAACAGAGAGATGAGGCGGCATGGAGAGACAGTACCTACCACCCACACAACAGAGAGATGAGGCGGCATGAAGAGACAGTACCTACCACCCACATAACAGAGAGATGAGGCTTCATGGAGAGACAGTACCTACCACCCACATAATAGAGAGATGAGGCGGCATGGAGAGACTGTACCTACCACCCACATAACAGAGAGATGAGGCAGAATAGAGAGACAGTACCTACCACCCACACAACAGAGAGATGAGGCGGCATGAAGAGACAGTACCTACCACCCACATAACAGAGAGATGAGGCAGCATGGAGAGACAGTACCTACCACCCACATAACAGAGAGATGAGGCGGCATGGAGAGACAGTACCTACCACCCACATAACAGAGAGATGAGGCAGCATGGAGAGAGAGTACCTAACACTCTCATAACAAAGAGAGGAGGCAGCATGGAGAGACAGTACCTACCACCCACATAACAGAGAGAGGAGGCAGCATGGAGAGACAGTACCTACCACCCACATAACAGAGAGATGAGGCAGCATGGAGAGACAATACCTACCACCCACATAACAGAGTGATGAGGCATGGAGAGATAGTACCTACCACCCACATAACAGAGAGATGAGGCAGCATGGAGAGACAGTACCTACCACCCACATAACAGAGAGATGAGGCAGCATGGAGAGAGAGTACCTAACACTCTCATAACAAAGAGAGGAGGCAGCATGGAGAGACAGTACCTACCACCCACATAACAGAGAGAGGAGGCAGCATGGAGAGACAGTACCTACCACCCACATAACAGAGAGATGAGGCGGCATGGAGAGACAGTACCCACCACCCACATAACAGAGAGATGAGGCGGCATGGAGAGACAGTACCTACCACCCACATAACAGAGAGATGGGGCAGAATGGAGAGACAGTACCTACCACCCACATAACAGAGAGATGAGGCGGCATGGAGAGACACTACCTACCGCCCACATAACAGAGAGATGAGGCGGCATGGAGAGACAGAACCTTCCACCCACATAACAGAGAGATGAGGCGGCATGGAGAGACAGTACCTACCACCCACACAACAGAGAGATGAGGCGGCATGAAGAGACAGTACCTACCACCCACATAACAGAGAGATGAGGCTTCATGGAGAGACAGTACCTACCACCCACATAATAGAGAGATGAGGCGGCATGGAGAGACTGTACCTACCACCCACATAACAGAGAGATGAGGCAGAATACAGAGACAGTACCTACCACCCACATAACAGAGAGATGAGGCAGCATGGACAGACTGTAACTACCACCCACATAACAGAGAGATGAGGCGGCATGGAAGAGACCGTACCTACCACCCACATAACAGAGAGGTGAGGTGGCATGGAGAGACAGTACCTACCACCCACATAACAGAGAGATGAGGCGGCATGGAGAGACAGTACCTACCACCCACATAACAAAGAGATGAGGCGGCATGGAGAGACAATACCTACCACCCACATAACAGAGAAATGAGGCAGCATGGAGAGACAGTACCTACCACCCACATAACAGAGAGATGAGGCAGAATGGAGAGACAGTACCTACCACCCACATAACAGAGATGAGGCAGCATGGAGAGACAGTACCTACCACCCACACAACAGAGAGATGAGGCGGCATGAAGAGACAGTACCTACCACCCACATAACAGAGAGATGAGGCGGCATGGAGAGACAGTACCTACCACCCACATAACAGAGAGATGAGGTGGCATGGAGAGATAGTACCACCACCCACATAACAGAGAGATGAGGCATCATGGAGAGACAGTACCTACCACCCACATAACAGAGAGATGAGGCATCATGGAGAGACAGTACCTACCACCCACATAACAGAGAGATGAGGCGGCATGGAGAAACAGTACCTACCACCCACATAACAGAGAGATGAGGCGGCATGGAGAGACAGTACCTACCACCCACATAACAGAGAGATGAGGCATCATGGAGAGACAGTACCTACCACCCAGATAACAGAGAGATGAGGCAGCATGGACAGACAGTACCTACCACCCACATAACAGAGAGATGAGGCGGCATGGAGAGACCGTACCTACCACCCACATAACAGAGAGGTGAGGTGGCATGGAGAGACAGTACGTACCACCCACATAACAGAGAGATGAGGCGGCATGGAGAGACAGTACCTACCACCCACATAACAGAGAGATGAGGCGGCATGGAGAGACAGTACCTACCACCCACATAACAGAGAGATGAGGCGGCATGGAGAGACAGTACCTACCACCCACATAACAGAGAGATGAGGCAGCATGGAGAGACAGTACCTACCACCCACATAAGAGAGAGATGAGGCAGACTGGAGAGACAGTACCTACCACCCACATAACAGAGAGATGAGGCAGCATGGAGAGACAGTACCTACCACCCACATAACAGAGAGATGAGGCGGCATGGAGAGACAGTACCTACCACCCACATAACAGAGAGATGAGGCAGCATGGAGAGACAGCACCTACCACCCACATAACAGAGTGATGAGGCATGGAGAGATAGTACCTACCACCCACATAACAGAGAGATGAGGCAGCATGGAGAGACAGTACCTACCACCCACATAACAGAGAGATGAGGCAGCATGGAGAGAGAGTACCTAACACCATCATAACAAAGAGAGGAGGCAGCATGGAGAGACAGTACCTACCACCCACATAACAGGGAGATGAGGCAGCATGGAGAGACAGTACCTACCACCCACATGACAGAGAGATGAGGCGGCATGGAGAGACAGTACCCACCACCCACATAACAGAGAGATGAGGCGGCATGGAGAGACAGTACCTACCACCCACATAACAGAGAGATGAGGCAGAATGGAGAGACAGTACCTACCACCCACATAACAGAGAGATGAGGCGGCATGGAGAGACACTACCTACCACCCACATAACAGAGAGATGAGGCGGCATGGAGAGACAGAACCTTCCACCCACATAACAGAGAGATGAGGCGGCATGGAGAGACAGTACCTACCACCCACACAACAGAGAGATGAGGCGGCATGAAGAGACAGTACCTACCACCCACATAACAGAGAGATGAGGCTTCATGGAGAGACAGTACCTACCACCCACATAATAGAGAGATGAGGCGGCATGGAGAGACTGTACCTACCACCCACATAACAGAGAGATGAGGCAGAATAGAGAGACAGTACCTACCACCCACACAACAGAGAGATGAGGCGGCATGAAGAGACAGTACCTACCACCCACATAACAGAGAGATGAGGCAGCATGGAGAGACAGTACCTACCACCCACATAACAGAGAGATGAGGCAGCATGGAGAGACAGTACCTACCACCCACATAACAGAGAGATGAGGTGGCATGGAGAGATAGTACCTACCACCCACATAACAGAGAGATGAGGCATCATGGAGAGACAGTACCTACCACCCACATAACAGAGAGATGAGGCATCATGGAGAGACAGTACCTACCACCGACATAACAGAGAGATGAGGCGGCATGGAGAAACAGTACCTACCACCCACATAACAGAGAGATGAGGCGGCATGGAGAGACAGTACCTACCACCCACATAACAGAGAGATGAGGCATCATGGAGAGACAGTACCTACCACCCACATAACAGAGAGATGAGGCAGCATGGACAGACAGTACCTACCACCCACATAACAGAGAGATGAGGCGGCATGGAAGAGACCGTACGTACCACCCACATAACAGAGAGGTGAGGTGGCATGGAGAGACAGTACCTACCACCCACATAACAGAGAGATGAGGCGGCATGGAGAGACAGAACCTACGACCCACATAACAGAGAGATGAGGCGGCATGGAGAGACAGTACCTACCACCCACATAACAGAGAAATGAGGCAGCATGGAGAGACAGTACCTACCACCCACATAACAGAGAGATGAGGTGGCATGGAGAGACATAACCTACCACACACATAACAGAGAGATGAGGCGGCATGGAGAGACAGTACCTACTACCCACATAACAGAGAGATGAGGCAGCATGGAGAGACAGTACCTACCACCCACATAACAGAGAGATGAGGCAGCATGGAGAGACAATACCTACCACCCACATAACAGAGTGATGAGGCATGGAGAGATAGTACCTACCACCCACATAACAGAGAGATGAGGCAGCATGGAGAGACAGTACCTACCACCCACATAACAGAGAGATGAGGCAGCATGGAGAGAGAGTACCTAACACTCTCATAACAAAGAGAGGAGGCAGCATGGAGAGACAGTACCTACCACCCACATAACAGAGAGAGGAGGCAGCATGGAGAGACAGTACCTACCACCCACATAACAGAGAGATGAGGCAGCATGGAGAGACAGTACCTACCACCCACATAACAGAGAGATGAGGCGGCATGGAGAGACAGTACCCACCACCCACATAACAGAGATGAGGCGGCATGGAGAGACAGTACCTACCACCCACATAACAGAGAGATGGGGCAGAATGGAGAGACAGTACCTACCACCCACATAACAGAGAGATGAGGCGGCATGGAGAGACACTACCTACCGCCCACATAACAGAGAGATGAGGCGGCATGGAGAGACAGAACCTTCCACCCACATAACAGAGAGATGAGGCGGCATGGAGAGACAGAACCTACCACCCACACAACAGAGAGATGAGGCGGCATGAAGAGACAGTACCTACCACCCACATAACAGAGAGATGAGGCTTCATGGAGAGACAGTACCTACCACCCACATAATAGAGAGATGAGGCGGCATGGAGAGACTGTACCTACCACCCACATAACAGAGAGATGAGGCAGAATACAGAGACAGTACCTACCACCCACATAACAGAGAGATGAGGCAGCATGGACAGACAGTAACTACCACCCACATAACAGAGAGATGAGGCGGCATGGAAGAGACCGTACCTACCACCCACATAACAGAGAGGTGAGGTGGCATGGAGAGACAGTACCTACCACCCACATAACAGAGAGATGAGGCGGCATGGAGAGACAGTACCTACCACCCACATAACAAAGAGATGAGGCGGCATGGAGAGACAATACCTACCACCCACATAACAGAGAAATGAGGCAGCATGGAGAGACAGTACCTACCACCCACATAACAGAGAGATGAGGCAGAATGGAGAGACAGTACCTACCACCCACATAACAGAGAGATGAGGCAGCATGGAGAGACAATACCTACCACCCACATAACAGAGTGATGAGGCATGGAGAGATAGTACCTACCACCAACATAACAGAGAGATGAGGCAGCATGGAGAGACAGTACCTACCACCCACATAACAGAGAGATGAGGCAGCATGGAGAGAGAGTACCTAACACTCTCATAACAAAGAGAGGAGGCAGCATGGAGAGACAGTACCTACCACCCACATAACAGAGAGAGGAGGCAGCATGGAGAGACAGTACCTACCACCCACATAACAGAGAGATGAGGCAGCATGGAGAGACAGTACCTACCACCCACATAACAGAGAGATGAGGCGGCATGGAGAGACAGTACCCACCACCCACATAACAGAGAGATGAGGCGGCATGGAGAGACAGTACCTACCACCCACATAACAGAGAGATGGGGCAGAATGGAGAGACAGTACCTACCACCCACATAACAGAGAGATGAGGTGGCATGGAGAGACACTACCTACCGCCCACATAACAGAGAGATGAGGCGGCATGGAGAGACAGAACCTTCCACCCACATAACAGAGAGATGAGGCGGCATGGAGAGACAGTACCTACCACCCACACAACAGAGAGATGAGGCGGCATGAAGAGACAGTACCTACCACCCACATAACAGAGAGATGAGGCTTCATGGAGAGACAGTACCTACCACCCACATAATAGAGAGATGAGGCGGCATGGAGAGACTGTACCTACCACCCACATAACAGAGAGATGAGGCAGAATACAGAGACAGTACCTACCACCCACATAACAGAGAGATGAGGCAGCATGGACAGACAGTAACTACCACCCACATAACAGAGAGATGAGGCGGCATGGAAGAGACCGTACCTACCACCCACATAACAGAGAGGTGAGGTGGCATGGAGAGACAGTACCTACCACCCACATAACAGAGAGATGAGGCGGCATGGAGAGACAGTACCTACCACCCACATAACAAAGAGATGAGGCGGCATGGAGAGACAATACCTACCACCCACATAACAGAGAAATGAGGCAGCATGGAGAGACAGTACCTACCACCCACATAACAGAGAGATGAGGCAGAATGGAGAGACAGTACCTACCACCCACATAACAGAGATGAGGCAGCATGGAGAGACAGTACCTACCACCCACACAACAGAGAGATGAGGCGGCATGAAGAGACAGTACCTACCACCCACATAACAGAGAGATGAGGCGGCATGGAGAGACAGTACCTACCACCCACATAACAGAGAGATGAGGTGGCATGGAGAGATAGTACCACCACCCACATAACAGAGAGATGAGGCATCATGGAGAGACAGTACCTACCACCCACATAACAGAGAGATGAGGCATCATGGAGAGACAGTACCTACCACCCACATAACAGAGAGATGAGGCGGCATGGAGAAACAGTACCTACCACCCACATAACAGAGAGATGAGGCGGCATGGAGAGACAGTACCTACCACCCACATAACAGAGAGATGAGGCATCATGGAGAGACAGTACCTACCACCCAGATAACAGAGAGATGAGGCAGCATGGACAGACAGGACCTACCACCCACATAACAGAGAGATGAGGCGGCATGGAGAGACCGTACCTACCACCCACATAACAGAGAGGTGAGGTAGCATGGAGAGACAGTACCTACCACCCACATAACAGAGAGATGAGGCGGCATGGAGAGACAGTACCTACCACCCACATAACAGAGAGATGAGGCGGCATGGAGAGACAGTACCTACCACCCACATAACAGAGAGATGAGGCGGCATGGAGAGACAGTACCTACCACCCACATAACAGAGAGATGAGGCAGCATGGAGAGACAGTACCTACCACCCACATAAGAGAGAGATGAGGCAGAATGGAGAGACAGTACCTACCACCCACATAACAGAGAGATGAGGCAGCATGGAGAGACAGTACCTACCACCCACATAACAGAGAGATGAGGCGGCATGGAGAGACAGTACCTACCACCCACATAACAGAGAGATGAGGCAGCATGGAGAGACAGCACCTACCACCCACATAACAGAGTGATGAGGCATGGAGAGATAGTACCTACCACCCACATAACAGAGAGATGAGGCAGCATGGAGAGACAGTACCTACCACCCACATAACAGAGAGATGAGGCAGCATGGAGAGAGAGTACCTAACACCATCATAACAAAGAGAGGAGGCAGCATGGAGAGACAGTACCTACCACCCACATAACAGAGAGATGAGGCAGCATGGAGAGACAGTACCTACCACCCACATGACAGAGAGATGAGGCGGCATGGAGAGACAGTACCCACCGCCCACATAACAGAGAGATGAGGCGGCATGGAGAGACAGTACCTACCACCCACATAACAGAGAGATGAGGCAGAATGGAGAGACAGTACCTACCACCCACATAACAGAGAGATGAGGCGGCATGGAGAGACACTACCTACCACCCACATAACAGAGAGATGAGGCGGCATGGAGAGACAGAACCTTCCACCCACATAACAGAGAGATGAGGCGGCATGGAGAGACAGTACCTACCACCCACACAACAGAGAGATGAGGCGGCATGAAGAGACAGTACCTACCACCCACATAACAGAGAGATGAGGCTTCATGGAGAGACAGTACCTACCACCCACATAATAGAGAGATGAGGCGGCATGGAGAGACTGTACCTACCACCCACATAACAGAGAGATGAGGCAGAATAGAGAGACAGTACCTACCACCCACACAACAGAGAGATGAGGCGGCATGAAGAGACAGTACCTACCACCCACATAACAGAGAGATGAGGCAGCATGGAGAGACAGTACCTACCACCCACATAACAGAGAGATGAGGCAGCATGGAGAGACAGTACCTACCACCCACATAACAGAGAGATGAGGTGGCATGGAGAGATAGTACCTACCACCCACATAACAGAGAGATGAGGCATCATGGAGAGACAGTACCTACCACCCACATAACAGAGAGATGAGGCATCATGGAGAGACAGTACCTACCACCGACATAACAGAGAGATGAGGCGGCATGGAGAAACAGTACCTACCACCCACATAACAGAGAGATGAGGCGGCATGGAGAGACAGTACCTACCACCCACATAACAGAGAGATGAGGCATCATGGAGAGACAGTACCTACCACCCACATAACAGAGAGATGAGGCAGCATGGACAGACAGTACCTACCACCCACATAACAGAGAGATGAGGCGGCATGGAAGAGACCGTACGTACCACCCACATAACAGAGAGGTGAGGTGGCATGGAGAGACAGTACCTACCACCCACATAACAGAGAGATGAGGCGGCATGGAGAGACAGAACCTACGACCCACATAACAGAGAGATGAGGCGGCATGGAGAGACAGTACCTACCACCCACATAACAGAGAAATGAGGCAGCATGGAGAGACAGTACCTACCACCCACATAACAGAGAGATGAGGTGGCATGGAGAGACATAACCTACCACACACATAACAGAGAGATGAGGCGGCATGGAGAGACAGTACCTACCACCCACATAACAGAGAGATGAGGTGGCATGGAGAGATAGTACCTACCACCCACATAACAGAGAGATGAGGCATCATGGAGAGACAGTACCTACCACCCACATAACAGAGAGATGAGGCATCATGGAGAGACAGTACCTACCACCGACATAACAGAGAGATGAGGCGGCATGGAGAAACAGTACCTACCACCCACATAACAGAGAGATGAGGCGGCATGGAGAGACAGTACCTACCACCCACATAACAGAGAGATGAGGCATCATGGAGAGACAGTACCTACCACCCACATAACAGAGAGATGAGGCAGCATGGACAGACAGTACCTACCACCCACATAACAGAGAGATGAGGCGGCATGGAAGAGACCGTACGTACCACCCACATAACAGAGAGGTGAGGTGGCATGGAGAGACAGTACCTACCACCCACATAACAGAGAGATGAGGCGGCATGGAGAGACAGAACCTACGACCCACATAACAGAGAGATGAGGCGGCATGGAGAGACAGTACCTACCACCCACATAACAGAGAAATGAGGCAGCATGGAGAGACAGTACCTACCACCCACATAACAGAGAGATGAGGTGGCATGGAGAGACATAACCTACCACACACATAACAGAGAGATGAGGCGGCATGGAGAGACAGTACCTACTACCCACATAACAGAGAGATGAGGCAGCATGGAGAGACAGTACCTACCACCCACATAACAGAGAGATGAGGCAGCATGGAGAGACAATACCTACCACCCACATAACAGAGTGATGAGGCATGGAGAGATAGTACCTACCACCCACATAACAGAGAGATGAGGCAGCATGGAGAGACAGTACCTACCACCCACATAACAGAGAGATGAGGCAGCATGGAGAGAGAGTACCTAACACTCTCATAACAAAGAGAGGAGGCAGCATGGAGAGACAGTACCTACCACCCACATAACAGAGAGAGGAGGCAGCATGGAGAGACAGTACCTACCACCCACATAACAGAGAGATGAGGCAGCATGGAGAGACAGTACCTACCACCCACATAACAGAGAGATGAGGCGGCATGGAGAGACAGTACCCACCACCCACATAACAGAGATGAGGCGGCATGGAGAGACAGTACCTACCACCCACATAACAGAGAGATGGGGCAGAATGGAGAGACAGTACCTACCACCCACATAACAGAGAGATGAGGCGGCATGGAGAGACACTACCTACCGCCCACATAACAGAGAGATGAGGCGGCATGGAGAGACAGAACCTTCCACCCACATAACAGAGAGATGAGGCGGCATGGAGAGACAGTACCTACCACCCACACAACAGAGAGATGAGGCGGCATGAAGAGACAGTACCTACCACCCACATAACAGAGAGATGAGGCTTCATGGAGAGACAGTACCTACCACCCACATAATAGAGAGATGAGGCGGCATGGAGAGACTGTACCTACCACCCACATAACAGAGAGATGAGGCAGAATACAGAGACAGTACCTACCACCCACATAACAGAGAGATGAGGCAGCATGGACAGACAGTAACTACCACCCACATAACAGAGAGATGAGGCGGCATGGAAGAGACCGTACCTACCACCCACATAACAGAGAGGTGAGGTGGCATGGAGAGACAGTACCTACCACCCACATAACAGAGAGATGAGGCGGCATGGAGAGACAGTACCTACCACCCACATAACAAAGAGATGAGGCGGCATGGAGAGACAATACCTACCACCCACATAACAGAGAAATGAGGCAGCATGGAGAGACAGTACCTACCACCCACATAACAGAGAGATGAGGCAGAATGGAGAGACAGTACCTACCACCCACATAACAGAGAGATGAGGCAGCATGGAGAGACAATACCTACCACCCACATAACAGAGTGATGAGGCATGGAGAGATAGTACCTACCACCAACATAACAGAGAGATGAGGCAGCATGGAGAGACAGTACCTACCACCCACATAACAGAGAGATGAGGCAGCATGGAGAGAGAGTACCTAACACTCTCATAACAAAGAGAGGAGGCAGCATGGAGAGACAGTACCTACCACCCACATAACAGAGAGAGGAGGCAGCATGGAGAGACAGTACCTACCACCCACATAACAGAGAGATGAGGCAGCATGGAGAGACAGTACCTACCACCCACATAACAGAGAGATGAGGCGGCATGGAGAGACAGTACCCACCACCCACATAACAGAGAGATGAGGCGGCATGGAGAGACAGTACCTACCACCCACATAACAGAGAGATGGGGCAGAATGGAGAGACAGTACCTACCACCCACATAACAGAGAGATGAGGTGGCATGGAGAGACACTACCTACCGCCCACATAACAGAGAGATGAGGCGGCATGGAGAGACAGAACCTTCCACCCACATAACAGAGAGATGAGGCGGCATGGAGAGACAGTACCTACCACCCACACAACAGAGAGATGAGGCGGCATGAAGAGACAGTACCTACCACCCACATAACAGAGAGATGAGGCTTCATGGAGAGACAGTACCTACCACCCACATAATAGAGAGATGAGGCGGCATGGAGAGACTGTACCTACCACCCACATAACAGAGAGATGAGGCAGAATACAGAGACAGTACCTACCACCCACATAACAGAGAGATGAGGCAGCATGGACAGACAGTAACTACCACCCACATAACAGAGAGATGAGGCGGCATGGAAGAGACCGTACCTACCACCCACATAACAGAGAGGTGAGGTGGCATGGAGAGACAGTACCTACCACCCACATAACAGAGAGATGAGGCGGCATGGAGAGACAGTACCTACCACCCACATAACAAAGAGATGAGGCGGCATGGAGAGACAATACCTACCACCCACATAACAGAGAAATGAGGCAGCATGGAGAGACAGTACCTACCACCCACATAACAGAGAGATGAGGCAGAATGGAGAGACAGTACCTACCACCCACATAACAGAGATGAGGCAGCATGGAGAGACAGTACCTACCACCCACACAACAGAGAGATGAGGCGGCATGAAGAGACAGTACCTACCACCCACATAACAGAGAGATGAGGCGGCATGGAGAGACAGTACCTACCACCCACATAACAGAGAGATGAGGTGGCATGGAGAGATAGTACCACCACCCACATAACAGAGAGATGAGGCATCATGGAGAGACAGTACCTACCACCCACATAACAGAGAGATGAGGCATCATGGAGAGACAGTACCTACCACCCACATAACAGAGAGATGAGGCGGCATGGAGAAACAGTACCTACCACCCACATAACAGAGAGATGAGGCGGCATGGAGAGACAGTACCTACCACCCACATAACAGAGAGATGAGGCATCATGGAGAGACAGTACCTACCACCCAGATAACAGAGAGATGAGGCAGCATGGACAGACAGTACCTACCACCCACATAACAGAGAGATGAGGCGGCATGGAGAGACCGTACCTACCACCCACATAACAGAGAGGTGAGGTGGCATGGAGAGACAGTACCTACCACCCACATAACAGAGAGATGAGGCGGCATGGAGAGACAGTACCTACCACCCACATAACAGAGAGATGAGGCGGCATGGAGAGACAGTACCTACCACCCACATAACAGAGAGATGAGGCGGCATGGAGAGACAGTACCTACCACCCACATAACAGAGAGATGAGGCAGCATGGAGAGACAGTACCTACCACCCACATAAGAGAGAGATGAGGCAGAATGGAGAGACAGTACCTACCACCCACATAACAGAGAGATGAGGCAGCATGGAGAGACAGTACCTACCACCCACATAACAGAGAGATGAGGCGGCATGGAGAGACAGTACCTACCACCCACATAACAGAGAGATGAGGCAGCATGGAGAGACAGCACCTACCACCCACATAACAGAGTGATGAGGCATGGAGAGATAGTACCTACCACCCACATAACAGAGAGATGAGGCAGCATGGAGAGACAGTACCTACCACCCACATAACAGAGAGATGAGGCAGCATGGAGAGAGAGTACCTAACACCATCATAACAAAGAGAGGAGGCAGCATGGAGAGACAGTACCTACCACCCACATAACAGAGAGATGAGGCAGCATGGAGAGACAGTACCTACCACCCACATGACAGAGAGATGAGGCGGCATGGAGAGACAGTACCCACCACCCACATAACAGAGAGATGAGGCGGCATGGAGAGACAGTACCTACCACCCACATAACAGAGAGATGAGGCAGAATGGAGAGACAGTACCTACCACCCACATAACAGAGAGATGAGGCGGCATGGAGAGACACTACCTACCACCCACATAACAGAGAGATGAGGCGGCATGGAGAGACAGAACCTTCCACCCACATAACAGAGAGATGAGGCGGCATGGAGAGACAGTACCTACCACCCACACAACAGAGAGATGAGGCGGCATGAAGAGACAGTACCTACCACCCACATAACAGAGAGATGAGGCTTCATGGAGAGACAGTACCTACCACCCACATAATAGAGAGATGAGGCGGCATGGAGAGACTGTACCTACCACCCACATAACAGAGAGATGAGGCAGAATAGAGAGACAGTACCTACCACCCACACAACAGAGAGATGAGGCGGCATGAAGAGACAGTACCTACCACCCACATAACAGAGAGATGAGGCAGCATGGAGAGACAGTACCTACCACCCACATAACAGAGAGATGAGGCAGCATGGAGAGACAGTACCTACCACCCACATAACAGAGAGATGAGGTGGCATGGAGAGATAGTACCTACCACCCACATAACAGAGAGATGAGGCATCATGGAGAGACAGTACCTACCACCCACATAACAGAGAGATGAGGCATCATGGAGAGACAGTACCTACCACCGACATAACAGAGAGATGAGGCGGCATGGAGAAACAGTACCTACCACCCACATAACAGAGAGATGAGGCGGCATGGAGAGACAGTACCTACCACCCACATAACAGAGAGATGAGGCATCATGGAGAGACAGTACCTACCACCCACATAACAGAGAGATGAGGCAGCATGGACAGACAGTACCTACCACCCACATAACAGAGAGATGAGGCGGCATGGAAGAGACCGTACGTACCACCCACATAACAGAGAGGTGAGGTGGCATGGAGAGACAGTACCTACCACCCACATAACAGAGAGATGAGGCGGCATGGAGAGACAGAACCTACGACCCACATAACAGAGAGATGAGGCGGCATGGAGAGACAGTACCTACCACCCACATAACAGAGAAATGAGGCAGCATGGAGAGACAGTACCTACCACCCACATAACAGAGAGATGAGGTGGCATGGAGAGACATAACCTACCACACACATAACAGAGAGATGAGGCGGCATGGAGAGACAGTACCTACTACCCACATAACAGAGAGATGAGGCAGCATGGAGAGACAGTACCTACCACCCACATAACAGAGAGATGAGGCAGAATGGAGAGACAGTACCTACCACCCACATAACAGAGATGAGGCAGCATGGAGAGACAGTACCTACCACCCACACAACAGAGAGATGAGGTGGCATGAAGAGACAGTACCTACCACCCACATAACAGAGAGATGAGGCGGCATGGAGAGACAGTACCTACCACCCACATAACAGAGAGATGAGGTGGCATGGAGAGATAGTACCTACCACCCACATAACAGAGAGATGAGGCATCATGGAGAGACAGTACCTACCACCCACATAACAGAGAGATGAGGCATCATGGAGAGACAGTACCTACCACCCACACAACAGAGAGATGAGGCGGCATGAAGAGACAGTACCTACCACCCACATAACAGAGAGATGAGGCGGCATGGAGAGACAGTACCTACCACCCACATAATAGAGAGATGAGGCGGCATGGAGAGACAGTACCTACCACCCACATAACAGAGAGATGAGGCAGCATGGAGAGACAGCACCTACCACCCACATAACAGAGTGATGGGGCATGGAGAGATAGTACCTACCACCCATATAACAGAGAGATGAGGCATCATGGAGAGACAGTACCTACCAACCACATAACAGAGAGATGAGGCAGCATGGACAGACAGTGCCTACCACCCACATAACAGAGAGATGAGGCGGCATGGAGAGACCATACCTACCACCCACATAACAGAGAGGTGAGGTGGCATGGAGAGACAGTACCTACCACCCACATAACAGAGAGATGAGGCGGCAGGGAGAGACAGTACCTACCACCCAAATAACAGAGAGATGAGGCGGCATGGAGAGACAGTACCTACCACACACATAACAGAGAGATGAGGCGGCATGGAGAGACAGTACCTACTACCCACATAGAGAGATGAGACAGCATGGAGAGACAGTACCTACCACCCACATAAGAGAGAGATGAGGCAGAATGGAGAGACAGTACCTACCACCCACATAACAGAGAGATGAGGCAGCATGGAGAGACAGTACCTACCACCCACATAACAGAGAGATGAGGCGGCATGGAGAGACAGTACCTACCACCCACATAACAGAGAGATGAGGCAGCATGGAGAGACAGCACCTACCACCCACATAACAGAGTGATGAGGCATGGAGAGATAGTACCTACCACCCACATAACAGAGAGATGAGGCAGCATGGAGAGACAATACCTACCACCCACATAACAGAGTGATGAGGCATGGAGAGATAGTACCTACCACCCACATAACAGAGAGATGAGGCAGCATGGAGAGACAGTACCTACCACCCACATAACAGAGAGATGAGGCAGCATGGAGAGAGAGTACCTAACACTCTCATAACAAAGAGAGGAGGCAGCATGGAGAGACAGTACCTACCACCCACATAACAGAGAGAGGAGGCAGCATGGAGAGACAGTACCTACCACCCACATAACAGAGAGATGAGGCAGCATGGAGAGACAGTACCTACCACCCACATAACAGAGAGATGAGGCGGCATGGAGAGACAGTACCCACCACCCACATAACAGAGAGATGAGGCGGCATGGAGAGACAGTACCTACCACCCACATGACAGAGAGATGAGGCAGAATGGAGAGACAGTACCTACCACCCACATAACAGAGAGATGAGGCGGCATGGAGAGACACTACCTACCACCCACATAACAGAGAGATGAGGTGGCATGGAGAGACAGAACCTTCCACCCACATAACAGAGAGATGAGGCGGCATGGAGAGACAGTACCTACCACCCACACAACAGAGAGATGAGGCGGCATGAAGAGACAGTACCTACCACCCACATAACAGAGAGATGAGGCTTCATGGAGAGACAGTACCTATCACCCACATAATAGAGAGATGAGGCGGCATGGAGAGACTGTACCTACCACCCACATAACAGAGAGATGAGGCAGAATACAGAGACAGTACCTACCACCCACATAACAGAGAGATGAGGCAGCATGGACAGACAGTACCTACCACCCACATAACAGAGAGATGAGGCGGCATGGAAGAGACCGTATCTACCACCCACATAACAGAGAGGTGAGGTGGCATGGAGAGACAGTACCTACCACCCACATAACAGAGAGATGAGGCGGCATGGAGAGACAGTACCTACCACCCACATAACAGAGAGATGAGGCGGCATGGAGAGACAGTACCTACCACCCACATAACAGAAAAATGAGGCAGCATGGAGAGACAGTACCTACCACCCACTTAACAGAGAGATGAGGTGGCATGGAGAGACAGTACCTACCACACACATAACAGAGAGATGAGGCGGCATGGAGAGACAGTACCTACTACCCACTTAACAGAGAGATGAGGCAGCATGGAGAGACAGTACCTACCACCCACATAACAGAGAGATGAGGCAGAATGGAGAGACAGTACCTACCACCCACATAACAGAGATGAGGCAGCATGGAGAGACAGTACCTACCACCCACATAACAGAGAGATGAGGCGGCATGGAGAAACAGTACCTACCACCCACATAACAGAGAGATGAGGCGGCATGGAGAGTCAGTACCTACCACCCACATAACAGAGAGATGAGGCATCATGGAGAGACAGTACCTACCACCCACATAACAGAGAGATGAGGCAGCATGGACAGACAGTACCTACCACCCACATAACAGAGAGATGAGGCGGCATGGAGAGACCGTACCTACCACGAACATAACAGAGAGGTGAGGTTGCATGGAGAGACAGTACCTACCACCCACATAACAGAGAAATGAGACGGCATGGAGAGACAGTACCTACCACCCACATAACAGAGAGATGAGGCGGCATGGAGAGACAGTACCTACCACACACATAACAGAGAGATGAGGCGGCATGGAGAGACAGTACCTACTACCCACATAACAGAGAGATGAGGCAGCATGGAGAGACAGTACCTACCACCCACATAAGAGAGAGATGAGGCAGAATGGAGAGACAGTACCTACCACCCACATAACAGAGAGATGAGGCAGCATGGAGAGACAGTACCTACCACCCACATAACAGAGAGATGAGGCGGCATGGAGAGACAGTACCTACCACCCACATAACAGAGAGATGAGGCAGCATGGAGAGACAGCACCTACCACCCACATAACAAAGTGATGAGGCATGGAGAGACAGTACCTACCACCCACATAACAGAGAGATGAGGCAGCATGGAGAGACAATACCTACAACCCACATAACAGAGTGATGAGGCATGGAGAGATAGTACCTACCACCCACATAACAGAGAGATGAGGCGGCATGGAGAGACAGTATCTACCACCCACATAACAGAGAGATGAGGCAGAATGGAGAGACAGTACCTACCACCCACATAACAGAGAGATGAGGCAGCATGGAGAGAGAGTTCCTAACACCCTCATAACAAAGAGAGGAGGCAGCATGGAGAGACAGTACCTACCACCCACATAACAGAGAGATGAGGCAGCATGGAGAGACAGTACCTACCACCCACATAACAGAGAGGTGAGGTGGCATGGAGAGACAGTACCTACCACCCACATAACAGAGAGATGAGGCGGCATGGAGAGACAGTACCTACCACCCACATAACAGAGAGATGAGGCGGCATGGAGAGACAGTACCTACCACCCACATAACAGAGAGATGAGGCGGCATGGAGAGACCGTACCTACCACCCACATAACAGAGAGGTGAGGTGGCATGGAGAGACAGTACCTACCACCCACATAACAGAGAGATGAGGCGGCATGGAGAGACAGTACCTACCACCCACATAACAGAGAGATGAGGCGGCATGGAGAGACAGTACCTACCACACACATAACAGAGAGATGAGGCGGCATGGAGAGACAGTACCTACTACCCACATAACAGAGAGATGAGGCAGCATGGAGAGACAGTACCTACCACCCACATAACAGAGAGATGAGGCAGCATGGAGAGACAGTACCTACCACCCACATAACAGAGAGATGAGGCGGCATGGAGAGACAGTACCTACCACCCACATAACAGAGAGATGAGGCGGCATGGAGAGACAGTACCTACCACCCACATAACAGAGAGATGAGGCGGCATGGAGAGACAGTACCTACCACCCACATAACAGAGAGATGAGGCGGCATGGAGAGACAGTACCTACCACCCACATAACAGAGAGATGAGGTGGCATGGAGAGATAGTACCACCACCCACATAACAGAGAGATGAGGCATCATGGAGAGACAGTACCTACCACCCACATAACAGAGAGATGAGGCATCATGGAGAGACAGTACCTACCACCCACATAACAGAGAGATGAGGCGGCATGGAGAAACAGTACCTACCACCCACATAACAGAGAGATGAGGCGGCATGGAGAGACAGTACCTACCACCCACATAACAGAGAGATGAGGCATCATGGAGAGACAGTACCTACCACCCAGATAACAGAGAGATGAGGCAGCATGGACAGACAGTACCTACCACCCACATAACAGAGAGATGAGGCGGCATGGAGAGACCGTACCTACCACCCACATAACAGAGAGGTGAGGTGGCATGGAGAGACAGTACCTACCACCCACATAACAGAGAGATGAGGCGGCATGGAGAGACAGTACCTACCACCCACATAACAGAGAGATGAGGCGGCATGGAGAGACAGTACCTACCACCCACATAACAGAGAGATGAGGCGGCATGGAGAGACAGTACCTACCACCCACATAACAGAGAGATGAGGCAGCATGGAGAGACAGTACCTACCACCCACATAAGAGAGAGATGAGGCAGAATGGAGAGACAGTACCTACCACCCACATAACAGAGAGATGAGGCAGCATGGAGAGACAGTACCTACCACCCACATAACAGAGAGATGAGGCGGCATGGAGAGACAGTACCTACCACCCACATAACAGAGAGATGAGGCAGCATGGAGAGACAGCACCTACCACCCACATAACAGAGTGATGAGGCATGGAGAGATAGTACCTACCACCCACATAACAGAGAGATGAGGCAGCATGGAGAGACAGTACCTACCACCCACATAACAGAGAGATGAGGCAGCATGGAGAGAGAGTACCTAACACCATCATAACAAAGAGAGGAGGCAGCATGGAGAGACAGTACCTACCACCCACATAACAGAGAGATGAGGCAGCATGGAGAGACAGTACCTACCACCCACATGACAGAGAGATGAGGCGGCATGGAGAGACAGTACCCACCACCCACATAACAGAGAGATGAGGCGGCATGGAGAGACAGTACCTACCACCCACATAACAGAGAGATGAGGCAGAATGGAGAGACAGTACCTACCACCCACATAACAGAGAGATGAGGCGGCATGGAGAGACACTACCTACCACCCACATAACAGAGAGATGAGGCGGCATGGAGAGACAGAACCTTAAACCCACATAACAGAGAGATGAGGCGGCATGGAGAGACAGTACCTACCACCCACACAACAGAGAGATGAGGCGGCATGGAGAGACAGTACCTACCACCCACACAACAGAGAGATGAGGCGGCATGAAGAGACAGTACCTACCACCCACATAACAGAGAGATGAGGCAGCATGGAGAGAGAGTACCTAACACCATCATAACAAAGAGAGGAGGCAGCATGGAGAGACAGTACCTACCACCCACATAACAGAGAGATGAGGCAGCATGGAGAGACAGTACCTACCACCCACATGACAGAGAGATGAGGCGGCATGGAGAGACAGTACCCACCACCCACATAACAGAGAGATGAGGCGGCATGGAGAGACAGTACCTACCACCCACATAACAGAGAGATGAGGCAGAATGGAGAGACAGTACCTACCACCCACATAACAGAGAGATGAGGCGGCATGGAGAGACACTACCTACCACCCACATAACAGAGAGATGAGGCGGCATGGAGAGACAGAACCTTAAACCCACATAACAGAGAGATGAGGCGGCATGGAGAGACAGTACCTACCACCCACACAACAGAGAGATGAGGCGGCATGAAGAGACAGTACCTACCACCCACATAACAGAGAGATGAGGCTTCATGGAGAGACAGTACCTACCACCCACATAATAGAGAGATGAGGCGGCATGGAGAGACTGTACCTACCACCCACATAACAGAGAGATGAGGCAGAATAGAGAGACAGTACCTACCACCCACACAACAGAGAGATGAGGCGGCATGAAGAGACAGTACCTACCACCCACATAACAGAGAGATGAGGCAGCATGGAGAGACAGTACCTACCACCCACATAACAGAGAGATGAGGCAGCATGGAGAGACAGTACCTACCACCCACATAACAGAGAGATGAGGTGGCATGGAGAGATAGTACCTACCACCCACATAACAGAGAGATGAGGCATCATGGAGAGACAGTACCTACCACCCACATAACAGAGAGATGAGGCATCATGGAGAGACAGTACCTACCACCGACATAACAGAGAGATGAGGCGGCATGGAGAAACAGTACCTACCACCCACATAACAGAGAGATGAGGCGGCATGGAGAGACAGTACCTACCACCCACATAACAGAGAGATGAGGCATCATGGAGAGACAGTACCTACCACCCACATAACAGAGAGATGAGGCAGCATGGACAGACAGTACCTACCACCCACATAACAGAGAGATGAGGCGGCATGGAAGAGACCGTACGTACCACCCACATAACAGAGAGGTGAGGTGGCATGGAGAGACAGTACCTACCACCCACATAACAGAGAGATGAGGCGGCATGGAGAGACAGAACCTACGACCCACATAACAGAGAGATGAGGCGGCATGGAGAGACAGTACCTACCACCCACATAACAGAGAAATGAGGCAGCATGGAGAGACAGTACCTACCACCCACATAACAGAGAGATGAGGTGGCATGGAGAGACATTACCTACCACACACATAACAGAGAGATGAGGCGGCATGGAGAGACAGTACCTACTACCCACATAACAGAGAGATGAGGCAGCATGGAGAGACAGTACCTACCACCCACATAACAGAGAGATGAAGCAGAATGGAGAGACAGTACCTACCACCCACATAACAGAGATGAGGCAGCATGGAGAGACAGTACCTACCACCCACACAACAGAGAGATGAGGTGGCATGAAGAGACAGTACCTACCACCCACATAACAGAGAGATGAGGCGGCATGGAGAGACAGTACCTACCACCCACATAACAGAGAGATGAGGTGGCATGGAGAGATAGTACCTACCACCCACATAACAGAGAGATGAGGCATCATGGAGAGACAGTACCTACCACCCACATAACAGAGAGATGAGGCATCATGGAGAGACAGTACCTACCACCCACATAACAGAGAGATGAGGCAGAATGGAGAGACAGTACCTACCACCCACACAACAGAGAGATGAGGCGGCATGGAGAGACAGTACCTACCACCCACATAACAGAGAGATGAGGCGGCATGGAGAGACAGTACCTACCACCCACATAACAGAGAGATGAGGCGGCATGGAGAGACAGTACCTACCACCCACATAACAGAGAGATGAGGTGGCATGGAGAGATAGTACCTACCACCCATATAACAGAGAGATGAGGCATCATGGAGAGACAGTACCTACCAACCACATAACAGAGAGATGAGGCAGCATGGACAGACAGTACCTACCACCCACATAACAGAGAGATGAGGCGGCATGGAGAGACCATACCTACCACCCACATAACAGAGAGGTGAGGTGGCATGGAGAGACAGTACCTACCACCCACATAACAGAGAGATGAGGCGGCAGGGAGAGACAGTACCTACCACCCAAATAACAGAGAGATGAGGCGGCATGGAGAGACAGTACCTACCACACACATAACAGAGAGATGAGGCGGCATGGAGAGACAGTACCTACTACCCACATAGAGAGATGAGACAGCATGGAGAGACAGTACCTACCACTCACATAAGAGAGAGATGAGGCAGAATGGAGAGACAGTACCTACCACCCACATAACAGAGAGATGAGGCAGCATGGAGAGACAGTACCTACCACCCACATAACAGAGAGATGAGGCGGCATGGAGAGACAGTACCTACCACCCACATAACAGAGAGATGAGGCAGCATGGAGAGACAGCACCTACCACCCACATAACAGAGTGATGAGGCATGGAGAGATAGTACCTACCACCCACATAACAGAGAGATGAGGCAGCATGGAGAGACAATACCTACCACCCACATAACAGAGTGATGAGGCATGGAGAGATAGTACCTACCACCCACATAACAGAGAGATGAGGCAGCATGGAGAGACAGTACCTACCACCCACATAACAGAGAGATGAGGCAGCATGGAGAGAGAGTACCTAACACTCTCATAACAAAGAGAGGAGGCAGCATGGAGAGACAGTACCTACCACCCACATAACAGAGAGAGGAGGCAGCATGGAGAGACAGTACCTACCACCCACATAACAGAGAGATGAGGCAGCATGGAGAGACAGTACCTACCACCCACATAACAGAGAGATGAGGCGGCATGGAGAGACAGTACCCACCACCCACATAACAGAGAGATGAGGCGGCATGGAGAGACAGTACCTACCACCCACATGACAGAGAGATGAGGCAGAATGGAGAGACAGTACCTACCACCCACATAACAGAGAGATGAGGCGGCATGGAGAGACACTACCTACCACCCACACAACAGAGAGATGAGGCGGCATGAAGAGACAGTACCTACCACCCACATAACAGAGAGATGAGGCTTCATGGAGAGACAGTACCTATCACCCACATAATAGAGAGATGAGGCGGCATGGAGAGACTGTACCTACCACCCACATAACAGAGAGATGAGGCAGAATACAGAGACAGTACCTACCACCCACATAACAGAGAGATGAGGCAGCATGGACAGACAGTACCTACCACCCACATAACAGAGAGATGAGGCGGCATGGAAGAGACCGTATCTACCACCCACATAACAGAGAGGTGAGGTGGCATGGAGAGACAGTACCTACCACCCACATAACAGAGAGATGAGGCGGCATGGAGAGACAGTACCTACCACCCACATAACAGAGAGATGAGGCGGCATGGAGAGACAGTACCTACCACCCACATAACAGAAAAATGAGGCAGCATGGAGAGACAGTACCTACCACCCACTTAACAGAGAGATGAGGTGGCATGGAGAGACAGTACCTACCACACACATAACAGAGAGATGAGGCGGCATGGAGAGACAGTACCTACTACCCACTTAACAGAGAGATGAGGCAGCATGGAGAGACAGTACCTACCACCCACATAACAGAGAGATGAGGCAGAATGGAGAGACAGTACCTACCACCCACATAACAGAGA
The DNA here is from genome assembly GCA_031769625.1 of Taudactylus pleione. Lineage (NCBI taxonomy): Eukaryota > Metazoa > Chordata > Amphibia > Anura > Myobatrachidae > Taudactylus > Taudactylus pleione. The sequence goes on from JAUIMM010001449.1 coordinate 600,706, forward strand.
TGAGGCAGCATGGAGAGACAGTACCTACCACCCACATAACAGAGAGATGAGGCGGCATGGAGAAACAGTACCTACCACCCACATAACAGAGAGATGAGGCGGCATGGAGAGTCAGTACCTACCACCCACATAACAGAGAGATGAGGCATCATGGAGAGACAGTACCTACCACCCACATAACAGAGAGATGAGGCAGCATGGACAGACAGTACCTACCACCCACATAACAGAGAGATGAGGCGGCATGGAGAGACCGTACCTACCACCCACATAACAGAGAGGTGAGGTGGCATGGAGAGACAGTACCTACCACCCACATAACAGAGAGATGAGGCGGCATGGAGAGACAGTACCTACCACCCACATAACAGAGAGATGAGGCGGCATGGAGAGACAGTACCTACCACACACATAACAGAGAGATGAGGCGGCATGGAGAGACAGTACCTACTACCCACATAACAGAGAGATGAGGCAGCATGGAGAGACAGTACCTACCACCCACATAAGAGAGAGATGAGGCAGAATGGAGAGACAGTACCTACCACCCACATAACAGAGAGATGAGGCAGCATGGAGAGACAGTACCTACCACCCACATAACAGAGAGATGAGGCGGCATGGAGAGACAGTACCTACCACCCACATAACAGAGAGATGAGGCAGCATGGAGAGACAGCACCTACCACCCACATAACAAAGTGATGAGGCATGGAGAGACAGTACCTACCACCCACATAACAGAGAGATGAGGCAGCATGGAGAGACAATACCTACAACCCACATAACAGAGTGATGAGGCATGGAGAGATAGTACCTAACACCCACACAACAGAGAGATGAGGCGGCATGAAGAGACAGTACCTACCACCCACATAACAGAGAGATGAGGCGGCATGGAGAGACAGAACCTTCCACCCACATAACAGAGAGATGAAGCGGCATGGAGAGACAGTACCTAACACCCACACAACAGAGAGATGAGGCGGCATGAAGAGACAGTACCTACCACCCACATAACAGAGAGATGAGGCGGCATGGAGAGACAGAACCTTCCACCCACATAACAGAGAGATGAGGCTTCATGGAGAGACAGTACCTACCACCCACATAATAGAGAGATGAGGCGGCATGGAGAGACTGTACCTACCACCCACATAACAGAGAGATGAGGCGGCATGGAGAGACAGTACCTACCACCCACATAACAGAGAGATGAGGCGGCATGGAGAGACAGTACCTACCACCCACATAACAGAGAGATGAGGTGGCATGGAGAGATAGTACCTACCACCCACATAACAGAGAGATGAGGCATCATGGAGAGACAGTACCTACCACCCACATAACAGAGAGATGAGGCATCATGGAGAGACAGTACCTACCACCGACATAACAGAGAGATGAGGCGGCATGGAGAGACAGAACCTTCCACCCACATAACAGAGAGATGAGGCTTCATGGAGAGACAGTACCTACCACCCACATAATAGAGAGATGAGGCGGCATGGAGAGACTGTACCTACCACCCACATAACAGAGAGATGAGGCGGCATGGAGAGACAGTACCTACCACCCACATAACAGAGAGATGAGGCGGCATGGAGAGACAGTACCTACCACCCACATAACAGAGAGATGAGGTGGCATGGAGAGATAGTACCTACCACCCACATAACAGAGAGATGAGGCATCATGGAGAGACAGTACCTACCACCCACATAACAGAGAGATGAGGCATCATGGAGAGACAGTACCTACCACCGACATAACAGAGAGATGAGGCGGCAAGGAGAAACAGTACCTACCACCCACATAACAGAGAGATGAGGCGGCATGGAGAGACAGTACCTACCACCCACATAACAGAGAGATGAGGCATCATGGAGAGACAGTACCTACCACCCACATAACAGAGAGATGAGGCAGCATGGAGAGACAGTACCTACCACCCACATAACAGAGAGATGAGGCGGCATGGAGAGACAGTACCTACCACCCACATAACAGAGAGATGAGGCAGAATGGAGAGACAGTACCTACCACCCACATAACAGAGAGATGAGGCAGCATGGAGAGAGAGTTCCTAACACCCTCATAACAAAGAGAGGAGGCAGCATGGAGAGACAGTACCTACCACCCACATAACAGAGAGATGAGGCAGCATGGAGAGACAGTACCTACCACCCACATAACAGAGAGATGAGGCGGCATGGAGAGACAGTACCTACCACCCACATAACAGAGAGATGAGGCAGCATGGAGAGACAGCACCTACCACCCACATAACAAAGTGATGAGGCATGGAGAGACAGTACCTACCACCCACATAACAGAGAGATGAGGCAGCATGGAGAGACAATACCTACAACCCACATAACAGAGTGATGAGGCATGGAGAGATAGTACCTACCACCCACATAACAGAGAGATGAGGCGGCATGGAGAGACAGTACCTACCACCCACATAACAGAGAGATGAGGCAGAATGGAGAGACAGTACCTACCACCCACATAACAGAGAGATGAGGCAGCATGGAGAGAGAGTTCCTAACACCCTCATAACAAAGAGAGGAGGCAGCATGGAGAGACAGTACCTACCACCCACATAACAGAGAGATGAGGCAGCATGGAGAGACAGTACCTACCACCCACATAACAGAGAGGTGAGGTGGCATGGAGAGACAGTACCTACCACCCACATAACAGAGAGATGAGGCGGCATGGAGAGACAGTACCTACCACCCACATAACAGAGAGATGAGGCGGCATGGAGAGACAGTACCTACCACCCACATAACAGAGAGATGAGGCGGCATGGAGAGACCGTACCTACCACCCACATAACAGAGAGGTGAGGTGGCATGGAGAGACAGTACCTACCACCCACATAACAGAGAGATGAGGCGGCATGGAGAGACAGTACCTACCACCCACATAACAGAGAGATGAGGCGGCATGGAGAGACAGTACCTACCACACACATAACAGAGAGATGAGGCGGCATGGAGAGACAGTACCTACTACCCACATAACAGAGAGATGAGGCAGCATGGAGAGACAGTACCTACCACCCACATAACAGAGAGATGAGGCAGCATGGAGAGACAGTACCTACCACCCACATAACAGAGAGATGAGGCGGCATGGAGAGACAGTACCTACCACCCACATAACAGAGAGATGAGGCAGCATGGAGAGACAGCACCTACCACCCACATAACAGAGTGATGAGGCATGGAGAGACAGTACCTACCACCCACATAACAGAGAGATGAGGCAGCATGGAGAGACAATACCTACAACCCACATAACAGAGTGATGAGGCATGGAGAGATAGTACCTACCACCCACATAACAGAGAGATGAGGCGGCATGGAGAGACAGTACCTACCACCCACATAACAGAGAGATGAGGCAGAATGGAGAGACAGTACCTACCACCCACATAACAGAGAGATGAGGCAGCATGGAGAGAGAGTTCCTAACACCCTCATAACAAAGAGAGGAGGCAGCATGGAGAGACAGTACCTACCACCCACATAACAGAGAGATGAGGCAGCATGGAGAGACAGTACCTACCACCCACATGACAGAGAGATGAGGCGGCATGGAGAGACAGTACCCACCACCCACATAACAGAGAGATGAGGCGGCATGGAGAGACAGTACCTACCACCCACATAACAGAGAGATGAGGCAGAATGGAGAGACAGTACTTACCACCCACATAACAGAGAGATGAGGCGGCATGGAGAGACACTACCTACCACCCACATAACAGAGTGATGAGGCGGCATGGAGCGACAGAACCTTCCACCCACATAACAGAGAGATGAAGCGGCATGGAGAGACAGTACCTAACACCCACACAACAGAGAGATGAGGCGGCATGAAGAGACAGTACCTACCACCCACATAACAGAGAGATGAGGCGGCATGGAGAGACAGAACCTTCCACCCACATAACAGAGAGATGAGGCTTCATGGAGAGACAGTACCTACCACCCACATAATAGAGAGATGAGGCGGCATGGAGAGACTGTACCTACCACCCACATAACAGAGAGATGAGGCGGCATGGAGAGACAGTACCTACCACCCACATAACAGAGAGATGAGGCGGCATGGAGAGACAGTACCTACCACCCACATAACAGAGAGATGAGGTGGCATGGAGAGATAGTACCTACCACCCACATAACAGAGAGATGAGGCATCATGGAGAGACAGTACCTACCACCCACATAACAGAGAGATGAGGCATCATGGAGAGACAGTACCTACCACCGACATAACAGAGAGATGAGGCGGCAAGGAGAAACAGTACCTACCACCCACATAACAGAGAGATGAGGCGGCATGGAGAGACAGTACCTACCACCCACATAACAGAGAGATGAGGCATCATGGAGAGACAGTACCTACCACCCACATAACAGAGAGATGAGGCAGCATGGAGAGACAGTACCTACCACCCACATAACAGAGAGATGAGGCGGCATGGAGAGACAGTACCTACCACCCACATAACAGAGAGATGAGGCAGAATGGAGAGACAGTACCTACCACCCACATAACAGAGAGATGAGGCAGCATGGAGAGAGAGTTCCTAACACCCTCATAACAAAGAGAGGAGGCAGCATGGAGAGACAGTACCTACCACCCACATAACAGAGAGATGAGGCAGCATGGAGAGACAGTACCTACCACCCACATGACAGAGAGATGAGGCGGCATGGAGAGACAGTACCCACCACCCACATAACAGAGAGATGAGGCGGCATGGAGAGACAGTACCTACCACCCACATAACAGAGAGATGAGGCAGAATGGAGAGACAGTACTTACCACCCACATAACAGAGAGATGAGGCGGCATGGAGAGACACTACCTACCACCCACATAACAGAGTGATGAGGCGGCATGGAGCGACAGAACCTTCCACCCACATAACAGAGAGATGAAGCGGCATGGAGAGACAGTACCTAACACCCACACAACAGAGAGATGAGGCGGCATGAAGAGACAGTACCTACCACCCACATAACAGAGAGATGAGGCGGCATGGAGAGACAGAACCTTCCACCCACATAACAGAGAGATGAGGCTTCATGGAGAGACAGTACCTACCACCCACATAATAGAGAGATGAGGCGGCATGGAGAGACTGTACCTACCACCCACATAACAGAGAGATGAGGCAGAATAGAGAGACAGTACCTACCACCCACACAACAGAAAGATGAGGCGGCATGAAGAGACAGTACCTACCACCCACATAACAGAGAGATGAGGCGGCATGGAGAGACAGTACCTACCACCCACATAACAGAGAGATGAGGCGGCATGGAGAGACAGTACCTACCACCCACATAACAGAGAGATGAGGTGGCATGGAGAGATAGTACCTACCACCCACATAACAGAGAGATGAGGCATCATGGAGAGACAGTACCTACCACCCACATAACAGAGAGATGAGGCATCATGGAGAGACAGTACCTACCACCGACATAACAGAGAGATGAGGCGGCAAGGAGAAACAGTACCTACCACCCACATAACAGAGAGATGAGGCGGCATGGAGAGACAGTACCTACCACCCACATAACAGAGAGATGAGGCATCTTGGAGAGACAGTACCTACCACCCACATAACAGAGAGATGAGGCAGCATGGACAGACAGTACCTACCACCCACATAACAGAGAGATGAGGCGGCATGGAAGAGACCGTACCTACCACCCACATAACAGAGAGGTGAGGTGGCATGGAGAGACAGTACCTACCACCCACATAACAGAGAGATGAGGCGGCATGGAGAGACAGTACCTACCACCCACATAACAGAGAGATGAGGCGGCATGGAGAGACAGTACCTACTACCCACATAACAGAGAAATGAGGCAGCATGGAGAGACAGTACCTACCACCCACATAACAGAGAGATGAGGTGGCATGGAGAGACAGTACCTACCACACACATAACAGAGAGATGAGGTGGCATGGAGAGACAGTACCTACTACCCACATAACAGAGAGATGAGGCAGCATGGAGAGACAGTACCTACCACCCACATAACAGAGAGATGAGGCAGAATGGAGAGACAGTACCTACCACCCACATAACAGAGATGAGGCAGCATGGAGAGACAGTACCTACCACCCACACAACAGAGAGATGAGGTGGCATGAAGAGACAGTACCTACCACCCACATAACAGAGAGATGAGGTGGCATGGAGAGACAGTACCTACCACCCACATAACAGAGAGATGAGGTGGCATGGAGAGATAGTACCTACCACCCACATAACAGAGAGATGAGGCATCATGGAGAGACAGTACCTACCACCCACATAACAGAGAGATGAGGCATCATGGAGAGACAGTACCTACCACCCACACAACAGAGAGATGAGGCGGCATGAAGAGACAGTACCTACCACCCACATAACAGAGAGATGAGGCGGCATGGAGAGACAGTACCTACCACCCACATAACAGAGAGATGAGGCGGCATGGAGAGACAGTACCTACCACCCACATAACAGAGAGATGAGGTGGCATGGAGAGATAGTACCTACCACCCACGTAACAGAGAGATGAGGCATCATGGAGAGACAGTACCTACCACCCACATAACAGAGAGATGAGGCATCATGGAGAGACAGTACCTACCACCGACATAACAGAGAGATGAGGCGTCATGGAGATACAGTACCTACCACACACATAACAGAGAGATGAGGCGGCATGGAGAGACAGTACCTACCACCCACATAAGAGAGAGATGAGGCAGAATGGAGAGACAGTACCTACCACCCACATAACAGAGAGATGAGGCAGCATGGAGAGACAGTACCTACCACCCACATAACAAAGAGATGAGGCGGCATGGAGAGACAGTACCTACCACCCACATAACAGAGAGAAGAGGCAGCATGGGGAGACAGCACCTACCACCCACATAACAGAGTGATGAGGCATGGAGAGATAGTACCTACCACCCACATAACAGAGAGATGAGGCAGCATGGAGAGACAATACCTACCACCCACATAACAGAGTGATGAGGCATGGAGAGACAGTACCTACCACCCACATAACAGAAAGATGAGGCAGCATGGAGAGAGAGTACCTAACACCCTCATAACATAGAGAGGAGGCAGCATGGAGAGACAGTACCTACCACCCACATAACAGAGAGATGAGGCAGCATGGAGAGACAGTACCTACCACACACATGACAGAGAGATGAGGCGGCATGGAGAGACAGTACCCACCACCCACATAACAGAGAGATGAGGCGGCATGGAGAGACAGTACCTACCACCCACATAACAGAGAGATGAGGCAGAATGGAGAGACAGTACCTACCACCCACATAACAGAGAGATGAGGCGGCATGGAGAGACACTACCTACCACCCACATAACAGAGAGATGAGGCGGCATGGAGAGACAGAACCTTCCACCCACATAACAGAGAGATGAGGCGGCATGGAGAGACAGTACCTATCACCCACACAACAGAGAGATGAGGCGGCATGAAGAGACAGTACCTACCACCCACATAACAGAGAGATGAGGCTTCATGGAGAGACAGTACCTACCACCCACATAATAGAGAGATGAGGCGGCATGGAGAGACTGTACCTACCACCCACATAACAGAGAGATGAGGCAGAATAGAGAGACAGTACCTACCACCCACACAACAGAGAGATGAGGCGGCATGAAGAGACAGTACCTACCACCCACATAACAGAGAGATGAGGCGGCATGGAGAGACAGTACCTACCACCCACATAACAGAGAGATGAGGCGGCATGGAGAGACAGTACCTACCACCCACATAACAGAGAGATGAGGCAGCATGGAGAGACAGCACCTACCACCCACATAACAGAGTGATGAGGCATGGAGAGATAGTTCCTACCACCCACATAACAGAGAGATGAGGCAGCATGGAGAGACAATACCTACCACCCACATAACAGAGTGATGAGGCATGGAGAGATAGTACCTACCACCCACATAACAGAGAGATGAGGCAGCATGGAGAGACAGTACCTACCACCCACATAACAGAGAGATGAGGCAGCATGGAGAGAGAGTACCTAACACTCTCATAACAAAGAGAGGAGGCAGCATGGAGAGACAGTACCTACCACCCACATAACAGAGAGAGGAGGCAGCATGGAGAGACAGTACCTACCACCCACATAACAGAGAGATGAGGCAGCATGGAGAGACAGTACCTACCACCCACATAACAGAGAGATGAGGCAGCATGGAGAGACAGTACCTACCACCCACATAACAGAGAGATGAGGCGGCATGGAGAGACAGTACCCACCACCCACATAACAGAGAGATGAGGCGGCATGGAGAGACAGTACCTACCACCCACATAACAGAGAGATGAGGCAGAATGGAGAGACAGTACCTACCACCCACATAACAGAGAGATGAGGCGGCATGGAGAGACACTACCTACCACCCACATAACAGAGAGATGAGGCAGCATGGAGAGACAGAACCTTCCACCCACATAACAGAGAGATGAGGCGGCATGGAGAGACAGTACCTACCACCCACACAACAGAGAGATGAGGCGGCATGAAGAGACAGTACCTATCAGTACTGTCCACCCACATAACAGAGAGATGAGGCGGCATGGAGAGACAGTACCCACCACCCACATAACAGAGAGATGAGGCGGCATGGAGAGACAGTACCTATCACCCACATAATAGAGAGATGAGGCGGCATGGAGAGACTGTACCTACCACCCACATAACAGAGGGATGAGGCAGAATACAGAGACAGTACCTACCACCCACATAACAGAGAGATGAGGCAGCATGGACAGACAGTACCTACCACCCACATAACAGAGAGATGAGGCGGCATGGAAGAGACCGTATCTACCACCCACATAACAGAGAGGTGAGGTGGCATGGAGAGACAGTACCTACCACCCACATAACAGAGAGATGAGGCGGCATGGAGAGACAGTACCTACCACCCACATAACAGAGAGATGAGGCGGCATGGAGAGACAGTACCTACCACCCACTTAACAGAGAGATGAGGTGGCATGGAGAGACAGTACCTACCACACACATAACAGAGAGATGAGGCGGCATGGAGAGACAGTACCTACTACCCACTTAACAGAGAGATGAGGCAGCATGGAGAGACAGTACCTACCACCCACATAACAGAGAGATGAGGCAGAATGGAGAGACAGTACCTACCACCCACATAACAGAGATGAGGCAGCATGGAGAGACAGTACCTACCACCCACACAACAGAGAGATGAGGCGGCATGAAGAGACAGTACCTACCACCCACATAACAGAGAGATGAGGCGGCATGGAGAGACAGTACCTACCACCCACATAACAGAGAGATGAGGTGGCATGGAGAGATAGTACCTACCACCCACATAACAGAGAGATGAGGCGGCATGGAGAAACAGTACCTACCACCCACATAACAGAGAGATGAGGCGGCATGGAGAGACAGTACCTACCACCCACATAACAGAGAGATGAGGCATCATGGAGAGACAGTACCTACCACCCACATAACAGAGAGATGAGGCAGCATGGACAGACAGTACCTACCACCCACATAACAGAGAGATGAGGCGGCATGGAGAGACCGTACCTACCACCCACATAACAGAGAGGTGAGGTGGCATGGAGAGACAGTACCTACCACCCACATAACAGAGAGATGAGGCGGCATGGAGAGACAGTACCTACCACACACATAACAGAGAGATGAGGCGGCATGGAGAGACAGTACCTACTACCCACATAACAGAGAGATGAGGCGGCATGGAGAGACAGTACCTACCACCCACATAAGAGAGAGATGAGGCAGAATGGAGAGACAGTACCTACCACCCACATAACAGAGAGATGAGGCAGCATGGAGAGACAGTACCTACCACCCACATAACAGAGAGATGAGGCGGCATGGAGAGACAGTACCTACCACCCACATAACAGAGAGATGAGGCAGCATGGAGAGACAGCACCTACCACCCACATAACAGAGTGATGAGGCATGTAGAGATAGTACCTACCACCCACATAACAGAGAGATGAGGCAGCATGGAGAGACAATACCTACAACCCACATAACAGAGTGATGAGGCATGGAGAGATAGTACCTACCACCCACATAACAGAGAGATGAGGCAGCATGGAGAGACAGTACCTACCACCCACATAACAGAGAGATGAGGCAGCATGGAGAGAGAGTACCTAACACCCTCATAACAAAGAGAGGAGGCAGCATGGAGAGACAGTACCTACCACCCACATAACAGAGAGATGAGGCAGCATGGAGAGACAGTACCTACCACCCACATGACAGAGAGATGAGGCGGCATGGAGAGACAGTACCCACCACCCACATAACAGAGAGATGAGGCGGCATGGAGAGACAGTACCTACCACCCACATAACAGAGAGATGAGGCAGAATGGAGAGACAGTACTTACCACCCACATAACAGAGAGATGAGGCGGCATGGAGAGACACTACCTACCACCCACATAACAGAGAGATGAGGCGGCATGGAGCGACAGAACCTTCCACCAACATAACAGAGAGATGAGGCGGCATGGAGAGACAGTACCTAACACCCACACAACAGAGAGATGAGGCGGCATGAAGAGACAGTACCTACCACCCACATAACAGAGAGATGAGGCGGCATGGAGAGACAGAACCTTCCACCCACATAACAGAGAGATGAGGCTTCATGGAGAGACAGTACCTACCACCCACATAATAGAGAGATGAGGCGGCATGGAGAGACTGTACCTACCACCCACATAACAGAGAGATGAGGCAGCATGGAGAGACAGTACCTACCACCCACATGACAGAGAGATGAGGCGGCATGGAGAGACAGTACCCACCACCCACATAACAGAGAGATGAGGCGGCATGGAGAGACAGTACCTACCACCCACATAACAGAGAGATGAGGCAGAATGGAGAGACAGTACTTACCACCCACATAACAGAGAGATGAGGCGGCATGGAGAGACACTACCTACCACCCACATAACAGAGAGATGAGGCGGCATGGAGCGACAGAACCTTCCACCAACATAACAGAGAGATGAGGCGGCATGGAGAGACAGTACCTAACACCCACACAACAGAGAGATGAGGCGGCATGAAGAGACAGTACCTACCACCCACATAACAGAGAGATGAGGCGGCATGGAGAGACAGAACCTTCCACCCACATAACAGAGAGATGAGGCTTCATGGAGAGACAGTACCTACCACCCACATAATAGAGAGATGAGGCGGCATGGAGAGACTGTACCTACCACCCACATAACAGAGAGATGAGGCAGAATAGAGAGACAGTACCTACCACCCACACAACAGAGAGATGAGGCGGCATGAAGAGACAGTACCTACCACCCACATAACAGAGAGATGAGGCGGCATGGAGAGACAGTACCTACCACCCACATAACAGAGAGATGAGGCGGCATGGAGAGACAGTACCTACCACCCACATAACAGAGAGATGAGGTGGCATGGAGAGATAGTACCTACCACCCACATAACAGAGAGATGAGGCATCATGGAGAGACAGTACCTACCACCCACATAACAGAGAGATGAGGCATCATGGAGAGACAGTACCTACCACCGACATAACAGAGAGATGAGGCGGCATGGAGAAACAGTACCTACCACCCACATAACAGAGAGATGAGGCGGCATGGAGAGACAGTACCTACCACCCACATAACAGAGAGATGAGGCATCATGGAGAGACAGTACCTACCACCCACATAACAGAGAGATGAGGCAGCATGGACAGACAGTACCTACCACCCACATAACAGAGAGATGAGGTGGCATAGAAGAGACCGTACCTACCACCCACATAACAGAGAGGTGAGGTGGCATGGAGAGACAGTACCTACCACCCACATAACAGAGAGATGAGGCGGCATGGAGAGACAGTACCTACCACCCACATAACAGAGAGATGAGGCGGCATGGAGAGACAGTACCTACCACCCACATAACAGAGAAATGAGGCAGCATGGAGAGACAGTACCTACCACCCACATAACAGAGAGATGAGGTGGCATGGAGAGACAGTACCTACCACACACATAACAGAGAGATGAGGCGGCATGGAGAGACAGTACCTACTACCCACATAACAGAGAGATGAGGCAGCATGGAGAGACAGTACCTACCACCCACATAACAGAGAGATGAGGCAGAATGGAGAGACAGTACCTACCACCCACATAACAGAGATGAGGCAGCATGGAGAGACAGTACCTACCACCCACACAACAGAGAGATGAGGTGGCATGAAGAGACAGTACCTAACACCCACATAACAGAGAGATGAGGCGGCATGGAGAGACAGTACCTACCACCCACATAACAGAGAGATGAGGTGGCATGGAGAGATAGTACCTACCACCCACATAACAGAGAGATGAGGCATCATGGAGAGACAGTACCTACCACCCACATAACAGAGTGATGAGGCATGGAGAGATAGTACCTACCACCCACATAACAGAGAGATGAGGCAGCATGGAGAGACAATACCTACCACCCACATAACAGAGTGATGAGGCATGGAGAGACAGTACCTACCACCCACATAACAGAGAGATGAGGCAGCATGGAGAGAGAGTACCTAACACCCTCATAACATAGAGAGGAGGCAGCATGGAGAGACAGTACCTACCACCCACATAACAGAGAGATGAGGCAGCATGGAGAGACAGTACCTACCACACACATGACAGAGAGATGAGGCGGCATGGAGAGACAGTACCCACCACCCACATAACAGAGAGATGAGGCGGCATGGAGAGACAGTACCTACCACCCACATAACAGAGAGATGAGGCAGAATGGAGAGACAGTACCTACCACCCACATAACAGAGAGATGAGATGGCATGGAGAGACACTACCTACCACCCACATAACGGAGAGATGAGGCGGCATGGAGAGACAGAACCTTCCACCCACATAACAGAGAGATGAGGCGGCATGGAGAGACAGTACCTATCACCCACACAACAGAGAGATGAGGCGGCATGAAGAGACAGTACCTACCACCCACATAACAGAGAGATGAGGCTTCATGGAGAGACAGTACCTACCACCCACATAATAGAGAGATGAGGCGGCATGGAGAGACTGTACCTACCACCCACATAACAGAGAGATGAGGCAGAATAGAGAGACAGTACCTACCACCCACACAACAGAGAGATGAGGCGGCATGAAGAGACAGTACCTACCACCCACATAACAGAGAGATGAGGCGGCATGGAGAGACAGTACCTACCACCCACATAACAGAGAGATGAGGCGGCATGGAGAGACAGTACCTACCACCCACATATCAGAGAGATGAGGTGGCATGGAGAGATAGTACGTACCACCCACATAACAGAGAGATGAGGCATCATGGAGAGACAGTACCTACCACCCACATAACAGAGAGATGAGGCATCATGGAGAGACAGTACCTACCACCGACATAACAGAGAGATGTGGCGGCATGGAGAAACAGTACCTACCACCCACATAACAGAGAGATGAGGCGGCATGGAGAGACAGTACCTACCACCCACATAACAGAGAGATGAGGCATCATGAAGAGACAGTACCTACCACCCACATAACAGAGAGATGAGGCAGCATGGACAGACAGTACCTACCACCCACATAACAGAGAGATGAGGCGGCATGGAAGAGACCGTACCTACCACCCACATAACAGAGAGGTGAGGTGGCATGGAGAGACAGTACCTACCACCCACATAACAGAGAGATGAGGTGGCATGGAGAGACAGTACCTACCACCCACATAACAGAGAGATGAGGCGGCATGGAAAGACAGTACCTACCACCCACATAACAGAGAAATGAGGCAGCATGGAGAGACAGTACCTACCACCCACATAACAGAGAGATGAGGTGGCATGGAGAGACAGTACCTACCACACACATAACAGAGAGATGAGGCGGCATGGAGAGACAGTACCTACTACCCACATAACAGAGAGATGAGGCAGCATGGAGAGACAGTGCCTACCACCCACATAACAGAGAGATGAGGCAGAATGGAGAGACAGTACCTACCACCCACATAACAGAGATGAGGCAGCATGGAGAGACAGTACCTACCACCCACACAACAGAGAGATGAGGTGGCATGAAGAGACAGTACCTACCACCCACGTAACAGAGAGATGAGGCATCATGGAGAGACAGTACCTACCACCCACATAACAGAGAGATGAGGCATCATGGAGAGACAGTACCTACCACCGACATAACAGAGAGATGAGGCGGCATGGAGAAACAGTACCTACCACCCACATAACAGAGAGATGAGGCGGCATGGAGAGACAGTACCTACAACCCACATAACAGAGAGATGAGGCGGCATGGAGAGACAGAACCTTCCACCCACATAACAGAGAGATGAGGCGTCATGGAGATACAGTACCTACCACACACATAACAGAGAGATGAGGCGGCATGGAGAGACAGTACCTACCACCTACATAAGAGAGAGATGAGGCAGAATGGAGAGACAGTACCTACCACCCACATAACAGAGAGATGAGGCAGCATGGAGAGACAGTACCTACCACCCACGTAACAAAGAGATGAGGCGGCATGGAGAGACAGTACCTACCACCCACATAACAGAGAGAAGAGGCAGCATGGGGAGACAGCACCTACCACCCACATAACAGAGTGATGAGGCATGGAGAGATAGTACCTACCACCCACATAACAGAGAGATGAGGCAGCATGGAGAGACAATACCTACCACCCACATAACAGAGTGATGAGGCATGGAGAGACAGTACCTACCACCCACATAACAGAAAGATGAGGCAGCATGGAGAGAGAGTACCTAACACCCTCATAACATAGAGAGGAGGCAGCATGGAGAGACAGTACCTACCACCCACATAACAGAGAGATGAGGCAGCATGGAGAGACAGTACCTACCACACACATGACAGAGAGATGAGGCGGCATGGAGAGACAGTACCCACCACCCACATAACAGAGAGATGAGGCGGCATGGAGAGACAGTACCTACCACCCACATAACAGAGAGATGAGGCAGAATGGAGAGACAGTACCTACCACCCACATAACAGAGAGATGAGGCGGCATGGAGAGACACTACCTACCACCCACATAACAGAGAGATGAGGCGGCATGGAGAGACAGAACCTTCCACCCACATAACAGAGAGATGAGGCGGCATGGAGAGACAGTACCTATCACCCACACAACAGAGAGATGAGGCGGCATGAAGAGACAGTACCTACCACCCACATAACAGAGAGATGAGGCTTCATGGAGAGACAGTACCTACCACCCACATAATAGAGAGATGAGGCGGCATGGAGAGACTGTACCTACCACCCACATAACAGAGAGATGAGGCAGAATAGAGAGACAGTACCTACCACCCACACAACAGAGAGATGAGGCGGCATGGAGAGACAGTACCCACCACCCACATAACAGAGAGATGAGGCGGCATGGAGAGACAGTACCTACCACCCACATAACAGAGAGATGAGGCAGAATGGAGAGACAGTACCTACCACCCACATAACAGAGAGATGAGGCGGCATGGAGAGACACTACCTACCACCCACATAACAGAGAGATGAGGCGGCATGGAGAGACAGAACCTTCCACCCACATAACAGAGAGATGAGGCGGCATGGAGAGACAGTACCTATCACCCACACAACAGAGAGATGAGGCGGCATGAAGAGACAGTACCTACCACCCACATAACAGAGAGATGAGGCTTCATGGAGAGACAGTACCTACCACCCACATAATAGAGAGATGAGGCGGCATGGAGAGACTGTACCTACCACCCACATAACAGAGAGATGAGGCAGAATAGAGAGACAGTACCTACCACCCACACAACAGAGAGATGAGGCGGCATGAAGAGACAGTACCTACCACCCACATAACAGAGAGATGAGGCGGCATGGAGAGACAGTACCTACCACCCACATAACAGAGAGATGAGGCGGCATGGAGAGACAGTACCTACCACCCACATAACAGAGAGATGAGGCAGCATGGAGAGACAGCACCTACCACCCACATAACAGAGTGATGAGGCATGGAGAGATAGTACCTACCACCCACATAACAGAGAGATGAGGCAGCATGGAGAGACAATACCTACCACCCACATAACAGAGTGATGAGGCATGGAGAGATAGTACCTACCACCCACATAACAGAGAGATGAGGCAGCATGGAGAGACAGTACCTACCACCCACATAACAGAGAGATGAGGCAGCATGGAGAGAGAGTACCTAACACTCTCATAACAAAGAGAGGAGGCAGCATGGAGAGACAGTACCTACCACCCACATAACAGAGAGAGGAGGCAGCATGGAGAGACAGTACCTACCACCCACATAACAGAGAGATGAGGCAGCATGGAGAGACAGTACCTACCACCCACATAACAGAGAGATGAGGCGGCATGGAGAGACAGTACCCACCACCCACATAACAGAGAGATGAGGTGGCATGGAGAGACAGTACCTACCACCCACATAACAGAGAGATGAGGCAGAATGGAGAGACAGTACCTACCACCCACATAACAGAGAGATGAGGCGGCATGGAGAGACACTACCTACCACCCACATAACAGAGAGATGAGGCAGCATGGAGAGACAGAACCTTCCACCCACATAACAGAGAGATGATGCGGCATGGAGAGACAGTACCTACCACCCACACAACAGAGAGATGAGGCGGCATGAAGAGACAGTACCTATCAGTACTGTCCACCCACATAACAGAGAGATGAGGCGGCATGGAGAGACAGTACCCACCACCCACATAACAGAGAGATGAGGCGGCATGGAGAGACAGTACCTATCACCCACATAATAGAGAGATGAGGCGGCATGGAGAGACTGTACCTACCACCCACATAACAGAGAGATGAGGCAGAATACAGAGACAGTACCTACCACCCACATAACAGAGAGATGAGGCAGCATGGACAGACAGTACCTACCACCCACATAACAGAGAGATGAGGCGGCATGGAAGAGACCGTATCTACCACCCACATAACAGAGAGGTGAGGTGGCATGGAGAGACAGTACCTACCACCCACATAACAGAGAGATGAGGCGGCATGGAGAGACAGTACCTACCACCCACATAACAGAGAGATGAGGCGGCATGGAGAGACAGTACCTACCACCCACTTAACAGAGAGATGAGGTGGCATGGAGAGACAGTACCTACCACACACATAACAGAGAGATGAGGCGGCATGGAGAGACAGTACCTACTACCCACTTAACAGAGAGATGAGGCAGCATGGAGAGACAGTACCTACCACCCACATAACAGAGAGATGAGGCAGAATGGAGAGACAGTACCTACCACCCACATAACAGAGATGAGGCAGCATGGAGAGACAGTACCTACCACCCACACAACAGAGAGATGAGGCGGCATGAAGAGACAGTACCTACCACCCACATAACAGAGAGATGAGGCGGCATGGAGAGACAGTACCTACCACCCACATAACAGAGAGATGAGGTGGCATGGAGAGATAGTACCTACCACCCACATAACAGAGAGATGAGGCGGCATGGAGAAACAGTACCTACCACCCACATAACAGAGAGATGAGGCGGCATGGAGAGACAGTACCTACCACCCACATAACAGAGAGATGAGGCATCATGGAGAGACAGTACCTACCACCCACATAACAGAGAGATGAGGCAGCATGGACAGACAGTACCTACCACCCACATAACAGAGAGATGAGGCGGCATGGAGAGACCGGACCTACCACCCACATAACAGAGAGGTGAGGTGGCATGGAGAGACAGTACCTACCACCCACATAACAGAATGATGAGGCGGCATGGAGAGACAGTACCTACCACCCACATAACAGAGAGATGAGGCGGCATGGAGAGACAGTACCTACCACACACATAACAGAGAGATGAGGCGGCATGGAGAGACAGTACCTACTACCCACATAACAGAGAGATGAGGCGGCATGGAGAGACAGTACCTACCACCCACATAAGAGAGAGATGAGGCAGAATGGAGAGACAGTACCTACCACCCATATAACAGAGAGATGAGGCAGCATGGAGAGACAGTACCTACCACCCACATAACAGAGAGATGAGGCGGCATGGAGAGACAGTACCTACCACCCACATAACAGAGAGATGAGGCAGCATGGAGAGACAGCACCTACCACCCACATAACAGAGTGATGAGGCATGGAGAGATAGTACCTACCACCCACATAACAGAGAGATGAGGCAGCATGGAGAGACAATACCTACAACCCACATAACAGAGTGATGAGGCATGGAGAGATAGTACCTACCACCCACATAACAGAGAGATGAGGCAGCATGGAGAGACAGTACCTACCACCCACATAACAGAGAGATGAGGCAGCATGGAGAGAGAGTACCTAACACCCTCATAACAAAGAGAGGAGGCAGCATGGAGAGACAGTACCTACCACCCACATAACAGAGAGATGAGGCAGCATGGAGAGACAGTACCTACCACCCACATGACAGAGAGATGAGGCGGCATGGAGAGACAGTACCCACCACCCACATAACAGAGAGATGAGGCGGCATGGAGAGACAGTACCTACCACCCACATAACAGAGAGATGAGGCAGAATGGAGAGACAGTACTTACCACCCACATAACAGAGAGATGAGGCGGCATGGAGAGACACTACCTACCACCCACATAACAGAGAGATGAGGCGGCATGGAGCGACAGAACCTTCCACCAACATAACAGAGAGATGAGGCGGCATGGAGAGACAGTACCTAACACCCACACAACAGAGAGATGAGGCGGCATGAAGAGACAGTACCTACCACCCACATAACAGAGAGATGAGGCGGCATGGAGAGACAGAACCTTCCACCCACATAACAGAGAGATGAGGCTTCATGGAGAGACAGTACCTACCACCCACATAATAGAGAGATGAGGCGGCATGGAGAGACTGTACCTACCACCCACATAACAGAGAGATGAGGCAGCATGGAGAGACAGTACCTACCACCCACATGACAGAGAGATGAGGCGGCATGGAGAGACAGTACCCACCACCCACATAACAGAGAGATGAGGCGGCATGGAGAGACAGTACCTACCACCCACATAACAGAGAGATGAGGCAGAATGGAGAGACAGTACTTACCACCCACATAACAGAGAGATGAGGCGGCATGGAGAGACACTACCTACCACCCACATAACAGAGAGATGAGGCGGCATGGAGCGACAGAACCTTCCACCAACATAACAGAGAGATGAGGCGGCATGGAGAGACAGTACCTAACACCCACACAACAGAGAGATGAGGCGGCATGAAGAGACAGTACCTACCACCCACATAACAGAGAGATGAGGCGGCATGGAGCGACAGAACCTTCCACCCACATAACAGAGAGATGAGGCGGCATGGAGAGACACTACCTACCACCCACATAACAGAGAGATGAGGCGGCATGGAGCGACAGAACCTTCCACCAACATAACAGAGAGATGAGGCGGCATGGAGAGACAGTACCTAACACCCACACAACAGAGAGATGAGGCGGCATGAAGAGACAGTACCTACCACCCACATAACAGAGAGATGAGGCGGCATGGAGAGACAGAACCTTCCACCCACATAACAGAGAGATGAGGCTTCATGGAGAGACAGTACCTACCACCCACATAATAGAGAGATGAGGCGGCATGGAGAGACTGTACCTACCACCCACATAACAGAGAGATGAGGCAGCATGGAGAGACAGTACCTACCACCCACATGACAGAGAGATGAGGCGGCATGGAGAGACAGTACCCACCACCCACATAACAGAGAGATGAGGCGGCATGGAGAGACAGTACCTACCACCCACATAACAGAGAGATGAGGCAGAATGGAGAGACAGTACTTACCACCCACATAACAGAGAGATGAGGCGGCATGGAGAGACACTACCTACCACCCACATAACAGAGAGATGAGGCGGCATGGAGCGACAGAACCTTCCACCAACATAACAGAGAGATGAGGCGGCATGGAGAGACAGTACCTAACACCCACACAACAGAGAGATGAGGCGGCATGAAGAGACAGTACCTACCACCCACATAACAGAGAGATGAGGCGGCATGGAGAGACAGAACCTTCCACCCACATAACAGAGAGATGAGGCTTCATGGAGAGACAGTACCTATCACCCACATAATAGAGAGATGAGGCGGCATGGAGAGACTGTACCTACCACCCACATAACAGAGAGATGAGGCAGAATAGAGAGACAGTACCTACCACCCACACAACAGAGAGATGAGGCGGCATGAAGAGACAGTACCTACCACCCACATAACAGAGAGATGAGGCGGCATGGAGAGACAGTACCTACAACCCACATAACAGAGAGATGAGGCGGCATGGAGAGACAGTACCTACCACCCACATAACAGAGAGATGAGGTGGCATGGAGAGATAGTACCTACCACCCACATAACAGAGAGATGAGGCATCATGGAGAGACAGTACCTACCACCCACATAACAGAGAGATGAGGCATCATGGAGAGACAGTACCTACCACCGACATAACAGAGAGATGAGGCGGCATGGAGAAACAGTACCTACCACCCACATAACAGAGAGATGAGGCGGCATGGAGAGACAGTACCTACCACCCACATAACAGAGAGATGAGGCATCATGGAGAGACAGTACCTACCACCCACATAACAGAGAGATGAGGCAGCATGGACAGACAGTACCTACCACCCACATAACAGAGAGATGAGGCGGCATAGAAGAGACCGTACCTACCACCCACATAACAGAGAGGTGAGGTGGCATGGAGAGACAGTACCTACCACCCACATAACAGAGAGATGAGGCGGCATGGAGAGACAGTACCTACCACCCACATAACAGAGAGATGAGGCGGCATGGAGAGACAGTACCTACCACCCACATAAAAGAGAAATGAGGCAGCATGGAGAGACAGTACCTACCACCCACATAACAGAGAGATGAGGTGGCATGGAGAGACAGTACCTACCACACACATAACAGAGAGATGAGGCGGCATGGAGAGACAGTACCTACTACCCACATAACAGAGAGATGAGGCAGCATGGAGAGACAGTACCTACCACCCACATAACAGAGAGATGAGGCAGAATGGAGAGACAGTACCTACCACCCACATAACAGAGATGAGGCAGCATGGAGAGACAGTACCTACCACCCACACAACAGAGAGATGAGGTGGCATGAAGAGACAGTACCTACCACCCACATAACAGAGAGATGAGGCGGCATGGAGAGACAGTACCTACCACCCACATAACAGAGAGATGAGGTGGCATGGAGAGATAGTACCTACCACCCACATAACAGAGAGATGAGGCAGCATGGAGAGACAATACCTACCACCCACATAACAGAGTGATGAGGCATGGAGAGACAGTACCTACCACCCACATAACAGAGAGATGAGGCAGCATGGAGAGAGAGTACCTAACACCCTCATAACATAGAGAGGAGGCAGCATGGAGAGACAGTACCTACCACCCACATAACAGAGAGATGAGGCAGCATGGAGAGACAGTACCAACCACACACATGACAGAGAGATGAGGCGGCATGGAGAGACAGTACCCACCACCCACATAACAGAGAGATGAGGCGGCATGGAGAGACAGTACCTACCACCCACATAACAGAGAGATGAGGCAGAATGGAGAGACAGTACCTACCACCCACATAACAGAGAGATGAGGCGGCATGGAGAGACACTACATACCACCCACATAACAGAGAGATGAGGTGGCATGGAGAGACAGAACCTTCCACCCACATAACAGAGAGATGAGGCGGCATGGAGAGACAGTACCTATCACCCACACAACAGAGAGATGAGGCGGCATGAAGAGACAGTACCTACCACCCACATAACAGAGAGATGAGGCTTCATGGAGAGACAGTACCTACCACCCACATAATAGAGAGATGAGGCGGCATGGAGAGACTGTACCTACCACCCACATAACAGAGAGATGAGGTAGAATAGAGAGACAGTACCTACCACCCACACAACAGAGAGATGAGGCGGCATGAAGAGACAGTACCTACCACCCACATAACAGAGAGATGAGGCGGCATGGAGAGACAGTACCTACCACCGACATAACAGAGAGATGAGGCGGCATGGAGAGACAGTACCTACCACCCACATATCAGAGAGATGAGGTGGCATGGAGAGATAGTACGTACCACCCACATAACAGAGAGATGAGGCATCATGGAGAGACAGTACCTACCACCCACATGACAGAGAGATGAGGCGGCATGGAGAGACAGTACCCACCACCCACATAACAGAGAGATGAGGCGGCATGGAGAGACAGTACCTACCACCCACATAACAGAGAGATGAGGCAGAATGGAGAGACAGTACTTACCACCCACATAACAGAGAGATGAGGCGGCATGGAGAGACACTACCTACCACCCACATAACAGAGAGATGAGGCGGCATGGAGCGACAGAACCTTCCACCAACATAACAGAGAGATGAGGCGGCATGGAGAGACAGTACCTAACACCCACACAACAGAGAGATGAGGCGGCATGAAGAGACAGTACCTACCACCCACATAACAGAGAGATGAGGCGGCATGGAGAGACAGAACCTTCCACCCACATAACAGAGAGATGAGGCTTCATGGAGAGACAGTACCTACCACCCACATAATAGAGAGATGAGGCGGCATGGAGAGACTGTACCTACCACCCACATAACAGAGAGATGAGGCAGCATGGAGAGACAGTACCTACCACCCACATGACAGAGAGATGAGGCGGCATGGAGAGACAGTACCCACCACCCACATAACAGAGAGATGAGGCGGCATGGAGAGACAGTACCTACCACCCACATAACAGAGAGATGAGGCAGAATGGAGAGACAGTACTTACCACCCACATAACAGAGAGATGAGGCGGCATGGAGAGACACTACCTACCACCCACATAACAGAGAGATGAGGCGGCATGGAGCGACAGAACCTTCCACCAACATAACAGAGAGATGAGGCGGCATGGAGAGACAGTACCTAACACCCACACAACAGAGAGATGAGGCGGCATGAAGAGACAGTACCTACCACCCACATAACAGAGAGATGAGGCGGCATGGAGCGACAGAACCTTCCACCCACATAACAGAGAGATGAGGCGGCATGGAGAGACACTACCTACCACCCACATAACAGAGAGATGAGGCGGCATGGAGCGACAGAACCTTCCACCAACATAACAGAGAGATGAGGCGGCATGGAGAGACAGTACCTAACACCCACACAACAGAGAGATGAGGCGGCATGAAGAGACAGTACCTACCACCCACATAACAGAGAGATGAGGCGGCATGGAGAGACAGAACCTTCCACCCACATATCAGAGAGATGAGGCTTCATGGAGAGACAGTACCTACCACCCACATAATAGAGAGATGAGGCGGCATGGAGAGACTGTACCTACCACCCACATAACAGAGAGATGAGGCAGCATGGAGAGACAGTACCTACCACCCACATGACAGAGAGATGAGGCGGCATGGAGAGACAGTACCCACCACCCACATAACAGAGAGATGAGGCGGCATGGAGAGACAGTACCTACCACCCACATAACAGAGAGATGAGGCAGAATGGAGAGACAGTACTTACCACCCACATAACAGAGAGATGAGGCGGCATGGAGAGACACTACCTACCACCCACATAACAGAGAGATGAGGCGGCATGGAGCGACAGAACCTTCCACCAACATAACAGAGAGATGAGGCGGCATGGAGAGACAGTACCTAACACCCACACAACAGAGAGATGAGGCGGCATGAAGAGACAGTACCTACCTTCCACATAACAGAGAGATGAGGCGGCATGGAGAGACAGAACCTTCCACCCACATAACAGAGAGATGAGGCTTCATGGAGAGACAGTACCTATCACCCACATAATAGAGAGATGAGGCGGCATGGAGAGACTGTACCTACCACCCACATAACAGAGAGATGAGGCAGAATAGAGAGACAGTACCTACCACCCACACAACAGAGAGATGAGGCGGCATGAAGAGACAGTACCTAC
This sequence comes from Taudactylus pleione, assembly GCA_031769625.1. Taxonomy (NCBI): domain Eukaryota; kingdom Metazoa; phylum Chordata; class Amphibia; order Anura; family Myobatrachidae; genus Taudactylus; species Taudactylus pleione. The sequence continues at coordinate 625,031 of JAUIMM010001449.1, forward strand.
CACCCACATAACAGAGAGATGAGGCGGCATGGAGAGACAGTACCTACAACCCACATAACAGAGAGATGAGGCGGCATGGAGAGACAGTACCTACCACCCACATAACAGAGAGATGAGGTGGCATGGAGAGATAGTACCTACCACCCACATAACAGAGAGATGAGGCATCATGGAGAGACAGTACCTACCACCCACATAACAGAGAGATGAGGCATCATGGAGAGACAGTACCTACCACCGACATAACAGAGAGATGAGGCGGCATGGAGAAACAGTACCTACCACCCACATAACAGAGAGATGAGGCGGCATGGAGAGACAGTACCTACCACCCACATAACAGAGAGATGAGGCATCATGGAGAGACAGTACCTACCACCCACATAACAGAGAGATGAGGCAGCATGGACAGACAGTACCTACCACCCACATAACAGAGAGATGAGGCGGCATAGAAGAGACCGTACCTACCACCCACATAACAGAGAGGTGAGGTGGCATGGAGAGACAGTACCTACCACCCACATAACAGAGAGATGAGGCGGCATGGAGAGACAGTACCTACCACCCACATAACAGAGAGATGAGGCGGCATGGAGAGACAGTACCTACCACCCACATAAAAGAGAAATGAGGCAGCATGGAGAGACAGTACCTACCACCCACATAACAGAGAGATGAGGTGGCATGGAGAGACAGTACCTACCACACACATAACAGAGAGATGAGGCGGCATGGAGAGACAGTACCTACTACCCACATAACAGAGAGATGAGGCAGCATGGAGAGACAGTACCTACCACCCACATAACAGAGAGATGAGGCAGAATGGAGAGACAGTACCTACCACCCACATAACAGAGATGAGGCAGCATGGAGAGACAGTACCTACCACCCACACAACAGAGAGATGAGGTGGCATGAAGAGACAGTACCTACCACCCACATAACAGAGAGATGAGGCGGCATGGAGAGACAGTACCTACCACCCACATAACAGAGAGATGAGGTGGCATGGAGAGATAGTACCTACCACCCACATAACAGAGAGATGAGGCAGCATGGAGAGACAATACCTACCACCCACATAACAGAGTGATGAGGCATGGAGAGACAGTACCTACCACCCACATAACAGAGAGATGAGGCAGCATGGAGAGAGAGTACCTAACACCCTCATAACATAGAGAGGAGGCAGCATGGAGAGACAGTACCTACCACCCACATAACAGAGAGATGAGGCAGCATGGAGAGACAGTACCTACCACACACATGACAGAGAGATGAGGCGGCATGGAGAGACAGTACCCACCACCCACATAACAGAGAGATGAGGCGGCATGGAGAGACAGTACCTACCACCCACATAACAGAGAGATGAGGCAGAATGGAGAGACAGTACCTACCACCCACATAACAGAGAGATGAGGCGGCATGGAGAGACACTACATACCACCCACATAACAGAGAGATGAGGTGGCATGGAGAGACAGAACCTTCCACCCACATAACAGAGAGATGAGGCGGCATGGAGAGACAGTACCTATCACCCACACAACAGAGAGATGAGGCGGCATGAAGAGACAGTACCTACCACCCACATAACAGAGAGATGAGGCTTCATGGAGAGACAGTACCTACCACCCACATAATAGAGAGATGAGGCGGCATGGAGAGACTGTACCTACCACCCACATAACAGAGAGATGAGGTAGAATAGAGAGACAGTACCTACCACCCACACAACAGAGAGATGAGGCGGCATGAAGAGACAGTACCTACCACCCACATAACAGAGAGATGAGGCGGCATGGAGAGACAGTACCTACCACCCACATAACAGAGAGATGAGGCGGCATGGAGAGACAGTACCTACCACCCACATATCAGAGAGATGAGGTGGCATGGAGAGATAGTACGTACCACCCACATAACAGAGAGATGAGGCATCATGGAGAGACAGTACCTACCACCCACATAACAGAGAGATGAGGCATCATGGAGAGACAGTACCTACCACCGACATAACAGAGAGATGTGGCGGCATGGAGAAACAGTACCTACCACCCACATAACAGAGAGATGAGGCGGCATGGAGAGACAGTACCTACCACCCACATAACAGAGAGATGAGGCATCATGAAGAGACAGTACCTACCACCCACATAACAGAGAGATGAGGCAGCATGGACAGACAGTACCTACCACCCACATAACAGAGAGATGAGGTGGCATGGAGAGACAGTACCTACCACCCACATAACAGAGAGATGAGGTGGCATGGAGAGACAGTACCTACCACCCACATAACAGAGAGATGAGGTGGCATGGAAAGACAGTACCTACCACCCACATAACAGAGAAATGAGGCAGCATGGAGAGACAGTACCTACCACCCACATAACAGAGAGATGAGGTGGCATGGAGAGACAGTACCTACCACACACATAACAGAGAGATGAGGCGGCATGGAGAGACAGTACCTACTACCCACATAACAGAGAGATGAGGCAGCATGGAGAGACAGTACCTACCACCCACATAACAGAGAGATGAGGCAGAATGGAGAGACAGTACCTACCACCCACATAACAGAGATGAGGCAGCATGGAGAGACAGTACCCACCACCCACACAACAGAGAGATGAGGTGGCATGAAGAGACAGTACCTACCACCCACATAACAGAGAGATGAGGCGGCATGGAGAGACAGTACCTACCACCCACATAACAGAGAGATGAGGTGGCATGGAGAGATAGTACCTACCACCCACATAACAGAGAGATGAGGCATCATGGAGAGACAGTACCTACCACCCACATAACAGAGAGATGAGGCATCATGGAGAGACAGTACCTACCACCCACACAACAGAGAGATGAGGCGGCATGAAGAGACAGTACCTACCACCCACATAACAGAGAGATGAGGCGGCATGGAGAGACAGTACCTACCACCCACATAACAGAGAGATGAGGCGGCATGGAGAGACAGTACCTACCACCCACATAACAGAGAGATGAGGTGGCATGGAGAGATAGTACCTACCACCCACATAACAGAGAGATGAGGCATCATGGAGAGACAGTACCTACCACCCACATAACAGAGAGATGAGGCATCATGGAGAGACAGTACCTACCATCGACATAACAGAGAGATGAGGCGGCATGGAGAAACAGTACCTACCACCCACATAACAGAGAGATGAGGCGGCATGGAGAGACAGTACCTACCACCCACATAACAGAGAGATGAGGCATCATGGAGAGACAGTACCTACCACCCACATAACAGAGAGATGAGGCAGCATGGACAGAGAGTACCTACCACCCACATAACAGAGAGATGAGGCGGCATGGAAGAGACCGTACCTACCACCCACATAACAGAGAGGTGAGGTGGCATGGAGAGACAGTACCTACCACCCACATAACAGAGAGATGAGGCGGCATGGAGAGACAGTACCTACCACCCACATAACAGAGAGATGAGGCGGCATGGAGAGACAGTACCTACCACCCACATAACAGAGAGAAGAGGTGGCATGGAGAGACAGTTCCTACCACACACATAACAGAGAGATGAGGCGGCATGGAGAGACAGTACCTACTACCCACATAACAGAGAGATGAGGCAGCATGGAGAGACAGTACCTACCACCCACATAACTGAGAGATGAGGCAGAAAGGCAGAATGGAGAGACAGTACCTACCACCCACATAACAGAGAGATGAGGCGGCATGGAGAGACAGTACCTACCACCCACATAACAGAGAGATGAGGCAGCATGGAGAGACAGCACCTACCACCCACATAACAGAGTGATGAGGCATGGAGAGATAGTACCTACCACCCACATAACAGAGAGATGAGGCAGCATGGAGAGACAATACCTACAACCCACATAACAGAGTGATGAGGCATGGAGAGATAGTACCTACCACCCACATAACAGAGAGATGAGGCAGCATGGAGAGACAGTACCTACCACCCACATAACAGAGAGATGAGGCAGCATGGAGAGAGAGTACCTAACACCCTCATAACAAAGAGAGGAGGCAGCATGGAGAGACAGTACCTACCACCCACATAACAGAGAGATGAGGCAGCATGGAGAGACAGTACCTACCACCCACATGACAGAGAGATGAGGCGGCATGGAGAGACAGTACCCACCACCCACATAACAGAGAGATGAGGCGGCATGGAGAGACAGTACCTACCACCCACATAACAGAGAGATGAGGCAGAATGGAGAGACAGTACTTACCACCCACATAACAGAGAGATGAGGCGCCATGGAGAGACACTACCTACCACCCACATAACAGAGAGATGAGGCGGCATGGAGCGACAGAACCTTCCACCAACATAACAGAGAGATGAGGCGGCATGGAGAGACAGTACCTAACACCCACACAACAGAGAGATGAGGCGGCATGAAGAGACAGTACCTACCACCCACATAACAGAGAGATGAGGCGGCATGGAGAGACAGAACCTTCCACCCACATAACAGAGAGATGAGGCTTCATGGAGAGACAGTACCTACCACCCACATAATAGAGAGATGAGGCGGCATGGAGAGACTGTACCTACCACCCACATAACAGAGAGATGAGGCAGATTAGAGAGACAGTACCTACCACCCACACAACAGAGAGATGAGGCGGCATGAAGAGACAGTTCCTACCTCCCACATAACAGAGAGATGAGGCGGCATGGAGAGACAGTACCTACCACCCACATAACAGAGAGATGAGGCGGCATGGAGAGACAGTACCTACCACCCACATAACAGAGAGATGAGGTGGCATGGAGAGATAGTACCTACCACCCACATAACAGAGAGATGAGGCATCATGGAGAGACAGTACCTACCACCCACATAACAGAGAGATGAGGCATCATGGAGTGACAGTACCTACCACCGACATAACAGAGAGATGAGGCGGCATGGAGAAACAGTACCTACCACCCACATAACAGAGAGATGAGGCGGCATGGAGAGACAGTACCTACCACCCACATAACAGAGAGATGAGGCATCATGGAGAGACAGTACCTACCACCCACATAACAGAGAGATGAGGCAGCATGGACAGACAGTACCTACCACCCACATAACAGAGAGATGAGGCGGCATAGAAGAGACCGTACCTACCACCCACATAACAGAGAGGTGAGGTGGCATGGAGAGACAGTACCTACCACCCACATAACAGAGAGATGAGGCATCATGGAGAGACAGTACCTACCACCCACATAACAGAGAGATGAGGCGGCATGGAGAGACAGTACCTACCACCCACATAACAGAGAAATGAGGCAGCATGGAGAGACAGTACCTACCACCCACATAACAGAGAGATGAGGTAGCATGGAGAGACAGTACCTACCACACACATAACAGAGAGATGAGGCGGCATGGAGAGACAGTACCTACTACCCAAATAACAGAGAGATGAGGCAGCATGGAGAGACAGTACTTACCACCCACATAACAGAGAGATGAGGCAGAATGGAGAGACAGTACCTACCACCCACATAACAGAGATGAGGCAGCATGGAGAGACAGTACCTACCACCCACACAACAGAGAGATGAGGTGGCATGAAGAGACAGTACCTACCACCCACATAACAGAGAGATGAGGCGGCATGGAGAGACAGTACCTACCACCCACATAACAGAGAGATGAGGTGGCATGGAGAGATAGTACCTACCACCCACATAACAGAGAGATGAGGCATCATGGAGAGACAGTACCTACCACCCACATAACAGAGTGATGAGGCATGGAGAGATAGTACCTACCACCCACATAACAGAGAGATGAGGCAGCATGGAGAGACAATACCTACCACCCACATAACAGAGTGATGAGGCATGGAGAGACAGTACCTACCACCCACATAACAGAGAGATGAGGCAGCATGGAGAGAGAGTACCTAACACCCACATAACATAGAGAGGAGGCAGCATGGAGAGACAGTACCTACCACCCACATAACAGAGAGATGAGGCGGCATGGAGAGACAGTACCTACCACCCACATAACAGAGAAATGAGGCAGCATGGAGAGACAGTACCTACCACCCACATAACAGAGAGATGAGGTGGCATGGAGAGACAGTACCTACCACACACATAACAGAGAGATGAGGCGGCATGGAGAGACAGTACCTACCACCCACATAACAGAGAGATGAGGCGGCATGGAGAGACACTACCTACCACCCACATAACAGAGAGATGAGGCGGCATGGAGAGACAGAACCTTCCACCCACATAACAGAGAGATGAGGCGGCATGGAGAGACAGTACCTATCACCCACACAACAGAGAGATGAGGCGGCATGAAGAGACAGTACCTACCACCCACATAACAGAGAGATGAGGCTTCATGGAGAGACAGTACCTACCACCCACATAATAGAGAGATGAGGCGGCATGGAGAGACTGTACCTACCACCCACATAACAGAGAGATGAGGTAGAATAGAGAGACAGTACCTACCACCCACACAACAGAGAGATGAGGCAGCATGAAGAGACAGTACCTACCACCCACATAACAGAGAGATGAGGCGGCATGGAGAGACAGTACCTACCACCCACATAACAGAGAGATGAGGCGGCATGGAGAGACAGTACCTACCACCCACATATCAGAGAGATGAGGTGGCATGGAGAGATAGTACGTACCACCCACATAACAGAGAGATGAGGCATCATGGAGAGACAGTACCTACCACCCACATAACAGAGAGATGAGGCATCATGGAGAGACAGTACCTACCACCGACATAACAGAGAGATGTGGCGGCATGGAGAAACAGTACCTACCACCCACATAACAGAGAGATGAGGCGGCATGGAGAGACAGTACCTACCACCCACATAACAGAGAGATGAGGCATCATGAAGAGACAGTACCTACCACCCACATAACAGAGAGATGAGGCAGCATGGACAGACAGTACCTACCACCCACATAACAGAGAGATGAGGTGGCATGGAGAGACAGTACCTACCACCCACATAACAGAGAGATGAGGTGGCATGGAGAGACAGTACCTACCACCCACATAACAGAGAGATGAGGTGGCATGGAAAGACAGTACCTACCACCCACATAACAGAGAAATGAGGCAGCATGGAGAGACAGTACCTACCACCCACATAACAGAGAGATGAGGTGGCATGGAGAGACAGTACCTACCACACACATAACAGAGAGATGAGGCGGCATGGAGAGACAGTACCTACTACCCACATAACAGAGAGATGAGGCAGCATGGAGAGACAGTACCTACCACCCACATAACAGAGAGATGAGGCAGAATGGAGAGACAGTACCTACCACCCACATAACAGAGATGAGGCAGCATGGAGAGACAGTACCCACCACCCACACAACAGAGAGATGAGGTGGCATGAAGAGACAGTACCTACCACCCACATAACAGAGAGATGAGGCGGCATGGAGAGACAGTACCTACCACCCACATAACAGAGAGATGAGGTGGCATGGAGAGATAGTACCTACCACCCACATAACAGAGAGATGAGGCATCATGGAGAGACAGTACCTACCACCCACATAACAGAGAGATGAGGCATCATGGAGAGACAGTACCTACCACCCACACAACAGAGAGATGAGGCGGCATGAAGAGAAAGTACCTACCACCCACATAACAGAGAGATGAGGCGGCATGGAGAGACAGTACCTACCACCCACATAACAGAGAGATGAGGCGGCATGGAGAGACAGTACCTACCACCCACATAACAGAGAGATGAGGTGGCATGGAGAGATAGTACCTACCACCCACATAACAGAGAGATGAGGCATCATGGAGAGACAGTACCTACCACCCACATAACAGAGAGATGAGGCATCATGGAGAGACAGTACCTACCATCGACATAACAGAGAGATGAGGCGGCATGGAGAAACAGTACCTACCACCCACATAACAGAGAGATGAGGCGGCATGGAGAGACAGTACCTACCACCCACATAACAGAGAGATGAGGCATCATGGAGAGACAGTACCTACCACCCACATAACAGAGAGATGAGGCAGCATGGACAGAGAGTACCTACCACCCACATAACAGAGAGATGAGGCGGCATGGAAGAGACCGTACCTACCACCCACATAACAGAGAGGTGAGGTGGCATGGAGAGACAGTACCTACCACCCACATAACAGAGAGATGAGGCGGCATGGAGAGACAGTACCTACCACCCACATAACAGAGAGATGAGGCGGCATGGAGAGACAGTACCTACCACCCACATAACAGAGAGAAGAGGTGGCATGGAGAGACAGTTCCTACCACACACATAACAGAGAGATGAGGCGGCATGGAGAGACAGTACCTACTACCCACATAACAGAGAGATGAGGCAGCATGGAGAGACAGTACCTACCACCCACATAACTGAGAGATGAGGCAGAAAGGCAGAATGGAGAGACAGTACCTACCACCCACATAACAGAGAGATGAGGCGGCATGGAGAGACAGTACCTACCACCCACATAACAGAGAGATGAGGCAGCATGGAGAGACAGCACCTACCACCCACATAACAGAGTGATGAGGCATGGAGAGATAGTACCTACCACCCACATAACAGAGAGATGAGGCAGCATGGAGAGACAATACCTACAACCCACATAACAGAGTGATGAGGCATGGAGAGATAGTACCTACCACCCACATAACAGAGAGATGAGGCAGCATGGAGAGACAGTACCTACCACCCACATAACAGAGAGATGAGGCAGCATGGAGAGAGAGTACCTAACACCCTCATAACAAAGAGAGGAGGCAGCATGGAGAGACAGTACCTACCACCCACATAACAGAGAGATGAGGCAGCATGGAGAGACAGTACCTACCACCCACATGACAGAGAGATGAGGCGGCATGGAGAGACAGTACCCACCACCCACATAACAGAGAGATGAGGCGGCATGGAGAGACAGTACCTACCACCCACATAACAGAGAGATGAGGCAGAATGGAGAGACAGTACTTACCACCCACATAACAGAGAGATGAGGCGCCATGGAGAGACACTACCTACCACCCACATAACAGAGAGATGAGGCGGCATGGAGCGACAGAACCTTCCACCAACATAACAGAGAGATGAGGCGGCATGGAGAGACAGTACCTAACACCCACACAACAGAGAGATGAGGCGGCATGAAGAGACAGTACCTACCACCCACATAACAGAGAGATGAGGCGGCATGGAGAGACAGAACCTTCCACCCACATAACAGAGAGATGAGGCTTCATGGAGAGACAGTACCTACCACCCACATAATAGAGAGATGAGGCGGCATGGAGAGACTGTACCTACCACCCACATAACAGAGAGATGAGGCAGATTAGAGAGACAGTACCTACCACCCACACAACAGAGAGATGAGGCGGCATGAAGAGACAGTTCCTACCTCCCACATAACAGAGAGATGAGGCGGCATGGAGAGACAGTACCTACCACCCACATAACAGAGAGATGAGGCGGCATGGAGAGACAGTACCTACCACCCACATAACAGAGAGATGAGGTGGCATGGAGAGATAGTACCTACCACCCACATAACAGAGAGATGAGGCATCATGGAGAGACAGTACCTACCACCCACATAACAGAGAGATGAGGCATCATGGAGTGACAGTACCTACCACCGACATAACAGAGAGATGAGGCGGCATGGAGAAACAGTACCTACCACCCACATAACAGAGAGATGAGGCGGCATGGAGAGACAGTACCTACCACCCACATAACAGAGAGATGAGGCATCATGGAGAGACAGTACCTACCACCCACATAACAGAGAGATGAGGCAGCATGGACAGACAGTACCTACCACCCACATAACAGAGAGATGAGGCGGCATAGAAGAGACCGTACCTACCACCCACATAACAGAGAGGTGAGGTGGCATGGAGAGACAGTACCTACCACCCACATAACAGAGAGATGAGGCATCATGGAGAGACAGTACCTACCACCCACATAACAGAGAGATGAGGCGGCATGGAGAGACAGTACCTACCACCCACATAACAGAGAAATGAGGCAGCATGGAGAGACAGTACCTACCACCCACATAACAGAGAGATGAGGTAGCATGGAGAGACAGTACCTACCACACACATAACAGAGAGATGAGGCGGCATGGAGAGACAGTACCTACTACCCAAATAACAGAGAGATGAGGCAGCATGGAGAGACAGTACTTACCACCCACATAACAGAGAGATGAGGCAGAATGGAGAGACAGTACCTACCACCCACATAACAGAGATGAGGCAGCATGGAGAGACAGTACCTACCACCCACACAACAGAGAGATGAGGTGGCATGAAGAGACAGTACCTACCACCCACATAACAGAGAGATGAGGCGGCATGGAGAGACAGTACCTACCACCCACATAACAGAGAGATGAGGTGGCATGGAGAGATAGTACCTACCACCCACATAACAGAGAGATGAGGCATCATGGAGAGACAGTACCTACCACCCACATAACAGAGTGATGAGGCATGGAGAGATAGTACCTACCACCCACATAACAGAGAGATGAGGCAGCATGGAGAGACAATACCTACCACCCACATAACAGAGTGATGAGGCATGGAGAGACAGTACCTACCACCCACATAACAGAGAGATGAGGCAGCATGGAGAGAGAGTACCTAACACCCTCATAACATAGAGAGGAGGCAGCATGGAGAGACAGTACCTACCACCCACATAACAGAGAGATGAGGCGGCATGGAGAGACAGTACCTACCACCCACATAACAGAGAAATGAGGCAGCATGGAGAGACAGTACCTACCACCCACATAACAGAGAGATGAGGTGGCATGGAGAGACAGTACCTACCACACACATAACAGAGAGATGAGGCGGCATGGAGAGACAGTACCTACCACCCACATAACAGAGAGATGAGGCGGCATGGAGAGACACTACCTACCACCCACATAACAGAGAGATGAGGCGGCATGGAGAGACAGAACCTTCCACCCACATAACAGAGAGATGAGGCGGCATGGAGAGACAGTACCTATCACCCACACAACAGAGAGATGAGGCGGCATGAAGAGACAGTACCTACCACCCACATAACAGAGAGATGAGGCGGCATGGAGAGACAGTACCTACCACCCACATAACAGAGAGAAGAGGTGGCATGGAGAGACAGTTCCTACCACACACATAACAGAGAGATGAGGCGGCATGGAGAGACAGTACCTACTACCCACATAACAGAGAGATAAGGCAGCATGGAGAGACAGTACCTACCACCCACATAACTGAGAGATGAGGCAGAAAGGCAGAATGGAGAGACAGTACCTACCACCCACATAACAGAGAGATGAGGCGGCATGGAGAGACAGTACCTACCACCCACATAACAGAGAGATGAGGCAGCATGGAGAGACAGCACCTACCACCCACATAACAGAGTGATGAGGCATGGAGAGATAGTACCTACCACCCACATAACAGAGAGATGAGGCAGCATGGAGAGACAATACCTACAACCCACATAACAGAGTGATGAGGCATGGAGAGATAGTACCTACCACCCACATAACAGAGAGATGAGGCAGCATGGAGAGACAGTACCTACCACCCACATAACAGAGAGATGAGGCAGCATGGAGAGAGAGTACCTAACACCCTCATAACAAAGAGAGGAGGCAGCATGGAGAGACAGTACCTACCACCCACATAACAGAGAGATGAGGCAGCATGGAGAGACAGTACCTACCACCCACATGACAGAGAGATGAGGCGGCATGGAGAGACAGTACCCACCACCCACATAACAGAGAGATGAGGCGGCATGGAGAGACAGTACCTACCACCCACATAACAGAGAGATGAGGCAGAATGGAGAGACAGTACTTACCACCCACATAACAGAGAGATGAGGCGCCATGGAGAGACACTACCTACCACCCACATAACAGAGAGATGAGGCGGCATGGAGCGACAGAACCTTCCACCAACATAACAGAGAGATGAGGCGGCATGGAGAGACAGTACCTAACACCCACACAACAGAGAGATGAGGCGGCATGAAGAGACAGTACCTACCACCCACATAACAGAGAGATGAGGCGGCATGGAGAGACAGAACCTTCCACCCACATAACAGAGAGATGAGGCTTCATGGAGAGACAGTACCTACCACCCACATAATAGAGAGATGAGGCGGCATGGAGAGACTGTACCTACCACCCACATAACAGAGAGATGAGGCAGAATAGAGAGACAGTACCTACCACCCACACAACAGAGAGATGAGGCGGCATGAAGAGACAGTACCTACCACCCACATAACAGAGAGATGAGGCGGCATGGAGAGACAGTACCTACCACCCACATAACAGAGAGATGAGGCGGCATGGAGAGACAGTACCTACCACCCACATAACAGAGAGATGAGGTGGCATGGAGAGATAGTACCTACCACCCACATAACAGAGAGATGAGGCATCATGGAGAGACAGTACCTACCACCCACATAACAGAGAGATGAGGCATCATGGAGAGACAGTACCTACCACCGACATAACAGAGAGATGAGGCGGCATGGAGAAACAGTACCTACCACCCACATAACAGAGTGATGAGGCATGGAGAGATAGTACCTACCACCCACATAACAGAGAGATGAGGCAGCATGGAGAGACAATACCTACAACCCACATAACAGAGTGATGAGGCATGGAGAGATAGTACCTACCACCCACATAACAGAGAGATGAGGCAGCATGGAGAGACAGTACCTACCACCCACATAACAGAGAGATGAGGCAGCATGGAGAGAGAGTACCTAACACCCTCATAACAAAGAGAGGAGGCAGCATGGAGAGACAGTACCTACCACCCACATAACAGAGAGATGAGGCAGCATGGAGAGACAGTACCTACCACCCACATGACAGAGAGATGAGGCGGCATGGAGAGACAGTACCCACCACCCACATAACAGAGAGATGAGGCGGCATGGAGAGACAGTACCTACCACCCACATAACAGAGAGATGAGGCAGAATGGAGAGACAGTACTTACCACCCACATAACAGAGAGATGAGGCGCCATGGAGAGACACTACCTACCACCCACATAACAGAGAGATGAGGCGGCATGGAGCGACAGAACCTTCCACCAACATAACAGAGAGATGAGGCGGCATGGAGAGACAGTACCTAACACCCACACAACAGAGAGATGAGGCGGCATGAAGAGACAGTACCTACCACCCACATAACAGAGAGATGAGGCGGCATGGAGAGACAGAACCTTCCACCCACATAACAGAGAGATGAGGCTTCATGGAGAGACAGTACCTACCACCCACATAATAGAGAGATGAGGCGGCATGGAGAGACTGTACCTACCACCCACATAACAGAGAGATGAGGCAGAATAGAGAGACAGTACCTACCACCCACACAACAGAGAGATGAGGCGGCATGAAGAGACAGTACCTACCACCCACATAACAGAGAGATGAGGCGGCATGGAGAGACAGTACCTACCACCCACATAACAGAGAGATGAGGCGGCATGGAGAGACAGTACCTACCACCCACATAACAGAGAGATGAGGTGGCATGGAGAGATAGTACCTACCACCCACATAACAGAGAGATGAGGCATCATGGAGAGACAGTACCTACCACCCACATAACAGAGAGATGAGGCATCATGGAGAGACAGTACCTACCACCGACATAACAGAGAGATGAGGCGGCATGGAGAAACAGTACCTACCACCCACATAACAGAGAGATGAGGCGGCATGGAGAGACAGTACCTACCACCCACATAACAGAGAGATGAGGCATCATGGACAGACAGTACCTACCACCCACATAACAGAGAGATGAGGCAGCATGGACAGACAGTACCTACCACCCACATAACAGAGAGATGAGGCGGCATAGAAGAGACCGTACCTACCACCCACATAACAGAGAGGTGAGGTGGCATGGAGAGACAGTACCTACCACCCACATAACAGAGAGATGAGGCGGCATGGAGAGACAGTACCTACCACCCACATAACAGAGAGATGAGGCGGCATGGAGAGACAGTACCTACCACCCACATAACAGAGAAATGAGGCAGCATGGAGAGACAGTACCTACCACCCACATAACAGAGAGATGAGGTGGCATGGAGAGACAGTACCTACCACACACATAACAGAGAGATGAGGCGGCATGGAGAGACAGTACCTACTACCCACATAACAGAGAGATGAGGCAGCATGGAGAGACAGTACTTACCACCCACATAACAGAGAGATGAGGCAGAATGGAGAGACAGTACCTACCACCCACATAACAGAGATGAGGCAGCATGGAGAGACAGTACCTACCACCCACACAACAGAGAGATGAGGTGGCATGAAGAGACAGTACCTACCACCCACATAACAGAGAGATGAGGCGGCATGGAGAGACAGTACCTACCACCCACATAACAGAGAGATGAGGTGGCATGGAGAGATAGTACCTACCACCCACATAACAGAGAGATGAGGCATCATGGAGAGACAGTACCTACCACCCACATAACAGAGTGATGAGGCATGGAGAGATAGTACCTACCACCCACATATCAGAGAGATGAGGCAGCATGGAGAGACAATACCTACCACCCACATAACAGAGTGATGAGGCATGGAGAGACAGTACCTACCACCCACATAACAGAGAGATGAGGCAGCATGGAGAGAGAGTACCTAACACCCTCATAACATAGAGAGGAGGCAGCATGGAGAGACAGTACCTACCACCCACATAACAGAGAGATGAGGCAGCATGGAGAGACAGTACCTACCACACACATGACAGAGAGATGAGGCGGCATGGAGAGACAGTACCCACCACCCACATAACAGAGAGATGAGGCGGCATGGAGAGACAGTACCTTCCACCCACATAACAGAGAGATGAGGCAGAATGGAGAGACAGTACCTACCACCCACATAACAGAGAGATGAGGCGGCATGGAGAGACACTACCTACCACCCACATAACAGAGAGATGAGGCGGCATGTAGAGACAGAACCTTCCACCCACATAACAGAGAGATGAGGCGGCATGGAGAGACAGTACCTATCACCCACACAACAGAGAGATGAGGCGGCATGAAGAGACAGAACCTACCACCCACATAACAGAGAGATGAGGCTTCATGGAGAGACAGTACCTACCACCCACATAATAGAGAGATGAGGCGGCATGGAGAGACTGTACCTACCACCCACATAACAGAGAGATGAGGCAGAATAGAGAGACAGTACCTACCACCCACACAACAGAGAGATGAGGCGGCATGAAGAGACAGTACCTACCACCCACATAACAGAGAGATGAGGCGGCATGGAGAGACAGTACCTACCACCCACATAACAGAGAGATGAGGCGGCATGGAGAGACAGTACCTACCACCCACATATCAGAGAGATGAGGTGGCATGGAGAGATAGTACGTACCACCCACATAACAGAGAGATGAGGCATCATGGAGAGACAGTACCTACCACCCACATAACAGAGAGATGAGGCATCATGGAGAGACAGTACCTACCACCGACATAACAGAGAGATGTGGCGGCATGGAGAAACAGTACCTACCACCCACATAACAGAGAGATGAGGCGGCATGGAGAGACAGTACCTACCACCCACATAACAGAGAGATGAGGCAGCATGGACAGACAGTACCTACCACCCACATAACAGAGAGATGAGGCGGCATGGAAGAGACCGTACCTACCACCCACATAACAGAGAGGTGAGGTGGCATGGAGAGACAGTACCTACCACCCACATAACAGAGAGATGAGGTGGCATGGAGAGACAGTACCTACCACCCACATAACAGAGAGATGAGGCGGCATGGAAAGACAGTACCTACCACCCACATAACAGAGAAATGAGGCAGCATGGAGAGACAGTACCTACCACCCACATAACAGAGAGATGAGGTGGCATGGAGAGACAGTACCTACCACACACATAACAGAGAGATGAGGCGGCATGGAGAGACAGTACCTACCACCCACATAACAGAGAGATGAGGCGGCATGGAGAGACAGTACCTACCACCCACATAACAGAGAGATGAGGCATCATGGAGAGACAGTACCTACCACCCACATAACAGAGAGATGAGGCAGCATGGACAGACAGTACCTACCACCCACATAACAGAGAGATGAGGCGGCATAGAAGAGACCGTACCTACCACCCACATAACAGAGAGGTGAGGTGGCATGGAGAGACAGTACCTACCACCCACATAACAGAGAGATGAGGCATCATGGAGAGACAGTACCTACCACCCACATAACAGAGAGATGAGGCGGCATGGAGAGACAGTACCTACCACCCACATAACAGAGAAATGAGGCAGCATGGAGAGACAGTACCTACCACCCACATAACAGAGAGATGAGGTAGCATGGAGAGACAGTACCTACCACACACATAACAGAGAGATGAGGCGGCATGGAGAGACAGTACCTACTACCCAAATAACAGAGAGATGAGGCAGCATGGAGAGACAGTACTTACCACCCACATAACAGAGAGATGAGGCAGAATGGAGAGACAGTACCTACCACCCACATAACAGAGATGAGGCAGCATGGAGAGACAGTACCTACCACCCACACAACAGAGAGATGAGGTGGCATGAAGAGACAGTACCTACCACCCACATAACAGAGAGATGAGGCGGCATGGAGAGACAGTACCTACCACCCACATAACAGAGAGATGAGGTGGCATGGAGAGATAGTACCTACCACCCACATAACAGAGAGATGAGGCATCATGGAGAGACAGTACCTACCACCCACATAACAGAGTGATGAGGCATGGAGAGATAGTACCTACCACCCACATAACAGAGAGATGAGGCAGCATGGAGAGACAATACCTACCACCCACATAACAGAGTGATGAGGCATGGAGAGACAGTACCTACCACCCACATAACAGAGAGATGAGGCAGCATGGAGAGAGAGTACCTAACACCCTCATAACATAGAGAGGAGGCAGCATGGAGAGACAGTACCTACCACCCACATAACAGAGAGATGAGGCGGCATGGAGAGACAGTACCTACCACCCACATAACAGAGAAATGAGGCAGCATGGAGAGACAGTACCTACCACCCACATAACAGAGAGATGAGGTGGCATGGAGAGACAGTACCTACCACACACATAACAGAGAGATGAGGCGGCATGGAGAGACAGTACCTACCACCCACATAACAGAGAGATGAGGCGGCATGGAGAGACACTACCTACCACCCACATAACAGAGAGATGAGGCGGCATGGAGAGACAGAACCTTCCACCCACATAACAGAGAGATGAGGCGGCATGGAGAGACAGTACCTATCACCCACACAACAGAGAGATGAGGCGGCATGAAGAGACAGTACCTACCACCCACATAACAGAGAGATGAGGCGGCATGGAGAGACAGTACCTACCACCCACATAACAGAGAGAAGAGGTGGCATGGAGAGACAGTTCCTACCACACACATAACAGAGAGATGAGGCGGCATGGAGAGACAGTACCTACTACCCACATAACAGAGAGATAAGGCAGCATGGAGAGACAGTACCTACCACCCACATAACTGAGAGATGAGGCAGAAAGGCAGAATGGAGAGACAGTACCTACCACCCACATAACAGAGAGATGAGGCGGCATGGAGAGACAGTACCTACCACCCACATAACAGAGAGATGAGGCAGCATGGAGAGACAGCACCTACCACCCACATAACAGAGTGATGAGGCATGGAGAGATAGTACCTACCACCCACATAACAGAGAGATGAGGCAGCATGGAGAGACAATACCTACAACCCACATAACAGAGTGATGAGGCATGGAGAGATAGTACCTACCACCCACATAACAGAGAGATGAGGCAGCATGGAGAGACAGTACCTACCACCCACATAACAGAGAGATGAGGCAGCATGGAGAGAGAGTACCTAACACCCTCATAACAAAGAGAGGAGGCAGCATGGAGAGACAGTACCTACCACCCACATAACAGAGAGATGAGGCAGCATGGAGAGACAGTACCTACCACCCACATGACAGAGAGATGAGGCGGCATGGAGAGACAGTACCCACCACCCACATAACAGAGAGATGAGGCGGCATGGAGAGACAGTACCTACCACCCACATAACAGAGAGATGAGGCAGAATGGAGAGACAGTACTTACCACCCACATAACAGAGAGATGAGGCGCCATGGAGAGACACTACCTACCACCCACATAACAGAGAGATGAGGCGGCATGGAGCGACAGAACCTTCCACCAACATAACAGAGAGATGAGGCGGCATGGAGAGACAGTACCTAACACCCACACAACAGAGAGATGAGGCGGCATGAAGAGACAGTACCTACCACCCACATAACAGAGAGATGAGGCGGCATGGAGAGACAGAACCTTCCACCCACATAACAGAGAGATGAGGCTTCATGGAGAGACAGTACCTACCACCCACATAATAGAGAGATGAGGCGGCATGGAGAGACTGTACCTACCACCCACATAACAGAGAGATGAGGCAGAATAGAGAGACAGTACCTACCACCCACACAACAGAGAGATGAGGCGGCATGAAGAGACAGTACCTACCACCCACATAACAGAGAGATGAGGCGGCATGGAGAGACAGTACCTACCACCCACATAACAGAGAGATGAGGCGGCATGGAGAGACAGTACCTACCACCCACATAACAGAGAGATGAGGTGGCATGGAGAGATAGTACCTACCACCCACATAACAGAGAGATGAGGCATCATGGAGAGACAGTACCTACCACCCACATAACAGAGAGATGAGGCATCATGGAGAGACAGTACCTACCACCGACATAACAGAGAGATGAGGCGGCATGGAGAAACAGTACCTACCACCCACATAACAGAGTGATGAGGCATGGAGAGATAGTACCTACCACCCACATAACAGAGAGATGAGGCAGCATGGAGAGACAATACCTACAACCCACATAACAGAGTGATGAGGCATGGAGAGATAGTACCTACCACCCACATAACAGAGAGATGAGGCAGCATGGAGAGACAGTACCTACCACCCACATAACAGAGAGATGAGGCAGCATGGAGAGAGAGTACCTAACACCCTCATAACAAAGAGAGGAGGCAGCATGGAGAGACAGTACCTACCACCCACATAACAGAGAGATGAGGCAGCATGGAGAGACAGTACCTACCACCCACATGACAGAGAGATGAGGCGGCATGGAGAGACAGTACCCACCACCCACATAACAGAGAGATGAGGCGGCATGGAGAGACAGTACCTACCACCCACATAACAGAGAGATGAGGCAGAATGGAGAGACAGTACTTACCACCCACATAACAGAGAGATGAGGCGCCATGGAGAGACACTACCTACCACCCACATAACAGAGAGATGAGGCGGCATGGAGCGACAGAACCTTCCACCAACATAACAGAGAGATGAGGCGGCATGGAGAGACAGTACCTAACACCCACACAACAGAGAGATGAGGCGGCATGAAGAGACAGTACCTACCACCCACATAACAGAGAGATGAGGCGGCATGGAGAGACAGAACCTTCCACCCACATAACAGAGAGATGAGGCTTCATGGAGAGACAGTACCTACCACCCACATAATAGAGAGATGAGGCGGCATGGAGAGACTGTACCTACCACCCACATAACAGAGAGATGAGGCAGAATAGAGAGACAGTACCTACCACCCACACAACAGAGAGATGAGGCGGCATGAAGAGACAGTACCTACCACCCACATAACAGAGAGATGAGGCGGCATGGAGAGACAGTACCTACCACCCACATAACAGAGAGATGAGGCGGCATGGAGAGACAGTACCTACCACCCACATAACAGAGAGATGAGGTGGCATGGAGAGATAGTACCTACCACCCACATAACAGAGAGATGAGGCATCATGGAGAGACAGTACCTACCACCCACATAACAGAGAGATGAGGCATCATGGAGAGACAGTACCTACCACCGACATAACAGAGAGATGAGGCGGCATGGAGAAACAGTACCTACCACCCACATAACAGAGAGATGAGGCGGCATGGAGAGACAGTACCTACCACCCACATAACAGAGAGATGAGGCATCATGGACAGACAGTACCTACCACCCACATAACAGAGAGATGAGGCAGCATGGACAGACAGTACCTACCACCCACATAACAGAGAGATGAGGCGGCATAGAAGAGACCGTACCTACCACCCACATAACAGAGAGGTGAGGTGGCATGGAGAGACAGTACCTACCACCCACATAACAGAGAGATGAGGCGGCATGGAGAGACAGTACCTACCACCCACATAACAGAGAGATGAGGCGGCATGGAGAGACAGTACCTACCACCCACATAACAGAGAAATGAGGCAGCATGGAGAGACAGTACCTACCACCCACATAACAGAGAGATGAGGTGGCATGGAGAGACAGTACCTACCACACACATAACAGAGAGATGAGGCGGCATGGAGAGACAGTACCTACTACCCACATAACAGAGAGATGAGGCAGCATGGAGAGACAGTACTTACCACCCACATAACAGAGAGATGAGGCAGAATGGAGAGACAGTACCTACCACCCACATAACAGAGATGAGGCAGCATGGAGAGACAGTACCTACCACCCACACAACAGAGAGATGAGGTGGCATGAAGAGACAGTACCTACCACCCACATAACAGAGAGATGAGGCGGCATGGAGAGACAGTACCTACCACCCACATAACAGAGAGATGAGGTGGCATGGAGAGATAGTACCTACCACCCACATAACAGAGAGATGAGGCATCATGGAGAGACAGTACCTACCACCCACATAACAGAGTGATGAGGCATGGAGAGATAGTACCTACCACCCACATATCAGAGAGATGAGGCAGCATGGAGAGACAATACCTACCACCCACATAACAGAGTGATGAGGCATGGAGAGACAGTACCTACCACCCACATAACAGAGAGATGAGGCAGCATGGAGAGAGAGTACCTAACACCCTCATAACATAGAGAGGAGGCAGCATGGAGAGACAGTACCTACCACCCACATAACAGAGAGATGAGGCAGCATGGAGAGACAGTACCTACCACACACATGACAGAGAGATGAGGCGGCATGGAGAGACAGTACCCACCACCCACATAACAGAGAGATGAGGCGGCATGGAGAGACAGTACCTTCCACCCACATAACAGAGAGATGAGGCAGAATGGAGAGACAGTACCTACCACCCACATAACAGAGAGATGAGGCGGCATGGAGAGACACTACCTACCACCCACATAACAGAGAGATGAGGCGGCATGTAGAGACAGAACCTTCCACCCACATAACAGAGAGATGAGGCGGCATGGAGAGACAGTACCTATCACCCACACAACAGAGAGATGAGGCGGCATGAAGAGACAGAACCTACCACCCACATAACAGAGAGATGAGGCTTCATGGAGAGACAGTACCTACCACCCACATAATAGAGAGATGAGGCGGCATGGAGAGACTGTACCTACCACCCACATAACAGAGAGATGAGGCAGAATAGAGAGACAGTACCTACCACCCACACAACAGAGAGATGAGGCGGCATGAAGAGACAGTACCTACCACCCACATAACAGAGAGATGAGGCGGCATGGAGAGACAGTACCTACCACCCACATAACAGAGAGATGAGGCGGCATGGAGAGACAGTACCTACCACCCACATATCAGAGAGATGAGGTGGCATGGAGAGATAGTACGTACCACCCACATAACAGAGAGATGAGGCATCATGGAGAGACAGTACCTACCACCCACATAACAGAGAGATGAGGCATCATGGAGAGACAGTACCTACCACCGACATAACAGAGAGATGTGGCGGCATGGAGAAACAGTACCTACCACCCACATAACAGAGAGATGAGGCGGCATGGAGAGACAGTACCTACCACCCACATAACAGAGAGATGAGGCAGCATGGACAGACAGTACCTACCACCCACATAACAGAGAGATGAGGCGGCATGGAAGAGACCGTACCTACCACCCACATAACAGAGAGGTGAGGTGGCATGGAGAGACAGTACCTACCACCCACATAACAGAGAGATGAGGTGGCATGGAGAGACAGTACCTACCACCCACATAACAGAGAGATGAGGCGGCATGGAAAGACAGTACCTACCACCCACATAACAGAGAAATGAGGCAGCATGGAGAGACAGTACCTACCACCCACATAACAGAGAGATGAGGTGGCATGGAGAGACAGTACCTACCACACACATAACAGAGAGATGAGGCGGCATGGAGAGACAGTACCTACTACCCACATAACAGAGAGATGAGGCAGCATGGAGAGACAGTACCTACCACCCACATAACAGAGAGATGAGGCAGAATGGAGAGACAGTACCTACCACCCACATAACAGAGATGAGGCAGCATGGAGAGACAGTACCTACCACCCACACAACAGAGAGATGAGGTGGCATGAAGAGACAGTACCTACCACCCACATAACAGAGAGATGAGGCGGCATGGAGAGACAGTACCTACCACCCACATAACAGAGAGATGAGGTGGCATGGAGAGATAGTACCTACCACCCACATAACAGAGAGATGAGGCATCATGGAGAGACAGTACCTACCACCCACATAACAGAGAGATGAGGCATCATGGAGAGACAGTACCTACCACCCACACAACAGAGAGATTAGGCGGCATGAAGAGACAGTACCTACCACCCACATAACAGAGAGATGAGGCGGCATGGAGAGACAGTACCTACCACCCACATAACAGAGAGATGAGGCGGCATGGAGAGACAGTACCTACCACCCACATAACAGAGAGATGAGGTGGCATGGAGAGATAGTACCTACCACCCACATAACAGAGAGATGAGGCATCATGGAGAGACAGTACCTACCACCCACATAACAGAGAGATGAGGCATCATGGAGAGACAGTACCTACCACCGACATAACAGAGAGATGAGGCGGCATGGAGAAACAGTACCTACCACCCACATAACAGAGAGATGAGGCGGCATGGAGAGACAGTACCTACCACCCACATAACAGAGAGATGAGGCATCATGGAGAGACAGTACCTACCACCCACATAACAGAGAGATGAGGCAGCATGGACAGACAGTACCTACCACCCACATAACAGAGAGATGAGGCGGCATGGAAGAGACCGTACCTACCACCCACATAACAGAGAGGTGAGGTGGCATGGAGAGACAGTACCTACCACCCACATAACAGAGAGATGAGGCGGCATGGAGAGACAGTACCTACCACCCACATAACAGAGAGATGAGGCGGCATGGAGAGACAGTACCTACCACCCACATAACAGAGAGAAGAGGTGGCATGGAGAGACAGTTCCTACCACACACATAACAGAGAGATGAGGCGGCATGGAGAGACAGTACCTACTACCCACATAACAGAGAGATGAGGCAGCATGGAGAGACAGTACCTACCACCCACATAACAGAGAGATGAGGCAGAAAGGCAGAATGGAGAGACAGTACCTACCACCCACATAACAGAGATGAGGCAGCATGGAGAGACAGTACCTACCACCCACACAACAGAGAGATGAGGTGGCATGAAGAGACAGTACCTACCACCCACATAACAGAGAGATGAGGCGGCATGAAGAGACAGTACCTACCACCCACATAACAGAGAGATGAGGTGGCATGGAGAGATAGTACCTACCACCCACATAACAGAGAGATGAGGCATCATGGAGAGACAGTACCTACCACCCACATAACAGAGAGATGAGGCATCATGGAGAGACAGTACCTACCACCCACATAACAGAGAGATGAGGCGGCATGGAGAAACAGTACCTACCACCCACATAACAGAGAGATGAGGCGGCATGGAGAGACAGTACCTACCACCCACATAAAAAAAAGATGAGGCATCATGGAGAGACAGTACCTACCACCCACATAACAGAGAGATGAGGCAGCATGGACAGACAGTACCTACCACCCACATAACAGAGAGATGAGGCGGCATGGAGAGACCGTACCTACCACCCACATAACAGAGAGGTGAGGTGGCATGGAGAGACAGTACCTACCACCCACATAACAGAGAGATGAGGCGGCATGGAGAGACAGTACCTACCACCCACATAACAGAGAGATGAGGCGGCATGGAGAGACAGTACCTACCACCCACATAACAGAGAAATGAGGCAGCATGGAGAGACAGTACCTACCACCCACATAACAGAGAGATGAGGCGGCATGGAGAGACAGTACCTACCACCCACATAACAGAGAGATGAGGCAGCATGGAGAGACAGTACCTACCACCCACATAACAGAGAGATGAGGCATCATGGAGAGACAGTACCTACCACCCACATAACAGAGAGATGAGGCGGCATGGAGAGACAGTACCTACCACCCACATAACAGAGAGATGAGGCGGCATGGAGAGACAGTACCTACCACCCACATAACAGAGAGATGAGGCGGCAAGGAGAGACAGTACCTACCACCCACATAACAGAGAGATGAGGCAGCATGGAGAGACAGTACCTACCACCCACATAACAGAGAGATGAGGCGGCATGGAGAGACAGTACCTACCACCCACATATCAGAGAGATGAGGCGGCATGGAGAGACAGTACCTACCACCCACATATCAGAGAGATGAGGCGGCATGGAGAGACAGTACCTACCACCCACATATCAGAGAGATGAGGTGGCATGGAGAGACAGTACCTACCACCCACATAACAGAGAGATGAGGCGGCATGGAGAGACAGTACCTACCACCCACATAACAGAGAGATGAGGCGGCATGGAGAGACAGTACCTACCACCCACATAACAGAGAGATGAGGCGGCATGGAGAGACAGTACCTTCCACCCACATAACAGAGAGATGAGGCGGCATGGAGAGACAGTACCTACCACCCACATAACAGAGAGATGAGGCGGCATGGAGAGACAGTACCTACCACCCACATAACAGAGAGATGAGGCGGCATGGATAGACAGTACCTACCACCAACATAACAGAGAGATGAGGCGACATGGAGAGACAGTACCTACCACCCACATAACAGAGAAATGAGGCGGCATGGAGAGACAGTACCTACCACCCACATAACAGAGAGATGAGGCGGCATGGAGAGACAGTACCTACCACCCACATAACAGAGAGATGAGGTGGCATGGAGAGACAGTACCTACCACCCACTTAACAGAGAGATGAGGTGGCATGGAGAGACAGTACCTACCACCCACATAACAGAGAGATGAGGTGGCATGGAGAGGCAGTACCTACCACCCACATAACAGAGAGATGAGGTGGCATGGAGAGACAGTAACTACCACCCACATAACAGAGAGATGAGGCGGCATGGAGAGACAGTACCTACCACCCACATAACAGAGATATGAGGCGGCATGGAGAGACAGTACCTACCACCCACATAACAGAGAGCTGAGGCGGCATGGAAGAGACCGTACCTACCACCCACATAACAGAGGTGAGGTGGCATGGAGAGACAGTACATACCACCCACATAACAGAGAGATGAGGCAGCATGGAGAGACAGTACCTACCACCCACATAACAGAGAGATGAGGCGGCATGGAGAGGCAGTACCTACCACCCACATAACAGAGAGATGAGGCGGCATGGAGAGACAGTACCTACCACCCACATAACAGAGAGATGAGGCGGCATGGAAGAGACCGTACCTACCACCCACATAACAGAGAGGTGAGGTGGCATGGAGAGACAGTACATACCACCCACATAACAGAGAGATGAGGCAGCATGGAGAGACAGTACCTACCACGCACATAACAGAGAGATGAGGCAGCATGGAGAGATAGTACCTACCAACCACATAACAGAGAGATGAGGCAGCATGGACAGACAGTACCTACCACCCACATAACAGAGAGATGAGGCGGCATGGAAGAGACCGTACCTACCACCCACATAACAGAGAGTTGAGGTGGCATGGAGAGACAGTACCTACCATCCACATAACAGAGAGATGAGGCGGCATGGAGAGACAGTACCTACCACCCACATAACAGAGAAATGAGGCAGCATGGAGAGATAGTACCTACCACCCACATAACAGAGAGATGAGGCGGCATGGAGAGACAGTACCTACCACCCACATAACAGAGAGATGAGGTGGCATGGAGAGACAGTACCTACCACACACATAACAGAGAGATGAGGCGGCATGGAGAGACAGTACCTACTACCCAAATAACAGAGAGATGAGGCAGCATGGAGAGACAGTACCTACCACCCACATAACAGAGAGATGTGGCAGAATGGAGAGACAGTACCTACCACCCACATAACAGAGATGAGGCAGCATGGAGAGACAGTACCTACCACCCACATAACAGAGAGATGAGGCGGCATGGAGAGACAGTACCTACCACCCACATAACAGAGAGATGAGGCAGCATGGAGAGACAGCACCTACCACCCACATAACAGAGTGATGAGGCATGGAGAGATAGTACCTACCACCCACATAACAGAGAGATGAGGCAGCATGGAGAGACAGTTCCTACCACCCACATAACAGAGAGATGAGGTGGCATGGAGAGACAGTACCTACCACCCACATAACAGAGAGATGAGGCAGCATGGAGAGAGAGTACCTAACACCCTCATAACAAAGAGAGGAGGCAGCATGGAGAAACAGTACCTACCACCCACATAACAGAGAGATGAGGCAGCATGGAGAGACAGTACCTACCACCCACATAACAGAGAGATGAGGCGGCATGGAGAGACAGTACCCACCACCCACATAACAGAGAGATGAGGCGGCATGGAGAGACAGTACCTACCACCCACATAACAGAGAGATGAGGCAGAATGGAGAGACAGTACCTACCACCCACATAACAGAGAGATGAGGTGGCATGGAGAGACAGTACCTACCACCCACATAACAGAGAAATGAGGCAGCATGGAGAGACAGTACCTACCACCCACATAACAGAGAGATGAGGTGGCATGGAGAGACAGTACCTACCACACACATAACAGAGAGATGAGGCGGCATGGAGAGACAGTAACTACTACCCACATAACAGAGAGATGAGGCAGCATGGAGAGACAGTACTTACCACACACATAACAGAGAGATGAGGCAGAATGGAGAGACAGTACCTACCACCCACATAACAGAGATGAGGCAGCATGGAGAGACAGTACCTACCACCCACACAACAGAGAGATGAGGTGGCATGAAGAGACAGTACCTACCACCCACATAACAGAGATATGAGGCGGCATGGAGAGACAGTACCTACCACCCACATAACAGAGAGATGAGGTGGCATGGAGAGATAGTACCTACCACCCACATAACAGAGAGATGAGGCATCATGGAGAGACAGTACCTACCACCCACATAACAGAGTGATGAGGCATGGAGAGATAGTACCTACCACCCACATAACAGAGAGATGAGGCAGCATGGAGAGACAATACCTACCACCCACATAACAGAGTGATGAGGCATGGAGAGACAGTACCTACCACCCACATAACAGAGAGATGAGGCAGCATGGAGAGAGAGTACCTAACACCCTCATAACATAGAGAGGAGGCAGCATGGAGAGACAGTACCTACCACCCACATAACAGAGAGATGAGGCAGCATGGAGAGACAGTACCTACCACACACATGACAGAGAGATGAGGCGGCATGGAGAGACAGTACCCACCACCCACATAACAGAGAGATGAGGCGGCATGGAGAGACAGTACCTACCACCCACATAACAGAGAGATGAGGCAGAATGGAGAGACAGTACCTACCACCCACATAACAGAGAGATGAGGCGGCATGGAGAGACACTACCTACCACCCACATAACAGAGAGATGAGGCGGCATGGAGAGACAGAACCTTCCACCCACATAACAGAGAGATGAGGCGGCATGGAGAGACAGTACCTATCACCCACACAACAGAGAGATGAGGCGGCGTGAAGAGACAGTACCTACCACCCACATAACAGAGAGATGAGGCTTCATGGAGAGACAGTACCTACCACCCACATAATAGAGAGATGAGGCGGCATGGAGAGACTGTACCTACCACCCACATAACAGAGAGATGAGGCAGAATAGAGAGACAGTACCTACCACCCACACAACAGAGAGATGAGGCGGCATGAAGAGACAGTACCTACCACCCACATAACAGAGAGATGAGGCGGCATGGAGAGACAGTACCTATCACCCACATAACAGAGAGATGAGGCGGCATGGAGAGACAGTACCTACCACCCACATATCAGAGAGATGAGGTGGCATGGAGAGATAGTACGTACCACCCACATAACAGAGAGATGAGGCATCATGGAGAGACAGTACCTACCACCCACATAACAGAGAGATGAGGCATCATGGAGAGACAGTACCTACCACCGACATAACAGAGAGATGTGGCGGCATGGAGAAACAGTACCTACCACCCACATAACAGAGAGATGAGGCGGCATGGAGAGACAGTACCTACCACCCACATAACAGAGAGATGAGGCATCATGAAGAGACAGTACCTACCACCCACATAACAGAGAGATGAGGCAGCATGGACAGACAGTACCTACCACCCACATAACAGAGAGATGAGGCGGCATGGAAGAGACCGTACCTACCACCCACATAACAGAGAGGTGAGGTGGCATGGAGAGACAGTACCTACCACCCACATAACAGAGAGATGAGGTGGCATGGAGAGACAGTACCTACCACCCACATAACAGAGAGATGAGGCGGCATGGAAAGACAGTACCTACCACCCACATAACAGAGAAATGAGGCAGCATGGAGAGACAGTACCTACCACCCACATAACAGAGAGATGAGGTGGCATGGAGAGACAGTACCTACCACACACATAACAGAGAGATGAGGCGGCATGGAGAGACAGTACCTACTACCCACATAACAGAGAGATGAGGCAGCATGGAGAGACAGTACCTACCACCCACATAACAGAGAGATGAGGCAGAATGGAGAGACAGTACCTACCACCCACATAACAGAGATGAGGCAGCATGGAGAGACAGTACCTACCACCCACACAACAGAGAGATGAGGTGGCATGAAGAGACAGTACCTACCACCCACATAACAGAGAGATGAGGCGGCATGGAGAGACAGTACCTACCACCCACATAACAGAGAGATGAGGTGGCATGGAGAGATAGTACCTACCACCCACATAACAGAGAGATGAGGCATCATGGAGAGACAGTACCTACCACCCACATAACAGAGAGATGAGGCATCATGGAGAGACAGTACCTACCACCCACACAACAGAGAGATGAGGCGGCATGAAGAGACAGTACCTACCACCAACATAACAGAGAGATGAGGCGGCATGGAGAGACAGTACCTACCACCCACATAACAGAGAGATGAGGCGGCATGGAGAGACAGTACCTACCACCCACATAACAGAGAGATGAGGTGGCATGGAGAGATAGTACCTACCACCCACATAATAGAGAGATGAGGCATCATGGAGAGACAGTACCTACCACCCACATAACAGAGAGATGAGGCATCATGGAGAGACAGTACCTACCACCGACATAACAGAGAGATGAGGCGGCATGGAGAAACAGTACCTACCACCCACATAACAGAGAGATGAGGCGGCATGGAGAGACAGTACCTACCACCGACATAACAGAGAGATGAGGCATCATGGAGAGACAGTACCTACCACCCACATAACAGAGAGATGAGGCAGCATGGACAGACAGTACCTACCACCCACATAACAGAGAGATGAGGCGGCATGGAAGAGACCGTACCTACCACCCACATAACAGAGAGGTGAGGTGGCATGGAGAGACAGTACCTACCACCCACATAACAGAGAGATGAGGCGGCATGGAGAGACAGTACCTACCACCCACATAACAGAGAGATGAGGCGGCATGGAGAGACAGTACCTACCACCCACATAACAGAGAGAAGAGGTGGCATGGAGAGACAGTTCCTACCACACACATAACAGAGAGATGAGGCGGCATGGAGAGACAGTACCTACTACCCACATAACAGAGAGATGAGGCAGCATGGAGAGACAGTACCTACCACCCACATAACAGAGAGATGAGGCAGAAAGGCAGAATGGAGAGACAGTACCTACCACCCACATAACAGAGATGAGGCAGCATGGAGAGACAGTACCTACCACCCACACAACAGAGAGATGAGGTGGCATGAAGAGACAGTACCTACCACCCACATAACAGAGAGATGAGGCGGCATGGAGAGACAGTACCTACCACCCACATAACAGAGAGATGAGGTGGCATGGAGAGATAGTACCTACCACCCACATAACAGAGAGATGAGGCATCATGGAGAGACAGTACCTACCACCCACATAACAGAGAGATGAGGCATCATGGAGAGACAGTACCTACCACCCACATAACAGAGAGATGAGGCGGCATGGAGAAACAGTACCTACCACCCACATAACAGAGAGATGAGGCGGCATGGAGAGACAGTACCTACCACCCACATAAAAAAGAGATGAGGCATCATGGAGAGACAGTACCTACCACCCACATAACAGAGAGATGAGGCAGCATGGACAGAGAGTACCTACCACCCACATAACAGAGAGATGAGGCGGCATGGAGAGACCGTACCTACCACCCACATAACAGAGAGGTGAGGTGGCATGGAGAGACAGTACCTACCACCCACATAACAGAGAGATGAGGCGGCATGGAGAGACAGTACCTACCACCCACATAACAGAGAGATGAGGCGGCATGGAGAGACAGTACCTACCACCCACATAACAGAGAAATGAGGCAGCATGGAGAGACAGTACCTACCACCCACATAACAGAGAGATGAGGCGGCATGGAGAGACAGTACCTACCACCCACATAACAGAGAGATGAGGCAGCATGGAGAGACAGTACCTACCACCCACATAACAGAGAGATGAGGCATCATGGAGAGACAGTACCTACCACCCACATAACAGAGAGATGAGGCGGCATGGAGAGACAGTACCTACCACCCACATAACAGAGAGATGAGGCGGCATGGAGAGACAGTACCTACCACCCACATAACAGAGAGATGAGGCGGCAAGGAGAGACAGTACCTACCACCCACATAACAGAGAGATGAGGCAGCATGGAGAGACAGTACCTACCACCCACATAACAGAGAGATGAGGCGGCATGGAGAGACAGTACCTACCACCCACATATCAGAGAGATGAGGCGGCATGGAGAGACAGTACCTACCACCCACATATCAGAGAGATGAGGCGGCATGGAGAGACAGTACCTACCACCCACATATCAGAGAGATGAGGCGGCATGGAGAGACAGTACCTACCACCCACATAACAGAGAGATGAGGCGGCATGGAGAGACAGTACCTACCACCCACATAACAGAGAGATGAGGCGGCATGGAGAGACAGTACCTACCACCCACATAACAGAGAGATGAGGCGGCATGGAGAGACAGTACCTTCCACCCACATAACAGAGAGATGAGGCGGCATGGAGAGACAGTACCTACCACCCACATAACAGAGAGATGAGGCGGCATGGAGAGACAGTACCTACCACCCACATAACAGAGAGATGAGGCGGCATGGATAGACAGTACCTACCACCAACATAACAGAGAGATGAGGCGGCATGGAGAGACAGTACCTACCACCCACATAACAGAGAAATGAGGCGGCATGGAGAGACAGTACCTACCACCCACATAACAGAGAGATGAGGCGGCATGGAGAGACAGTACCTACCACCCACATAACAGAGAGATGAGGTGGCATGGAGAGACAGTACCTACCACCCACTTAACAGAGAGATGAGGTGGCATGGAGAGACAGTACCTACCACCCACATAACAGAGAGATGAGGTGGCATGGAGAGGCAGTACCTACCACCCACATAACAGAGAGATGAGGTGGCATGGAGAGACAGTAACTACCACCCACATAACAGAGAGATGAGGCGGCATGGAGAGACAGTACCTACCACCCACATAACAGAGATATGAGGCGGCATGGAGAGACAGTACCTACCACCCACATAACAGAGAGCTGAGGCGGCATGGAAGAGACCGTACCTACCACCCACATAACAGAGAGGTGAGGTGGCATGGAGAGACAGTACATACCACCCACATAACAGAGAGATGAGGCAGCATGGAGAGACAGTACCTACCACCCACATAACAGAAAGATGAGGCGGCATGGAGAGGCAGTACCTACCACCCACATAACAGAGAGATGAGGCGGCATGGAGAGACAGTACCTACCACCCACATAACAGAGAGATGAGGCGGCATGGAAGAGACCGTACCTACCACCCACATAACAGAGAGGTGAGGTGGCATGGAGAGACAGTACATACCACCCACATAACAGAGAGATGAGGCAGCATGGAGAGACAGTACCTACCACGCACATAACAGAGAGATGAGGCAGCATGGAGAGATAGTACCTACCAACCACATAACAGAGAGATGAGGCAGCATGGACAGACAGTACCTACCACCCACATAACAGAGAGATGAGGCGGCATGGAAGAGACCATACCTACCACCCACATAACAGAGAGGTGAGGTGGCATGGAGAGACAGTACCTACCATCCACATAACAGAGAGATGAGGCGGCATGGAGAGACAGTACCTACCACCCACATAACAGAGAAATGAGGCAGCATGGAGAGATAGTACC
This sequence comes from Taudactylus pleione, assembly GCA_031769625.1. NCBI lineage: Eukaryota > Metazoa > Chordata > Amphibia > Anura > Myobatrachidae > Taudactylus > Taudactylus pleione. The sequence continues at coordinate 658,028 of JAUIMM010001449.1, forward strand.
TACCACCCACATAACAGAGAGATGAGGCGGCATGGAGAGACAGTACCTACCACCCACATAACAGAGAGATGAGGTGGCATGGAGAGACAGTACCTACCACACACATAACAGAGAGATGAGGCGGCATGGAGAGACAGTACCTACTACCCACATAACAGAGAGATGAGGCAGCATGGAGAGACAGTACCTACCACCCACATAACAGAGAGATGAGGCAGAATGGAGAGACAGTACCTACCACCCACATAACAGAGATGAGGCAGCATGGAGAGACAGTACCTACCACCCACATAACAGAGAGATGAGGCGGCATGGAGAGACAGTACCTACCACCCACATAACAGAGAGATGAGGCAGCATGGAGAGACAGCACCTACCACCCACATAACAGAGTGATGAGGCATGGAGAGATAGTACCTACCACCCACATAACAGAGAGATGAGGCAGCATGGAGAGACAGTTCCTACCACCCACATAACAGAGAGATGAGGTGGCATGGAGAGACAGTACCTACCACCCACATAACAGAGAGATGAGGCAGCATGGAGAGAGAGTACCTAACACCCTCATAACAAAGAGAGGAGGCAGCATGGAGAAACAGTACCTACCACCCACATAACAGAGAGATGAGGCAGCATGGAGAGACAGTACCTACCACCCACATAACAGAGAGATGAGGCGGCATGGAGAGACAGTACCCACCACCCACATAACAGAGAGATGAGGCGGCATGGAGAGACAGTACCTACCACCCACATAACAGAGAGATGAGGCAGAATGGAGAGACAGTACCTACCACCCACATAACAGAGAGATGAGGTGGCATGGAGAGACAGTACCTACCACCCACATAACAGAGAGATGAGGAGGCATGGAGAGACAGTACCTACCACCCACATAACAGAGAGATGAGGAGGCATGGAGAGTCAGTACCTACCACCCACATAACAGAGAGATGAGGCAGCATGGAGAGACAGTACCTGACTTGTTTTCACCACAATATATAATAAATAACATCCTCTGCTCCTGATCATGTAAATTGTGACATAAAGAAGCTGTCTGGCTCATGGTCTCAGGGTTATTTGGGGTACCCCATTTCATTATCTGGTGCTAAACACTATTTATTAGAGGAAGCACAGTAATGTGAACCTTAACTTTACAGTGTGGTTAAATGGAAGCCGCCGATGTATAGAATTACATAATCTCCTTCTGCAATGTGTAAATTATATGTATAGATGTGTAAATAATCTAGGGCCTGATTCAGCAAGGAACGCACGTATGCAGACGCACACACCCGGCCACTGGAGGAATATACTAATGAATGAATACGCACGACAATCACAGCACAAAGATGCAGACGCCCAGCATTACATAAAGCCGCCCCCTTTACCCTCCGATAACATCCGTACTGATGCGCAAGACTGAGAAAACATTGGGAACATCAAGTAACATAGGAGCCGCACGCAGGCTAAAGGTAGACCTGACTCTGCCGCAGGAGTTGAGAGCCTTCCTGCATGCAGATGGATGCCAGGCTGCATCCGACTTCTCAGTGGCTAATACATACACGCCCCTGTAACGAGGTGCAAACGCACTGGTACACGTGCGTTCAGTTGACCACTCCCTGTATCCACCCACAAATGCCACTTCCTGTCAATCACTTTTCCCTTGGTCTGAGTATTGTTTGTGCTCGTCTTTGCGGACGCAGTGAGCGGGTCGCACATGCACACTGCAATCCAGGCACATGCGCAGACCGCAAACATTGGTCAATTGTGTGCGTCTGCAGCTGTGCGTTCCTTGCTGAATCAGGCCCATAGTTTGTTGTATTTTCCTAGTTTTGCTGTATAAATATCTCACATTTCCATCAGCAGTGTCAGGACGGTATGAAGACTGTAAGTTGCTCTTCTCTAACATCTCAGCTCCATCTTCTTGGTCCGGAATTTTACTCTTTGTGTTCCCCATGATACATGAGATGGATGTATGATCCTGTTATCTTCTCATCCTGTGAGAGAAAACAAAATTCTTATAAAAATAAGAAGTCTGATCAAACAGCATAAGGACACCACTCCTTCTAACTGTGTAATACGAGGTCTTCAGTGCATCCACCCAACACACACTCACTCTAATAGGGAACCAGAACATTAGCATCACATCACCATCACACTCAGCAACTAGAGGTCCTTAGTGCACCCACCCAACACACACTCACTCTAATAGGGAACCAGAACATCAGCATCACATCACCATCACACTGAGGACCTCATTCAGAGCCGGTCGCACAGAGCGTGCGGTTGGTCTGAATGAGGGGAGGATGTCTTGCATTTTCAAGACATCCTCCTTTGTGGTGGTAAGGCTGTGGGTTAACACCAACAGCCTTACGACTGCCTAAGGTGATGGTTGCAATGGTCAAGACCATCGCGACCATCGGGGCTTACGAAGAGACCCTAGGGTAGGGTCTCCCTTGTCGTAAGCCCCGGAGTGCTTTCGGCTCTCTCTGAGCTGGAAGCTCTCCACTGACATCACTCCCACCCAAGAGACACACACTCTAATAGGGAACCAGAACATCAGCATCACATCATCCTCACACTCAGCAACTCAGGGTCTGCAGTGCACCCACCCAACACACACTCACTCTGACAGTGTTCAGAGTAGGCTGCTAGGTGTTTAGATCTCAAGTGTACTGAGCATTTAAAATCAAACAGCATTATACCAGTGTTAAACCAAAGGTAACCAAACTACAAGCAAGCAAAAGCACAGATGGACTACACTCAAGCTATACAGTGAGTCAACATAAACATCACACTACCTCCTGCAGTGTGCATAACCTGCACTCTTTACACTAATCTCCCTGGTATGGACACTGCATAACCTGCTCTCTTTACACTGATCTCCCTGGTATGGACACTGCATAACCTGCACTCTTTACACTAATCTCCCTGGTATGGATACTGCATAACCTGCACTCTTTACACTAATCTCCCTGGTTTGGACACTGCATAACCTGCACTCTTTACACTAATCTCCCTGGTATGGACACTGCATAACCTGCACTCTTTACACTAATCTCCCTGGTTTGGACACTGCAAAACTTTTCTCCTTAGCTGCAGCTTCGAGCATTGTAATTTCTGTTTCTGAAACACTTCTGAATGCACATCCCAAACAATGTCATTTGCTTTATATACACATGATTGCCCTGTCTAAATGTACTTCTTACCAGTGTATTATTTACTATTATTCATTTGACTTTTTTTCTCATACACTACTTACCTACTCTCTACCACTACCTCACCGCCATAATACACTGCCTAATTGTCTACCTCCCCTCTAATACCTGCACCCTCTGCTGTGCTTCCCTGCCTACAGTACCTCCTCTATTTGCTCACTTGTCAACCTTTGCTCTCCCTCAACCCTGTGTCAGCCACCATGCCTCCTCACCCCTGCCCCATACCAACAATCTCCACCGGCTTACACCTTCTCCTTAGATCTAGCCCACACCCCCTCACACACAACACAGACAATCTTATCCACATATCCCCCGTCCCCTCCCTCCCATTTTCCTGTGCCCTCAGGAATACCAGATCCGTCTGCAATAAACTGCCCGCTATCCACGACCTCTTTATTTCCCACTCTCTAAATCTTCTCGCTATCACTGAAACCTGGCTCTCCTCCTCTGACACCGCCTCCCCTGCTGCGATCTCCTATGGGGGCCTCTCCTTCACCCACTATGTCAGACCTGACAACCGCCAAGGTGATGGAGTTGGCATCCTCTTATTCCCCAACTGCACCTTTCGCATTATCCCACCTGAGCCCTCCCTTTCTTTCTCCACCTTTGAGGTCCACTCTATCCGTCTCTTCTACCCCATTCATTTCCATGTTGCAGTCATCTACAGTCCCCCAGGCTCCGCCACCCAATTCCTTGACAACTTTGCTGCCTGGATTCCCCACTTCCTCTCTGCTGACCTCCCCTCTATAATCCTTGGTGACTTTAACATCCCTATTGACATCACAAATCCTGCATCCACTAATCTTCTTGCGCTCTCCTCCTCCTTTGGACTTTCTCAAAGGACCTCCACTGCTACCCACTGCCTCGGCCACTCCCTTGACCTCGTCTTCACCCATCTGTTTGCTCTCTCTGACTTCTCCAACTCCCCCTTCCCCCTCTCTGACCACCATCTACTCTACTTCACTCTCTCAAGTCCTCCACTCCTCCCCTCATCCAAAGCTACCATCACCAGACGCAATCTTGAGTCTCTCGACCCTGCTGTCCTGTCTTCCTCACTTGATACTCTCCTTTCTAGTCTATCAACCATGGCCTGCCCTAACCAGGCAGCCTCCTACTACATCATCACCCTAATTTCTGCACTTGACTATGTTGCCCCTCCTCCTCTGTCCCCCTCCGTCAGTCCAAACCCCAACCCTGGCAATCCAAACTGACCCAGTTTCTCCAAAAATGCTCGCTCACAGCTGAGCGCCTCTAGAGGAAATCTTGCTCTTTGGCGGACTTCCTTCACTTCAAGTTTGTCCTCTCTTCCTACAGCTCAGCTCTCTACCTCACCAAGCAATCCTTCTTCCAGTCGCTCATCTCCTCTCAGTCCTCCAATCCCCACTGCCTCTTTGGTACTTTCAACACTCTCCTCCGCCCCCCACCTCCACCCCTTCCATCCTCCCTCACTGCATTTCACTTTGCCTCCTTCTTCTCTTCCAAAATTGAGGCAATTCGTCACAGTATATCCTCCAATCTCTCTGCTGCAACCCCACCTCCCCCACCATCCGCACCTCCCGGCCACCCCATCTTGTGCTCCTTCAGCCCCACCACGGGTGATGAGGTCCACTCCCTCATCTTGTCCTCTCCCCCTTCCATCTGCCCCCTTGACCCCCTCCCTTCTCGCCTTTTACGCTCCCTCTCCTCCACTGCCTGCTCCCACCTTGCTCACCTTCTCAACTTATCTCTCTCCACCAGCATTTTTCCCTCCTCATTCAAACATGCTCTTGTCACACCTATTCTTAAAAAACCCAACCTCAACCCGTCCTCACCTGCCAAGTACCGCCCTATTTCTCTTCTCCCTTTTGCCTCCAAACTACTTGAGTGGCTTGTCTACAGCCGCATCACCAGCTATCTCTCTGACAACTCCATCCTTGATCCTCTCCAATCTGGATTTCGCCAACGTCACTCCACTGAAACTGCCCTGGCCAAAGTCACCAATGACCTGCTTGCAGCCAAATCCAGGGGCCACTTCTCTCTGCTCATCCTCCTGGACCTCTCTGCAGCCTTTGACACCGTGGATCATACTCTCCTCCTTCGCACCCTTCCGACCTTTGGCATCTCTAACACCGTCCATGCCTACCTCACCAACCGCTCCTTCTCTGTGTCTTCCTCCGGCTCCACCTCCCCCCTTTCCACCCTTCCCATTGGTGTCCCACAGGGTTCTGTCCTGGGCCCACTACTCTTCTCCCTGTACACTTCTAAACTAGGAGAACTCATCAGCTCCTTTGGCCTCCAATACCACCTCTATGCCGATGACACACAAATATACCTCTCCTCTCCTGAACTCTCCCCATCTGTCCTCTCTCAGGTAACCAGTTGCCTCTCTGCCATCTCTTCCTGAATGTCCGAGCACTCTCTGAAGCTCAACATGGACAAAACCGAACTCATCATCTTTCCCCCTAATACAGTCTCCACTCCAACCAATCTCGCTATCACTGTTGACAACACAATCATCTCCCCTGTCCCCCAACTTTGCTGCTTGGGTGTCACCCTTGACTCCACCCTCTCCTTCACACCCCACATTCAATCTCTGGCTCAATCCTGTCATCTCCAGTCCTGCCCACAACATCACTCGTATTAGGCCTTTCCTCTCCCAGAATGCTACCAAACTGATTATTCATTCACAAATAATTTCTCGGCTTGACTACTGCAACCTTCTCCTTACTGGCCTCCCACATTGCCATCTTACTCCCCTCCAGTCTGTTCTCAATGCGCAGCTAGACTTATCTTCCTCTCCCGCCATTCCACTTCTGCTGTTCCCCTCTGCCAAAACCTGCACTGGCTCCCATTCCCCTACAGAATCCTCTTCAAACTCCTCACCTTCACATACAAGGCCCTCTCTAACTCTACTGCTCCCTACATCTCCAACCTCATCTCCTTACATACTCCCTCCCGCTCACTTCGGTCTGCCAATGACTGTTACCTCTCCTCCACTCTGGTTACTTTATCTCATGCACGTATCAAAGATTATGCTTCTGCAGCCCCCTTCACTGGAATGAGCTCCATCACTCGATTAGGCTCTCCCCGACCTTGCAGAGCTTCAAATGTGCACTGAAACCCACCTGTTCATCAAAGCATACCCTTGCACCACATAACCATCACCAAGTCTCTGTCCCTCCTGCCTCAGCCATCTCTACCTCGCCTACTTCCTGCACTCAGGTCCCCCTCTACACACTCTTGCCTCTGTCATGCACATGCGTGAGACCCGGATAGCGATGGGCAAGCCGTCGCTTTGGGTCTCGCTACAAAGGGGGCGTGCTGTCGATGGTGAGTGACAGCACGTCCCCTGTGGTGGGCATGGCCAGATAGAGCCAAAAGCACTCCAGGGATTGCGGCAGATGAGACCCTACCACAAGGGACTTGTCACAAGCCCGATGGTCATCGCGACCATCTTTTTGGTTGCTCGTTATAGGTGTGGGTGGTCACCCACAGCTATGCAAGCAGCCAGGAGGCCACTCTAAAAAAGAGAAGGAGGGCACTGATTCATAGTGAGCGCTCTGAAAGAGCATCCGGCTCTGAATCAGGACCTGAGTAACTAGAGGTCTTTAGTGCTCCCACCCAACACACACTCACTCTAATAGGGAACCAGAATATCAGCAACACATCACCCTCACACTGAGTAACAAGATATCCTTAGTGCACCCACCCAACACACACTCACCCTATTAGGGAACTAGAACATCAGCCTCACATTACCATTACACTGAGGAACAAAAGGTCCTTAGTGCACCCACCTAACACACACTCACACTAATAGGGAACCAGAACATCAGAATCACATCACCATCACACTGAGCAACTAGAGGTCGTCAGTGATCCCACCCAACACATACACACACTCTAATAGGGAACCGGAAAATCAGCATCACATCACCATCACACTAAGAAAGAAGAGGTCCTTGGTGCACCCACCTAACACAAACTCACTCTAATAGGGAACCAGAACATCAGCATCACATCACCCTCACACTGAGTAACAATAGGTCCTCAGTGCACCCACAAAAACACACACTCACTCTAATAGGGAACCAGAACATCAGCATCACATCACCATCACACTGAGTAACAAGAGGTCCTTGGTGCACCCACCCAACACACACTCACTCTAATAGGGAACCAGAACATCAGCAATCACATCACCCTCACACTGAGTAACAATAGGTCCTTAGTGCTCCCACCCAACACACACTCACTCTAATAGGGAACCAGAACATCAGCAATCACATCAACCTCACACGGGGTAACAATAGGTCCTTAGTGCACCCACAAAAACACACACTCACTCTAATAGGGAACCAGAAATTCAGCATCACATCACCTTCACACTGAGCAACAAGAGGTCCTTAGTGCACCCACCCAACACACACTAACTCTAATAGGGGACCAGAACATCAGTATCACATCAACCATCACACTGAGTAACACAAGGTCCTTAGTGCTCCCACCCAACACACACTAACTCTAATAGTGAACCAGAACATCAGCATCACATCACCCTCACACTGAGTAAAAAGATGTCCTTAGTGCACCCACCCAACACACACTCACTCTAATAGGGAACCAGAACAATAGCATAACATCATCATCACACTGAGTAACAAGAGGTAATTAGGGCATCCACCCAACACACACTCACTCTAAAAGGGAACCAAGGCCCTCATTCATAGCCGGACGCTCTGAGCAGTGCGCACACTCTGAATGAGGGCCGTCCTCCATAATTATGGAGCGTCCTCCTGGACGCTCGTATAGCTGTGGGTCACCACCCACAGCCTATACGAGCATGCAGGTTGATGGCCGCGATGGTCTTGACCATCGCGACCATCGCCACTGCGAGCCGGAGCCTGCGATTGAGTTTCTCAACCGCAAGGCCCGGAGTGATTTTGGCTCTATCAGAGCCAAAATCACTCCCACTGACATCACTAGTGATGTCAGTGGGCCGGCTTCTGACGGTAGGCGTTCCCTTGGGAACGCCCCCGTCTGGGAGGCACACCCCCGGCACACCCACCAAAGGGGGCGTGCTGTCAATCAACATCGACAGCACGCCCCCTTTGATCAGACACAACGAGCGAAGGAAAGTCCTTTGCTCGTCGCATCTGGCGCGTGCGCACGACGGAGCTCCCGCCGTCGTGCACATGCGCAGTGCACACCATCCACCCACTTGCGAGCGGACAGCCGCTTGCGAGTGGGTCTGAATCAGGCCCCAAGTCCTTAGAGCATGCACACAACAAACTCACAGTAATAGGGAACCAGAACAACAGCATCACATCACCCTCACACTAAGCAACAAGAGGTCCATAGTGTACCCATCCAACACAAACTCACTCTAATAGGGAACCAGAACTTCAGCCTAAAATCACCATCAAACTGAGTAACAAGAGGTCATTAGTGCACACATGCAACATACACTCACTCTAATAGGGTATCAGAGCATCAGCATCACATCACCATCACACTGAGTAACAAGAGCTCCTTATTGCACCCATCCAACACAATCACACTCTAATGGGGAACGAGAACATCAGCATCACATCACCATCACACTAAGCAACAAGAGCCACCCTACACACACTTACTCCAATAGGGAACCAGAACATCAGCATCACATCACCATCACACTGAGTTACACAAGGTCCTTAGTGCTCTAACCCAACACACACTCACTCTAATAGGGAACCAGAACATCAGTATCAAATCACTATCACACTGACTAAAAAAAGGTCCTTAGTGCTCCCACCCAACACACACTCACTCTAATAGGGAACCAGAACATCAGCATCACATCATCATCACACTAAGTAACAAGTGGTAATTAGTGCATCCACCCAACACACACTCACTCTAATAGGGAACCAGGTCCTTAGTGCATGCACCCACCAAACTCACTGTAATAGGGAACCAGAACATCAGCATCACATCACCATCACACTAAGCAACAAGAGGTCCTTAGTGCTCCCACCCAACACACACTCACTCTAATAGGGAACCAGAACATCAGCATCACATTACCATCGCACAAAGCAACAATAGCCACCCTACACACACTTACTCCAATAGGGAACCAGAACATAAGCATCACATCACCATCACACTGAGTAACAAGAGGTCCTTAGTGCACCCACCCTACACAAACACACACTCTAATAGGGAACCAGAACATGAGCATCAAATCACCATCACATTGAGTAAAAAGAGTTCCTTAGTGCACCAACCCAACACAAACTCACTCTAATAGGGAACCAGAACATCAGCATCACATCACCATCACACAAAGTAACAATAGGTCCTTAGTGCACCCACCCAACACAAACTCACTCTAATAGGGATCGAGAACATGAGCATCACATCACCATCACAATGAGTAACACGATGTGCTTAGTGCACCCACCCAACACACACTCACCCTTATAGTGAACCAGAACATCAGCATCACATCACCATCACAATAAGCAATAGGAGGACTTTAGTGTTCCCACCCAACAAAGACTCACTCTAATAGGGAACCAGAAATTCAGCATCACATCATCATTACACTGAGTAACACAATGGGCCTCATTCAGAGGCGCTCGCAAGAAGCGAGCGCTCGTACTGAATGAGGGCGGCAGCTTCTATTTTTAAGTGCGACCTCCTGGTCACTAGCCTAGCTATGGGTTACCACCCACAGCTTTGCGACTGAACAGGATGATGGTCGCGATGGTCAAGACCATCGCAACCATCGAGGCTTGTGACGAGACCCTAAGGTTGGGTCTCGGAAGCCACAAGTCCCAGGGAGCTTCCTGCTTTGATCGAGCAGGAAGCTCCCCACTGACATCATTGCTGATGTCAGTGCAGCCGCCCACATAACGGTAGGCCAACGCCTCCATTTGTGAAACCACCCCCGCCCCGCCTACAAAACGGGCCAAGCTGTTGATCAACATCGACAGCCGGACCTTTCGTAGTGAGCTACAGAGCGAGAGAGTTTCTCTCTCACTCAGGGGCTTGTGCATGCGCAGTACGGCCGCTGCGCTTGCGCAGGGCCTAACCATCGACCCGGTTGTGAGTAGTAAGCGCTTGCAACCGGGTCTGAATGGACCCAATGTCCTTAGTACTTCCACCCAACAAACACTCTAATAGGGAACCAGAACATGAGCATCACATCACCCTTACACTGAGTAACAAAAGGTCCTTAGTGCACCCGCAAAAACACACACTCCCTCTAATAGGGAACCAGAACAAGAGCATCACATCACCCTCACACTGAGTAACAAGAGGTCCTTAGTGCATCCACCCAACACACACTCACTCTAATAGGGAACCAGAACATCAGCATCACATCACCATCACACTAAGCAACAAGAGGTTCTCAGGGCACCCACCCAACAAACACTCACTCTAATAGGGAACCAGAACATCAGCATCACATCACCATCACACTGAGTAATAAGAGGTCCTTAGTGCACCCACCCAACACAAACTCACTCTAATAGGGAACCAGAACATCAGCATCACATCACCATCACACAGAGTAACACAAGGTCCTTAGTGCTCCCACCCAACACACACTCACTCTAATAGGGAACCAGAACATCAGTATCACATCACCCTCTCACTGAGTAACAAGAGGTCCTTAGTGCACCCACCCAACACACACTCACTCTAATAGGGAACCAGAACATCAGTATCACATCATCATCACACTGAGTAACACAAGGTCCTTAGTGCTCCCACCCAACACACAATCACTCAAATAGGGAACCAGAACATCAGTATCATATCACCCTCACACTGAGTAACAAGAGGTCCTTAGTGCACCCACCCAACACACACTCACTCTAATAGGGAACCAGAACATCAGCATCACATCACCATCACACTAGGCAAGAAGAGGTCCTTAGTGCACCCACACAACACGCACTCACTCTAATAGGGAACCAGAACATCAGTATCACATCACCCTCACACTGAGTAACAAGAGGTCCTTAGTGCACCCACCCAACACACACTCACTCTAATAGGGAACCAGAACATCAGCATCACATCACCATCACACTAGGCAAGAAGAGGTCCTTAGTGCACCCACACAACACACACTCACTCTAATAGGGAACCAGAACATCAGCATCACATTACCCTCACACTGAGTAACAAGAGGTCCTTAGTGCACCCACCCAACACACACTCACTCTAATAGGGAACCAGAACATCAGTATCACATCATCATCACACTGAGTAACACAAGGTCCTTAGTGCTCCCACCCAACACACACTCACTCTAATAGGGAACCAGAACATCAGTATCATATCACCCTCACACTGAGTAACAAGAGGTCCTTAGTGCACCCACCCAACACACACTCACTCTAATAGGGAACCAGAACATCAGCCTCTCTTCACCATCACACTAAGCAACAAGAGGTTCTCAGGGAACCCACCCAACAAACACTCACTCTAATAGGGAACCAGAACATCAGTATCACATCACCCTCACACTGAGTAACAAGAGGTCCTTAGTGCACCCACCCAACACAAACTTACTCCAATAGGGAACCAGAACATCAGCATCACATCACCATCACACTGAGTAACAAGGGGACCTTAGTGCACCCACCCAACACAAACACACACTCTAATAGGGAACCAGAACATGAGCATAACATCATCATCACAGTGAGTAACAAGAGGTAATTAGTGCATCCACCCAACACACACTCACTCTAAAAGGGAACCAAGACCCTCATTCAGAGCCGTACGCTCTGAGCAGAGCGCACGCTCTGAATGAGGGCCGCCCTCCATGAAAATGGAGCGTCCTCCTGGATGCTTGTATATCTGTGGGTCACCACCCACAGGCTATACGAGCGTGCAGTTTGATGGCCGCGATGGTCGTGACCATCGCGACCATTGAAACTGTGAGCCGGAGCCTGCGGTTGAGGTTTTCAACCGCAAGCTCCGGAGTGATTTTGGCTCTATCAGAGCCAAAATCACTCCCACTGACATCACTAGTGATGTCAGTGGGCCGGCTTCGGATGGGAGGCCTTCCCGTGGGAACGCCCCCGTCAGGGAGGCACACCCCCGGCACGCCTACCAAAGGGGGCGTGCTGTCAATCAACATCGACAGCACGCCCCCTTTGATCAGACACAACGAGCGAAGGACTTTCCTTCGCTCGTCGCGTCTGGCGCATGCGCACGACGGAGCTCCCTCTGTCGTGCGCATGCTCAGTGCACACCATCGACCCACTTGCGAGCGGACAGCCGCTTGCGAGTTGGTCTGAATCAGGCCCCAAGTCCTTAGTGCAAGCACCCAACAAACTCACTGTACTAGGGAACCAGAACATCAGCATCACATCACCATCACACTGGGCAAGAAGAGGTCCTTAGTGAACCCACACAACACACACTCACTCTAATAGGGAACCAGAACATCAGCATCACATCACCCTCACACTGAGTAACAAGAGGTCCTTAGTGCACCCACCCAACAGACACTCACTCTAATAGGGAACCAGAACATCAGTATCACATCATCATCACACTGAGTAACACAAGGTCCTTAGTGCTCCCACCAAACACACACTCACTCTAATAGGGAACCAGAACATCAGTATCATATCACCCTCACACTGAGTAACAAGAGGTCCTTAGTGCACCCACCCAACACACACTCACTCTAATAGGGAACCAGAACATCAGCATCACATCACCATCACACTAGGCAAGAAGAGGTCCTTAGTGCACCCACACAACACACACTCACTCTAATAGGGAACCAGAACATCAGTATCACATCACCCTCACACTGAGTAACAAGAGGTCCTTAGTGCTGCCACCCAACACACACTCACTCTAATAGGGAACCAGAACATCAGCCTCACTTCACCATCACACTAAGCAACAAGAGGTTCTCAGGGCACCCACCCAACAAACACTCACTCTAATAGGGAACCAGAACATCAGTATCACATCACCCTCACACTGAGTAACAAGAGGTCCTTAGTGCACCCACCCAACACAAACTTACTCCAATAGGGAACCAGAACATCAGCATCACATCACCATCACACTCAGTAACAAGGGGACCTTAGTGCACCCACCCAACACAAACACACACTCTAATAGGGAACTAGAACATGAGCATAACATCATCATCACAGTGAGTAACAAGAGGTAATTAGAGCATCCACCCTACACACACTCACTCTAAAAGGGAACCAAGACCCTCATTCAGAGCCGTACGCTCTGAGCAGAGCGCACGCTCTGAATGAGGGCGGCCCTCCATGAAAATGGAGCGTCCTCCTGGATGCTTGTATAGCTGTGGGTCACCACCCACAGGCTATACGAGCGTGCAGTTTGATGGCCGCGATGGTCGTGACCATCGCGACCATCGAAACTGTGAGCCGGAGCCTGCGGTTGACGTTTTCAACCGCAAGCTCCGGAGTGATTTTGGCTCTATCAGAGCCAAAATCACTCCCACTGACATCACTAGTGATGTCAGTGGGCCGGCTTCTGATGGGAGGCGTTACCGTGGGAACTCCCCCGTCAGGGAGGCACGACCCCGGCACGCCTACCAAAGGGGGCATGCTGTCAATCAACATCGACAGCAAGCCCCCTTTGATCAGACACAACGAGCGAAGGACTTTCCTTCGCTCGTCGCGTCTGGCGCATGCGCACGACGGAGCTCCCTCTGTCGTGCGCATGCTCAGTGCACACCATCGACCCACTTGCGAGCGGACAGCCACTTGCGAGTTTGTCTGAATCAGGCCCCAAGTCCTTAGTGCAAGCACCCAACAAACTCACTGTAATAGGGAACCAGAACATCAGCATCACATCACCATCACACTGGGCAAGAAGAGGTCCTTAGTGCACCCACACAACACACACTCACTCTAATCGGGCACCAGAACATCACCATCACAACACCCTCACACTGAGTAACAAGGGGACGTTAGTGCACCCACCCAACACAAACACACACTCTAATAGGGAACCAGAACATGAGCCTCAAATCACCATCACACTGAGTAAAAAGAGGTCCATAGTGTACCCACCCAACACAAACTCACTCTAAAAGGAAACAAGAACATAAGCATCACATCACCATCACACTGATTAACAAGAGGTAATTAGTGCATCCACCCAACACACACTCACTCTAATAGGGAACCAGAACATCAGCATCACATCACCGTAACACTAAGCAACAAGAGGTCCTTAGTGCACCCACCCAACACACACTCAATCTAATAGGGAACCAGAACATCAGCATCACATCACCGTAACACTAAGCAACAAGAGGTCCTCAGGGCACCCACCCAACAAACACTCACTCTAATAGGGAACCTGAACATAAGCATCACATCACCATCACACTGAGTAACAAAAGGTCCTTAGTGCACCCACCCAACACAAACTCACAATCTAATAGGGAACCAGAACATGAGCATCAAATCACCATCAAACTGAGTAACAAGAGGTCCATAGTGTACCCAACCAACACAAACTCACTCTAATAGTGAACCAGAACATCAGCATCACAAAACTATTACACTGAGTAACACAAGGTCCTTAGTGCTCCCACCAAACACACACTCACTCTAATAGGGAACCAGAACATCAGCATCACATCACCATCACACTGAGTTACTCAAGGTCCTTAGTGCTCCCACCCAACACACACTCACTCTAATGGGGAACCAGAACATCAGCATCACATCACCATCACACTGAGTTACTCAAGGTCCTTAGTGCTCCCACTCAACACACACTCACTCTAATGGGGAACCAGAACATCAGAATGACATCATCATCACACTAAGCAACAAGAAGGCCTTAGTGCTCCCACCCAACACACACTTACTCCAATAGGGAACCAGATCATCAGAATCACATCACAAACACACTGAGCTACAAGAGGTCCTTAGTGCTCCCACCCAACACACACTCACTCTAATAGGGAACCAGAACATCAGTATCACATCACTTTCACACTGAGTAACAAGAGGTCCTTAGTGCACCCACCCAACACACACTAACTCTAATAGGGGACCAGAACATCAGTATCACATCACTTTCACACTGACTAACATAAGGTCCTTTGTGCTCCCACCCAACACACACTCACTCTAATAGGGAACCAGAACATCAGTATCACATCACTTTCACACTGAGTAACAAGAGGTCCTTAGTGCACCCACCCAACACACACTCACTCTAATAGGGAACCAGAACATCAGCATCACATCATCATCACACTGAGTAACAATAGATCCTTAGTGCACCCACCCAACACACACTCACTCTAATAGGGAACCAGAACATCAGCATCACATCACCCTCACACTGAGTAACAATAGGTCCTTAGTGCACCCACCCAACACACACTCACTCTAATAGGGAACCAGAACATCAGCATCACATCATCATCACACTGAGTAACAAGAGGTCCTCAGGGCACCCACCCAACCCACACTCAATCTAATAGGGAACCAGTACATCAGCATCAAATCATCATCACACTGAGCAACAATAGGTCCTTAGTGCTCCCACCAAACAGACACTCTGATAGGGAACCAGAATATCATCCTCACATCACCATCACATTGAATATGAAAAGGTTCTTAGTGCGTCCACCCAACACACTCTTTAATAGGGAACCAGAACGTCAGCATCACATCACCATCACACTGATTAACAAGAGGTCCTTAGAGCATCCAACCAATACACACTCACTCTAATAGGGAACCAGAACTTTAGCATCACATCACCATCACACTGAGTAACAAGAGGTCCTTAGTGCACCCACCCAAAACACACTTACTCTAATAGGGAACCAGAACAACAGCATCATATCACCATCACACTGAGTAAGACGATATCCTTAGTGCTATCACCCAACAAACACTCACTCTAATAGGGAACCAGAACATCAGCATCACATCACCATCACACTGAGTAACACAAGGTCCTTAGTGCTCCCACCCAACATACACTCACTCTAATTGGGAGCCAGAACATCAGCATCACATCACCATCACATTAAGCAATAGGAGGACCTTAGTGTTCCCACCCAACAAACACTCACTCTAATAGGGAACCAGAACATCAGCATCACCATCACACTGAGTAACAAGAGGTCCATAGTGTACCCAACCAACACAAACTCACTCTAATAGTGAACCAGAACATCACCATCACATCACTATTACACTGAGTAACACGATATCCTTAGTGCACCCACCCAACACACACTCACTCTAATAGGGAACCAGAACTTCAGCCTAAAATCACCATCAAACTGAGTAACAAGAGGTCATTAGTGCACACATGCAACACACACAACACACACTCACTCTAATAGGGTATCAGAGCATCAGCATCACATCACCATCACACTGAGTAACAAGAGCTCCTTATTGCACCCATCCAACACAATCACACTCTAATGGGGAATGAGAACATCAGCATCACATCACCATCACACTAAGCAACAAGAGCCACCCTACACACACTTACTCCAATAGGGAACCAGAACATCAGCATCACATCACCATCACACTGAGTTACACAAGGTCCTTAGTGCTCTAACCCAACACACACTCACTCTAATAGGGAACCAGAACATCAGTATCAAATCACTTTCACACCGACTAAAAAAAGGTCTTTAGTGCTCCCACCCAACACACACTCACTCTAATAGGGAACCAGAACATCAGCATCACATCATCATCACACTAAGTAACAAGTGGTAATTAGTGCATCCACCCAACACACACTCACTCTAATAATGAACCAGGTCCTTAGTGCATGCACCCAACAAACTCACTGTAATAGGGAACCAGAACATCAGCATCACATCACCATCACACTAAGCAACAAGAGGTCCTTAGTGCTCCCACCCAACACACACTCACTCTAATAGGGAACCAGAACATCAGCATCACATTACCATCGCACAAAGCAACAAGAGCCACCCTACACACACTTACTCCAATAGGGAACCAGAACATCAGCATCACATCACCATCACACTGAGTAACAAGAGGTCATTAGTGCACCCACCCAACACAAACACACACTCTAATAGGGAACCAGAACATGAGCATCAAATCACCATCACATTGAGTAACAAGAGTTCCTTAGTGCACCAACCCAACACAAACTCACTCTAATAGGGAACCAGAACATCAGCATCACATCACCATCACACAAAGTAACAATAGGTCCTTAGTGCACCCACCCAACACAAACTCAATCTAATAGGGATCGAGAACATGAGCATCACATCACCATCACAATGAGTAACACGATGTTCTTAGTGCACCCACCCAACACACACTCACCCTTATAGTGAACCAGAACATCAGCATCACATCACCATCACAATAAGCAATAGGAGGACCTTAGTGTTCCCACCCAACAAAGACTCACTCTAATAGGGAACCAGAAATTCAGCATCACATCATCATTACACTGAGTAACACAATGGGCCTCATTCAGAGGCGCTCGCAAGAAGCGAGCGCTCGTACTGAATGAGGGCGGCAGCTTCTATTTTTAAGTGCGACCTCCTGGTCACTAGCCTAGCTATGGGTTACCACCCACAGCTTTGCGACTGAACAGGATGATGGTCGCGATGGTCAAGACCATCGCAACCATCGAGGCTTGTGACGAGACCCTAAGGTTGGGTCTCGGAAGCCACAAGTCCCAGGGAGCTTCCTGCTTTGATCGAGCAGGAAGCTCCCCACTGACATCATTGCTGATGTCAGTGCAGCCGCCCACAAAACGGTAGGCGAACGCCTCCATTTGTGAAACCACCCCCGCCCCGCCTACAAAACGGGCCAAGCTGTTGATCAACATCGACAGCCGGACCTTTCGTAGTGAGCTACAGAGCGAGAGAGTTTCTCTCTCACTCCGGGGCTTGTGCATGCGCAGTGCGGCCGCTGCGCTTGCGCAGGGCCTAACCATCGACCCGGTTGTGAGTAGTAAGCGCTTGCAACCGACCTGAATGGACCCAATGTCCTTAGTACTTCCACCCAACAAACACTCTAATAGGGAACCAGAACATGAGCATCACATCACCCTTACACTGAGTAACAAAAGGTCCTTAGTGCACCTGCAAAAACACACACTCCCTCTAATAGGGAACCAGAACAAGAGCATCACATCACCCTCACACTGAGTAACAAGAGGTCCTTAGTGCATCCACCCAACACACACTCACTCTAATAGGGAACCAGAACATCAGCATCACATCACCATCACACTAAGCAACAAGAGGTTCTCAGGGCACCCACCCAACAAACACTCACTCTAATAGGGAACCAGAACATCAGCATCACATCACCATCACACTGAGTAATAAGAGGTCCTTAGTGCACCCACCCAACACAAACTCACTCTAATAGGGAACCAGAACATCAGCATCACATCACCATCACACTGAGTAACACAAGGTCCTTAGTGCTCCCACCCAACACACACTCACTCTAATAGGGAACCAGAACATCAGTATCACATCACCCTCTCACTGAGTAACAAGAGGTCCTTAGTGCACCCACCCAACACACACCAACTCTAATAGGGAACCAGAACATCAGCATCACATAACCATCACACTAGGCAAGAAGAGGTCCTTAGTGCTCCCACCCAACACACACTCACTCTAATAGGGAACCAGAACATCAGTATCATATCACCCTCACACTGAGTAACAAGAGGTCCTTAGTGCACCCACCCAACACACACTCACTCTAATAGGGAACCAGAACATCAGCCTCACTTCACCATCACACTAAGCAACAAGAGGTTCTCAGGGCACCCACCCAACAAACACTCACTCTAATAGGGAACCAGAACATCAGTATCACATCACCCTCACACTGAGTAACAAGAGGTCCTTAGTGCACCCACCCAACACAAACTTACTCCAATAGGGAACCAGAACATCAGCATCACATCACCATCACACTGAGTAACAAGGGGACCTTAGTGCACCCACCCAACACAAACACACACTCTAATAGGGAACCAGAACATGAGCATAACATCATCATCACAGTGAGTAACAAGAGGTAATTAGTGCATCCACCCAACACACACTCACTCTAAAAGGGAACCAAGACCCTCATTCAGAGCCGTACGCTCTGAGCAGAGCGCACGCTCTGAATGAGGGCCGCCCTCCATGAAAATGGAGCGTCCTCCTGGATGCTTGTATAGCTGTGGGTCACCACCCACAAGCTATACGAGCGTGCAGTTTGATGGCCGCGATGGTCGTGACCATCGCGACCATCGAAACTGTGAGCCGGAGCCTGCGGTTGAGGTTTTCAACCGCAAGCTCCGGAGTGATTTTGGCTCTATCAGAGCCAAAATCACTCCCACTGACATCACTAGTGATGTCAGTGGGCCGGCTTCTGATGGGAGGCGTTCCCGTGGGAACGCCCCCATCAGGGAGGCACGCCCCCGGCACGCCTACCAAAGGGGACGTGCTGTCAATCAACATCGACAGCACGCCCCCTTTGATCAGACACAACGAGCGAAGGACTTTCCTTCGCTCGTCGCATCTGGCGCATGCGCACGACGGAGCTCCCTCTGTCGTGCGCATGCTCAGTGCACACCGTCGACCCACTTGCGAGCGGACAGCCGCTTGCGAGTTGGTCTGAATCAGGCCCCAAGTCCTTAGTGCAAGCACCCATCAAACTCACTGTAATAGGGAACCAGAACATCAGCATCACATCACCATCACACTGGGCAAGAAGAGGTCCTTAGTGCACCCACACAACACACACTCACTCTAATCGGGCACCAGAACATCAGCATCACATCACCCTCACACTAAGCAACAAGAGGTCCTCAGTGCACCCACCCAACACAAACTTACTCCAATAGGGAACCAGAACATCAGCATCACATCACCATCACACTGAGTAACAAGGGGACCTTAGTGCACCCACCCAACACAAACACACACTCTAATAGGGAACCAGAACATGAGCCTCAAATCACCATCACACTGAGTAAAAAGAGGTCCATAGTGTACCCACCCAACACAAACTCACTCTAAAAGGAAACAAGAACATAAGCATCACATCACCATCACACTGATTAACAAGAGGTAATTAGTGCATCCACCCAACACACACTCACTCTAATAGGGAACCAGAACATCAGCATCACATCACCGTAACACTAAGCAACAAGAGGTCCTTAGTGCACCCACCCAACACACACTCAATCTAATAGGGAACCAGAACATCAGCATCACATCACCGTAACACTAAGCAACAAGAGGTCCTCAGGGCACCCACCCAACAAACACTCACTCTAATAGGGAACCAGAACATCAGTATCACATCATCATCACACTGAGTAACACAAGGTCCTTAGTGCTCCCACCCAACACACACTCACTCTAATAGGGAACCAGAACATCAGTATCATATCACCATCACACTGAGTAACAAGAGGTCCTTAGTGCACCCACCCAACACACACTCACTCTAATAGGGAACCAGAACATCAGCCTCACTTCACCATCACACTAAGCAACAAGAGGTTCTCAGGGCACCCACCCAACAAACACTCACTCTAATAGGGAACCAGAACATCAGTATCACATCACCCTCACACTGAGTAACAAGAGGTCCTTAGTGCACCCACCCAACACAAACTTACTCCAATAGGGAACCAGAACATCAGCATCACATCACCATCACACTGAGTAACAAGGGGACCTTAGTGCACCCACCCAACACAAACACACACTCTAATAGGGAACCAGAACATGAGCATAACATCATCATCACAGTGAGTAACAAGAGGTAATTAGTGCATCCACCCAACACACACTCACTCTAAAAGGGAACCAAGACCCTCATTCAGAGCCGTACGCTCTGAGCAGAGCGCACGCTCTGAATGAGGGCCGCCCTCCATGAAAATGGAGCGTCCTCCTGGATGCTTGTATAGCTGTGGGTCACCACCCACAGGCTATACGAGCGTGCAGTTTGATGGCCGCGATGGTCGTGACCATCGCGACCATCGAAACTGTGAGCCGGAGCCTGCGGTTGAGGTTTTCAACCGCAAGCTCCGGAGTGATTTTGGCTCTATCAGAGCCAAAATCACTCCCACTGACATCACTAGTGATGTCAGTGGGCCGGCTTCTGATGGGAGGCGTTCCCGTGGGAACGCCCCCGTCAGGGAGGCACGCCCCCGGCACGCCTACCAAAGGGGGCGTGCTGTCAATCAACATCGGCAGCAGGCCCCCTTTGATCAGACACAACGAGCGAAGGACTTTCCTTCGCTCGTCGCGTCTGGCGCATGCGCACGACGGAGCTCCCTCTGTCGTGCGCATGCTCAGTGCACACCATCGACCCACTTGCGAGCGGACAGCCGCTTGCGAGTTGGTCTGAATCAGGCCCCAAGTCCTTAGTGCAAGCACCCAACAAACTCACTGTAATAGGGAACCAGAACATCAGCATCACATCACCATCACACTGGGCAAGAAGAGGTCCTTAGTGCACCCACACAACACACACTCACTCTAATCGGGCACCAGAACATCAGCATCACATCACCCTCACACTAAGCAACAAGAGGTCCTCAGTGCACCCACCCAACACAAACTTACTCCAATAGGGAACCAGAACATCAGCATCACATCACCATCACACTGAGTAACAAGGGGACCTTAGTGCACCCACCCAACACAAACACACACTCTAATAGGGAACTAGAACATGAGCCTCAAATCACCATCACACTGAGTAAAAAGAGGTCCATAGTGTACCCCCCCAACACAAACTCACTCTAAAAGGAAACAAGAACATAAGCATCACATCACCATCACACTGATTAACAAGAGGTAATTAGTGCATCCACCCAACACACACTCACTCTAATAGGGAACCAGAAAATCAGCATCACATCACCGTAACACTAAGCAACAAGAGGTCCTTAGTGCACCCACCCAACACACACTCAATCTAATAGGGAACCAGAACATCAGCATCACATCACCGTAACACTAAGCAACAAGAGGTCCTCAGGGCACCCAGCCAACAAACACTCACTGTAATAGGGAACCTGAACATAAGCATCACATCACCATCACACTGAGTAACAAAAGGTCCTTAGTGCACCCACCCAACACAAACTCACAATCTAATAGGGAACCAGAACATGAGCATTAAATCACCATCAAACTGAGTAACAAGAGGTCCATAGTGTACCTAACCAACACAAACTCACTCTAATAGTGAACCAGAACATCAGCATCACAAAACTATTACACTGAGTAACACAAGGTCCTTAGTGCTCCCACCAAACACACACTCACTCTAATAGGGAACCAGAACATCAGCATCACATCACCATCACACTGAGTTACTCAAGGTCCTTAGTGCTCCCACCCAACACACACTCACTCTAATGGGGAACCAGAACATCAGAATGACATCATCATCACACTAAGCAACAAGAAGTCCTTAGTGCTCCCACCCAACACACACTTACTCCAATAGGGAACCAGATCATCAGAATCACATCACAAACACACTGAGCTACAAGAGGTCCTTAGTGCTCCCACCCAACACACACTCACTCTAATAGGGAACCAGAACATCAGTATCACATCACTTTCACACTGAGTAACAAGAGGTCCTTAGTGCACCCACCCAACACACACTTACTCTAATAGGGGACCAGAACATCAGTATCACATCACTTTCACACTGACTAACATAAGGTCCTTAGTGCTCCCACCCAACACACACTCACTCTAATAGGGAACCAGAACATCAGTATCACATCACTTTCACACTGAGTAACAAGAGGTCCTTAGTGCACCCACCCAACACACACTCACTCTAATAGGGAACCAGAACATCAGTATCACATCACTTTCACACTGACTAACATAAGGTCCTTAGTGCTCCCACCCAACACACACTCACTCTAACAGGGAACTAGAACATCAGTATCACATCAACCTCACACTGAGTAACAATAGATCCTTATTGCACCCAACCAACACACACTCACTCTAATAGGGAACCAGAACATCAGCATCACATCACCCTCACACTGAGTAACAATAGGTCCTTAGTGCACCCACCCAACACATACTCACTCTAATAGGGAACCAGAACATCAGCATCACATCATCATCACACTGAGTAACAAGAGGTCCTCAGGGCACCCACCCAACCCACACTCAATCTAATAGGGAACCAGTACATCAGCATCAAATCATCATCACACTGAGCAACAATAGGTCCTTAGTGCTCCCACCAAACAGACACTCTGATAGGGAACCAGAATATCATCCTCACATCACCATCACATTGAATAAGAAAAGGTTCTTAGTGCGTCCACCCAACACACTCTTTAATAGGGAACCAGAACATCAGCATCACATCACCATCACACTGAGTAACAAGGGGACCTTAGTGCACCCACCCAACACAAACACACACTCTAATAGGGAACTAGAACATGAGCCTCAAATCACCATCACACTGAGTAAAAAGAGGTCCATAGTGTACCCCCCCAACACAAACTCACTCTAAAAGGAATCAAGAACATAAGCATCACATCACCATCACACTGATTAACAAGAGGTAATTAGTGCATCCACCCAACACACACTCACTCTAATAGGGAACCAGAACATCAGCATCACATCACCGTAACACTAAGCAACAAGAGGTCCTTAGTGCACCCACCCAACACACACTCAATCTAATAGGGAACCAGAACATCAGCATCACATCACCGTAACACTAAGCAACAAGAGGTCCTCAGGGCACCCACCCAACAAACACTCACTCTAATAGGGAACCAGAACATCAGTATCACATCATCATCACACTGAGTAACACAAGGTCCTTAGTGCTCCCACCCAACACACACTCACTCTAATAGGGAACCAGAACATCAGTATCATATCACCATCACACTGAGTAACAAGAGGTCCTTAGTGCACCCACCCAACACACACTCACTCTAATAGGGAACCAGAACATCAGCCTCACTTCACCATCACACTAAGCAACAAGAGGTTCTCAGGGCACCCACCCAACAAACACTCACTCTAATAGGGAACCAGAACATCAGTATCACATCACCCTCACACTGAGTAACAAGAGGTCCTTAGTGCACCCACCCAACACAAACTTACTCCAATAGGGAACCAGAACATCAGCATCACATCACCATCACACTGAGTAACAAGGGGACCTTAGTGCACCCACCCAACACAAACACACACTCTAATAGGGAACCAGAACATGAGCATAACATCATCATCACAGTGAGTAACAAGAGGTAATTAGTGCATCCACCCAACACACACTCACTCTAAAAGGGAACCAAGACCCTCATTCAGAGCCGTACGCTCTGAGCAGAGCGCACGCTCTGAATGAGGGCCGCCCTCCATGAAAATGGAGCGTCCTCCTGGATGCTTGTATAGCTGTGGGTCACCACCCACAGGCTATACGAGCGTGCAGTTTGATGGCCGCGATGGTCGTGACCATCGCGACCATCGAAACTGTGAGCCGGAGCCTGCGGTTGAGGTTTTCAACCGCAAGCTCCGGAGTGATTTTGGCTCTATCAGAGCCAAAATCACTCCCACTGACATCACTAGTGATGTCAGTGGGCCGGCTTCTGATGGGAGGCGTTCCCGTGGGAACGCCCCCGTCAGGGAGGCACGCCCCCGGCACGCCTACCAAAGGGGGCGTGCTGTCAATCAACATCGACAGCACGCCCCCTTTGATCAGACACAACGAGCGAAGGACTTTCCTTCGCTCGTCGCGTCTGGCGCATGCGCACGACGGAGCTCCCTCTGTCGTGCGCATGCTCAGTGCACACCATCGACCCACTTGCGAGCGGACAGCCGCTTGCGAGTTGGTCTGAATCAGGCCCCAAGTCCTTAGTGCAAGCACCCAACAAACTCACTGTAATAGGGAACCAGAACATCAGCATCACATCACCATCACACTGGGCAAGAAGAGGTCCTTAGTGCACCCACACAACACACACTCACTCTAATCGGGCACCAGAACATCAGCATCACATCACCCTCACACTAAGCAACAAGAGGTCCTCAGTGCACCCACCCAACACAAACTTACTCCAATAGGGAACCAGAACATCAGCATCACATCACCATCACACTGAGTAACAAGGGGACCTTAGTGCACCCACCCAACACAAACACACACTCTAATAGGGAACTAGAACATGAGCCTCAAATCACCATCACACTGAGTAAAAAGAGGTCCATAGTGTACCCCCCCAACACAAACTCACTCTAAAAGGAAACAAGAACATAAGCATCACATCACCATCACACTGATTAACAAGAGGTAATTAGTGCATCCACCCAACACACACTCACTCTAATAGGGAACCAGAACATCAGCATCACATCACCGTAACACTAAGCAACAAGAGGTCCTTAGTGCACCCACCCAACACACACTCAATCTAATAGGGAACCAGAACATCAGCATCACATCACCGTAACACTAAGCAACAAGAGGTCCTCAGGGCACCCACCCAACAAACACTCACTCTAATAGGGAACCTGAACATAAGCATCACATCACCATCACACTGAGTAACAAAAGGTCCTTAGTGCACCCACCCAACACAAACTCACAATCTAATAGGGAACCAGAACATGAGCATTAAATCACCATCAAACTGAGTAACAAGAGGTCCATAGTGTACCTAACCAACACAAACTCACTCTAATAGTGAACCAGAACATCAGCATCACAAAACTATTACACTGAGTAACACAAGGTCCTTAGTGCTCCCACCAAACACACACTCACTCTAATAGGGAACCAGAACATCAGCATCACATCACCATCACACTGAGTTACTCAAGGTCCTTAGTGCTCCCACCCAACACACACTCACTCTAATGGGGAACCAGAACATCAGAATGACATCATCATCACACTAAGCAACAAGAAGTCCTTAGTGCTCCCACCCAACACACACTTACTCCAATAGGGAACCAGATCATCAGAATCACATCACAAACACACTGAGCTACAAGAGGTCCTTAGTGCTCCCACCCAACACACACTCACTCTAATAGGGAACCAGAACATCAGTATCACATCACTTTCACACTGAGTAACAAGAGGTCCTTAGTGCACCCACCCAACACACACTAACTCTAATAGGGGACCAGAACATCAGTATCACATCACTTTCACACTGACTAACATAAGGTCCTTAGTGCTCCCACCCAACACACACTCACTCTAATAGGGAACCAGAACATCAGTATCACATCACTTTCACACTGAGTAACAAGAGGTCCTTAGTGCACCCACCCAACACACACTCACTCTAATAGGGAACCAGAACATCAGTATCACATCACTTTCACACTGACTAACATAAGGTCCTTAGTGCTCCCACCCAACACACACTCACTCTAACAGGGAACTAGAACATCAGTATCACATAAACCTCACACTGAGTAACAATAGATCCTTAGTGCACCCAACCAACACACACTCACTCTAATAGGGAACCAGAACATCAGCATCACATCACCCTCACACTGAGTAACAATAGGTCCTTAGTGCACCCACCCAACACATACTCACTCTAATAGGGAACCAGAACATCAGCATCACATCATCATCACACTGAGTAACAAGAGGTCCTCAGGGCACCCACCCAACCCACACTCAATCTAATAGGGAACCAGTACATCAGCATCAAATCATCATCACACTGAGCAACAATAGGTCCTTAGTGCTCCCACCAAACAGACACTCTGATAGGGAACCAGAATATCATCCTCACATCACCATCACATTGAATAAGAAAAGGTTCTTAGTGCGTCCACCCAACACACTCTTTAATAGGGAACCAGAACATCAGCATCACATCACCATCACACTGAGTAACAAGGGGACCTTAGTGCACCCACCCAACACAAACACACACTCTAATAGGGAACTAGAACATGAGCCTCAAATCACCATCACACTGAGTAAAAAGAGGTCCATAGTGTACCCCCCCAACACAAACTCACTCTAAAAGGAAACAAGAACATAAGCATCACATCACCATCACACTGATTAACAAGAGGTAATTAGTGCATCCACCCAACACACACTCACTCTAATAGGGAACCAGAACATCAGCATCACATCACCGTAACACTAAGCAACAAGAGGTCCTCAGGGCACCCACCCAACAAACACTCACTCTAATAGGGAACCTGAACATAAGCATCACATCACCATCACACTGAGTAACAAAAGGTCCTTAGTGCACCCACCCAACACAAACTCACAATCTAATAGGGAACCAGAACATGAGCATTAAATCACCATCAAACTGAGTAACAAGAGGTCCATAGTGTACCTAACCAACACAAACTCACTCTAATAGTGAACCAGAACATCAGCATCACAAAACTATTACACTGAGTAACACAAGGTCCTTAGTGCTCCCACCAAACACACACTCACTCTAATAGGGAACCAGAACATCAGCATCACATCACCATCACACTGAGTTACTCAAGGTCCTTAGTGCTCCCACCCAACACACACTCACTCTAATGGGGAACCAGAACATCAGAATGACATCATCATCACACTAAGCAACAAGAAGTCCTTAGTGCTCCCACCCAACACACACTTACTCCAATAGGGAACCAGATCATCAGAATCACATCACAAGCACACTGAGCTACAAGAGGTCCTTAGTGCTCCCACCCAACACACACTCACTCTAATAGGGAACCAGAACATCAGTATCACATCACTTTCACACTGAGTAACAAGAGGTCCTTAGTGCACCCACCCAACACACACTAACTCTAATAGGGGACCAGAACATCAGTATCACATCACTTTCACACTGACTAACATAAGGTCCTTAGTGCTCCCACCCAACACACACACACACTCACTCTAATAGGGAACCAGAACATCAGTATCACATCACTTTCACACTGAGTAACAAGAGGTCCTTAGTGCACCCACCCAACACACACTCACTCTAATAGGGAACCAGAACATCAGTATCACATCACTTTCACACTGACTAACATAAGGTCCTTAGTGCTCCCACCCAACACACACTCACTCTAACAGGGAACTAGAACATCAGTATCACATCAACCTCACACTGAGTAACAATAGATCCTTAGTGCACCCACCCAACACACACTCACTCTAATAGGGAACCAGAACATCAGCATCACATCACCCTCACACTGAGTAACAATAGGTCCTTAGTGCACCCACCCAACACATACTCACTCTAATAGGGAACCAGAACATCAGCATCACATCATCATCACACTGAGTAACAAGAGGTCCTCAGGGCACCCACCCAACCCACACTCAATCTAATAGGGAACCAGTACATCAGCATCAAATCATCATCACACTGAGCAACAATAGGTCCTTAGTGCTCCCACCAAACAGACACTCTGATAGGGAACCAGAATATCATCCTCACATCACCATCACATTGAATAAGAAAAGGTTCTTAGTGCGTCCACCCAACACACTCTTTAATAGGGAACCAGAACGTCAGCATCACATCACCATCACACTGATTAACAAGAGGTCCTTAGAGCATCCAACCAATACACACTCACTCTAATAGGGAACCAGAACTTTAGCATCACATCACCATCACACTGAGTAACAAGAGGTCCTTAGTGCACCCACCCAAAACACACTTACTCTAATAGGGAACCAGAACAACAGCATCATATCACCATCACACTGAGTAAGACGATATCCTTAGTGCTATCACCCAACAAACACTCACTCTAATAGGGAACCAGAACATCAGCATCACATCACCATCACACTGAGTAACACAAGGTCCTTAGTGCTCCCACCCAACATACACTCACTCTAATTGGGAGCCAGAACATCAGCATCACATCACGATCACACTGAGTATCAAGAGGTCCTTAGTGCACCCACCCTACACACACTCACTCTAATAGGGAACCAGAACCTCAGCATCATATCACCAAATGCACATTTTTCTAGCTTGGCATGAAGACTTTTATTAAGAAGTCTCTGTAACACGAGTCTCACATGTTGTCAGTGATGTTCTAAAGACTTGGAAAAAATGAGAAAATCATCCTGGTAGACAACTGAGAAAATACCAAGAAAGTCTCTTACGACCTCATTGATGAAGTCTTTGAAGACGGCCTGGCTAGGCGTTAGAGAGCACAAAAGACATGACTAGATACTCGAAATGCCCTGAATGCTTGTTGAAAGCTGTCTTCCATTCATCTCCTTCTCGGATGTGGATGAGATTATAAGCACCCCGAAGGTCGATCTTTGAGAAAATAGAGGCCTCCTGCAGCTAATCGAAGAGGACTGAGATGAGTGGTAGAGGGTACGCATTCTTCACAGTAATCTTATTCAGCCCTAGAAAATTGATGCAGGGTTGGAGTGATCCATCTTTTTTCTCAACGAAAAAGAAAACTGCCCTCACCGGTGATTTAGATGGACATATGAATCATTTTTCCAGAGCCTCCTGGATATAATCCTGCATGGCCTTATTTTCAGGAACGGACAGTGAATACAACCTGGAAGTGCGGTGCCCGGTAGAAGGTCAATAGCACAGTCCAAAGGTCGATGAGGTGGCAAGATGTCCACTTTTTCTTAAAGAAAACTTCAGCAATATTGTGATATGGAGTAGGAATGGGCAATCATTCAAATGGAATGACTGCAGCAAGACGAACAGGATGGGAAAGACAACAAGTAAAACAGAAAGATCCCCACTGGAGGATTTCACCAGTTTGCCATTGGATTATTGAGTTATGTCTTTTCTGCCAAGACAGTCCCAATACTACAGGAGCAAGTGGAAAATGAAGTCGAAGGAATGAGTCCGGAAAGCTATGGGCACCCTGGAGAGGTTTCTGCCATCCAAACCCATGACTGAAACAGGACTAGATTAGGGTTCAGGAATGAGTCTCAAGGTTTCAAAAAATGTCTGGTGCATGAAGTTGACCACTGCTCAACTATCCACAAAGGCGGAAAAGGAAACTTGAGCACCTGATGATTTAATGACTGTGGGAACAAGGACACAATTATGCGGAGAGATAGAGGCAAGGCCTAAGTGTAACTCTCCACTTACACCTAGACCCTGGCTTTTCCCAACTTCACAGGACAGAGTTGGGCAATATGTCCATTACCGTCGCAGTAAAAACGAAGACCCAGTGCGTGTCTCCTGCTCTTCTCCTCAGTGGGAAGGCAGAAAGCTCCCAATAGCATAGTCTCCTCTGGTTTAGTAGATGACATCCAAATGGGTGAACGCGGAGCCTGCGATGGCAGGCTCTTCTCCATTTTAAACAGTCGATATGAATGGTCAGACTCATTAATTCATCCAGACTCACAGCAAAAGGATGTTGAACCAGGATGTCCTTTATCTGGTCAGATAGACTCTGGAGAGCTGAGTCATTCCACATTGAATCTATGGCCCATTTATGGAACTCTGTACAATAGTCTTTGACAAGCCTGTTTTCTTGCTAAAGAGACTGAAGACTAGCCTCAGCCAGAGCTGCTTTGTCTGGATCATTATAAAGCAGACCTAGGACTATGAAAAATGAATCCACAGTCTATAGCGCAGCTGAGGTGGAGGAAAGGCTGAAAGCCCAAGTTTGGGGGTCCATGTAAGAGAGAAATCACTATCCCATCTCGTTGGATTTCTGAACCAGAGTGGGTCTGAGCTTAAAATAGAGCTTACAGCTCTCTCTGAAGTTAAGGAAGTCCTTTTGTTTCCCGGAAAACCGGTTAGGCATATTTAACTTGAGTTCTAGAGCAACTGCAGATCAAGTCCCCTCATTTCGGAGAGATATATCTTGTATCCTTTGGGTGATCACCTGAATCTGAGCTGCCAGAATCTGTGCAGGATTTTTCGTGGCCTCCATGATGACAAGAGGATTGCCTCTATCACAACAGGAAGAAAGTTCTCTATATGTATACATTTTTTGGCCGGTGATAATGTTAAGGATAGAGGTACCGCATTAACTAAGTCCAGCAACAGCCTTTGGGGCTTTATAACTTGGCTTGCTGCGGCCGTGTAGCAGCCTTGTGGGCTGGTAATTCTTGGCTAGTAGCGGCCAATGAGACATGAGCAAGATGCAGCCTTTGGGCTGTGTAGCAACCTTGAGGGCTGGTATGAATTGGCTGGTAGCGGCCTGTGTGCCATTATTAAGATGCAGCCTTTGGGCTGTGTAGCAGCCTTGAGGGCTGGTATGACTTGGCAAGATGTGGCAGATGAAGATCTGTACAATGATAAAGTCACTGGTGTTGGTATGCCGGACAGTGCACTGAACACTGAACACGCTGGAGGGTGGTCTGTGCCGCCAGATTGACACAAACAGCTGATGCTGTGCTGCATACACTGGACACAGAGTACTGTCCACGCCACCTGGATGACACGAATGGCAGAGGACAGGTATGTGAACCGTGCCACCTGGATGACACAAATGGCAGAATAACACAATACTATAGACAGGAGACCTGGAGCTCGACTGGGTGACAGAAGACTAAGCCAGAACATGAATAATCTATCACCGGCATGGAGTGAAGGGCTAGCTGCAAAATAATAGATACATGGTCCAATCAGAACAAGCCCTGCAAGTCTCCCTAATGACAGACTAGTGTGCACCTGGCCTGTGCACATAGAGAAGATAATTAACTGCAGCTGCAGCTGATACTGCACAGAGACAGACAGTAATTAGTAACACATGAGATAAGCACCCAGGCAGACAGGAATGACAGGCTTGGCTAAACACAGACAAGACATGATTTAATGCATTATCCCAGTAGCAAATAAGACTGGGAACTGCAACAAAGATGATCTGTTAACAGAAGATCCTAACACTCACATCACCATCACACTAACAAGAGTTCAGCAGGACACCCATCCAACAAACACACACTCTCATAGAGGGAACCAGAACTTCAGCCTCACATCATGATCACACTGAGTAGCGAGTTTCCCAGGGAACCCATCCAATAAACACACACTCTAATAGGAGGAACCAGAACCTCAGCCTCACATCACAATCACACTAAGTAGCGAGATTCGCAGGGAATCCGTCCAACAAACACACACTCTAATAGGAGGAACCAGAACCTCAGCCTCACATCACAATCACACTGGGTAGCAAGTTTCCCAGGGAACCCATCCAACAAACACACACTCTAATAGGAGGAACCAGAACCTCAGCCTCACATCACAATCACACTGAGTAGCGAGTTTCCCAGGGAACCCATCCAACAAACACACAAACTAATAGGAGGAACCAGAACCTCGGCCTCACATCACAATCACACTGAGTAGCGAGTTTCCCAGGGAACCCATCCAACAAACACACACTCTAATAGGAGGAACCAGAACCTCAGCCTCACATCACAATCACACTGAGTAGCGAGTTTCCCAGGGAACCCATCCAACAAACACACACTCTAATAGGAGGAACCAAAGCCTCAGCCTCACATCACAATCACACTGAGTAGCGAGTTTCCAAGGGAACCCGTCCAACAAACACACAAACTAATAGGAGGAACCAGAACATAAGGCTCACATCATCATCCCACTAACAAGAGTTCAGGAGGACACCCACCCAACAAACACACAATCTAATAAGAGGAACCAAAACCTCATCCTCACATCATGATCACACTGAGAAGTAAGTTTCCTAGGGAACCCACCCAACAAACACACACTCTATTAGGAGGAACCAGAACATTAGTCTCACATCTTGATCACACTAACAAGAGTTCATCAGGACATCCATCCAACAAACACACACTCTAATAGAAGGATCCAGAACATCAGCCTCACATCATGATCACACTGAGTAGTGCGTTTCCCAGGGAACCAACCCAACAAACACACACTCTCATCAGAGGAACCAGAACATAAGCCTCACATCAACATCACACTAACAAGGATTCATCAAGACACCCATCCAACAAACACACACTCTCATAGAAGGAACCAGAATCTTAGCCTCACATCATGATCACACTGAGTAGCAAGTTTCCCAGGGAACCAACCCAACAAACACACACTCTAATAGGTGGAACCAGAACCTCAGCCTCACATCACAATCACACTAAGTAGCGAGTTTCCCAGGGACCCATCCAACAAATGCACACTCTAATAGGAGGAACCAGAACATCAGCCTCACATCATGATCACACTAACAAGAGTTCATCAGGACAACCACCTAACAAACACACAATTTATTAGGTGGAACCAGTACATCCCCATGGAACCACCCCAACAAACAGACAAACTAATAGAAGGAACCAGAACCTCAGATCACATCATGATTAAACATGTAATAAGAGGTCCTAAGGTCATACACCTAATAAACACACTGTAATAGAAGGCATCATAACATCAACTTCACATTACTATCAAAATAGGTAATGAGGCCCAGAAATATATACAGTATATAAGACGGAACTTGATTAAAGAGATCTAGGTTTATTTCACTTCCAATATATTAAAAATAATGAAAAAGACAATGTTATACAATAAAACTAAACATTGGCCGGTATTATCACATCATCATAAACTGAATAAATTAAATAAATTTGTAGGTGTGCACACTTCTCATAGGTTGTTACACAAGAGCATCTGCCAACAGTAAGTTGTAAGTAGGTTAGTAAATTACTAGATCTTTGTGTCTCCACGCTATACTATTTAAAATCCCAACACAGAGTTAGTATCCTTATAAAATATGATTTTATAATATGTTATAGCAAACCAATGGATGCCAACAATTTTATATCCAATATGAGTGAGTACCGTGACAATTGGCTCAAAAGTGTGCCCAAGAGCCAATTTTTAAGGTAAAGGCAGAATTGCAGTTAAAAAAAAAAAAGGTTTGTGCAGAACAAATCACAACCATGGAAAAAAGTTTAGTGGACAAAGGATATAAAAATGAGAAATAAGACAAATTCAAGAGAGAGGTCCTTGAATAAGATAGAGAAAAACTCTTCCAAGAAAAATAAAAATTACAAAATAAAGATGATAGAGGAGGAGATGCCTATAAATATGCCTTTGTAATGGAATATATAGGACATTATAGAAGATTAGAGGGGATCATTAAGAAAACTGGCACTTATTGTTGAAGGACCCTGTGCTAAGAAAAACATTACCTAATAGACTGACTTTTATCTACAGGCGAGCACCAAATCAAAAAAATAAACTAACAAGGAGTACAGTAAATACAGATAATCCACACCCTATAAGAAATAACCTAACAAGGAGTGCATTAACTACAGAGAGTCCACACCCTATAAGAAATAACCTAACAAGGAGTGCAGTAACTACAGAGACTCCACAGCCTATAAGAAATAAACTAAGGAGTGCATTATCTACAGAGAGTCCACAGCCTATAAGAAATAAATTAACAAGGAGTGCAGTAACTACAGAGAGTCCACAGCCTATAAGAAATAAATTAACAAGGAGTGCAGTAACTACAGAGAGTCCACAGCCTATAAGAAATAAATTAACAAGGAGTGCAGTAACTACAGAGAGTCCACAGCTTATAAGAAATAAACTAACAAGGAGTGCATTCACTACAGAGAGTCCACACCCTATAAGAAATAAACTAACAAGGAGTGCATTCACTACAGAGAGTCGACACCCTATAAGATATAAACGAACAAGGAGTGCATTCACTACAGAGAGTCCACAGCCTATAAGAAATAAACTAACAAGGAGTGCATTAACTACAGAGAGTCCACACCCTATAAGAAATAAACTAACAAGGAGTGCATTAATTACAGAGAGTCCACAGCCTCTAAGAAATAAACTAACAAGGAGTGCAGTAAAAACAGAGACTCCACACCCTGTAAGAAATAAACAAGGAGTGCATTAACTACAGAGAGTCCACAGCCTATAAGAAATAAACTAACAAGGAGTGCATTAATTACAGAGAGTCCACAGCATATAAGAAATAAACTAACAAGGAGTGCATTAAATACAGAGAGTCCACACCCTATAAGAAGAAAAATAACAAGGAGTGCATTAACTACAGAGAGTCCACAGCCTATAAGAAATAAACTAACAAGGAGTGCATTCACTACAGAGAGTCCACACTCTATAACAAATAACCTAACAAGGAGTGCATTAAATACAGAGAGTCCACACCCTATAAGAAATAACCTAACAAGGAGTGCAGTAACTACAGAGACTCCACAGCCTATAAGAAAAAAAACTAACAAGGAGTGCATTAACTACAGAGAGTCCACAGCCTATAAGAAATAACCTAACAAGGAGTGCAGTAACTACAGAGACTCCACAGCCTATAAGAAATAAACTAACAAGGAGTGCATTAACTACAGAGAGTCCACAGCCTATAAGAAATAAATTAACAAGGAGTGCAGTAACTACAGAGAGTCCACAGCCTATAAGAAATAAATTAACAAGGAGTGCAGTAACTACAGAGAGTCCACAGCCTATAAGAAATAAATTAACAAGGAGTGCAGTAACTACAGAGAGTCCACAGCTTATAAGAAATAAACTAACAAGGAGTGCATTCACTACAGAGAGTCCACACCCTATAAGAAATAAACTAACAAGGAGTGCATTCACTACAGAGAGTCGACACCCTATAAGATATAAACGAACAAGGAGTGCATTCACAACAGAGAGTCCACAGCCTATAAGAAATAAACTAACAAGGAGTGCATTAACTACAGAGAGTCCACACCCTATAAGAAATAAACTAACAAGGAGTGCATTAATTACAGAGAGTCCACAGCCTCTAAGAAATAAACTAACAAGGAGTGCAGTAAATACAGAGACTCCACACCCTGTAAGAAATAAACAAGGAGTGCATTAACTACAGAGAGTCCACAGCCTATAAGAAATAAACTAACAAGGAGTGCATTAATTACAGAGAGTCCACAGCATATAAGAAATAAACTAACAAGGAGTGCATTAAATACAGAGAGTCCACACCCTATAAGAAGAAAAATAACAAGGAGTGCATTAACTACAGAGAGTCCACAGCCTATAAGAAATAAACTAACAAGGAGTGCATTCACTACAGAGAGTCCACACTCTATAACAAATAACCTAACAAGGAGTGCATTAAATACAGAGAGTCCACACCCTATAAGAAATAACCTAACAAGGAGTGCAGTAACTACAGAGACTCCACAGCCTATAAGAAAAAAAACTAACAAGGAGTGCATTAACTACAGAGAGTCCACAGCCTATAAGAAATAAATTAACAAGGAGTGCAGTAACTACAGAGAGTCCACAGCCTATAAGAAATAAATTAACAAGGAGAGCATTCACTACAGAGAGTCCACACCCTATAAGAAATAAACTAACAAGGAGTACATTCACTACAGAGAGTCGACACCCTATAAGATATAAACGAACAAGGAGTGCATTCACTACAGAGAGTCCACAGCCTATAAGAAATAAACTAACAAGGAGTGCATTAACTACAGAGAGTCCACACCCTATAAGAAATAAACTAACAAGGAGTGCATTAACTACAGAGAGTCCACACCCTATAAGAAATAAACTAACAAGGAGTGCAGTAAATACAGAGATTCCACACCCTGTAAGAAATAAACAAGGAGTGCATTAACTACAGAGAGTCCACAGCCTATAAGAAATAAACTAACAAGGAGTGCATTAATTACAGAGAGTCCACAGCATATAAGAAATAAACTAACAAGGAGTGCATTAAATACAGAGAGTCCACACCCTATAAGAAATAAACTAACAAGGAGTGCATTAACTACAGAGTCCACAGCCTATAAGAAATAAACTAACAAGGAGTGCATTCACTACAGAGAGTCCACACCCTATAAGATATAAACTAACAAGGAGTGCATTAACTACAGAGAGTCCACAGCCTATAAGAAATAAACTAACAAGGAATGCAATAACTACAGAGAGTCCACACCCTATAAAAAATAAACTAACAAGGAGTGCATTAAATACAGAGAGTCCACACCCTATAAGAAATAAACAAGGAGTGCATTAAATACAGAGCGTCCACACAGTGTAGTTAATGCACTCCTTGTTAGATTATTTCTTATAGAGAGTCCACAGCCTATAAGATATAAACTAATAAGGAGTGCATTAACTACAGAGAGTCCACAGCCTATAAGAAATAAACTAACAAGGAGTGCATTCACTACAGAGAGTCCACACCCTATAAGATATAAACTAACAAGGAGTGCATTAACTACAGAGAGTCCACACCCTATAAGAAATAAAATAACAAGGAGTGCAGTAAATACAGAGAATCCACACCCTGTAAGAAATAAACAAGGAGTGCATTAATTACAGAGAGTCCACAGCCTATAAGAAATAAACTAAGAAGGAGTGCAGTAAATACAGAGAATCCACACCATGTAAGAAATAAATAAGGAGTGCATTAACTACAGAGAGTCCACAGCCTATAAGAAATAAACTAACAAGGAGTGCATTAATTACAGAGTCCACAGCATATAAGAAATAAACTAACAAGGAGTGCATTAAATACAGAGAGTCCACAGCCTATAAGAAATAAACAAGGAGTGCATTAAATACAGAGAGTCCACAGCCTATAAGAAATAAACTAACAAGGAGTGCATTCACTACAGAGAGTCCACACCCTATAAGATATAAACGAACAAGGAGTGCATTAACTACAGAGAGTCCACAGCCTATAAGAAATAAACTAACAAGGAGTGCAATAACTACAGAGAGTCCACACCCTATAAAAAATAAACTAACAAGGAGTTCATTAAATACAGAGAGTCCACACCCTTTAAGAAATAAACAAGGAGTGCATTAAATACAGAGAGTCCACACAGTGTAGTTAATGCACTCCTTGTTTATTTTATTTCTTATAGAGAGTCCACAGCCTATAAGATATAAACTAACAAGGAGTGCATTAACTACAGAGAGTCCACAGCCTATAAGAAATAAACTAACAAGGAGTACATTAACTACAGAGAATCCACACCCTATAAGAAATAAACAAGGAGTGCATTAACTACAGAGAGTCCACACCCTATAAGAAATAAACTAATAAGGAGTGCATTAAATACAGAGAGTCCACACCCTATAAGAAATAAACAAAGAGTGCATTAACTACATAGAGTAAACACCCTATAAGAAATAAACAAGGAGTGCATTAACTACAGAGAGTCCACACCCTATAACAAATAACCTAATAAGTAGTGCATTAAATACAGAGAGTCCACACCCTATAAGAAATAAACTAACAAGGAGTGCATTAACTACAGAGAGTCCACACCCTATAAGAAATAAACTAACAAGGAGTACATTAACTACAGAGAATCCACCCCCTATAAGAAATAATCAAGGAGTGCATTAACTACAGAGAGTCCACACCCTATAAGAATTAAACTAATAAGGAGTGCATTAACTACAGAGAGTCCACACCCTATAAGAAGTAAACTAATAAGGAGTGCATTAACTACAGAGAGTCCACACCCTATAAGAAATAAACTAACAAGGAGTGCATTAACTACAGAGAGTCCACACCCTATAAGATATAAACTAACAATGAGTGCATTAAATATGGATAATCCACACCCTATAACAAATAACCTAATAAGGAGTGCATTAAATACAGAGAG
Source organism: Taudactylus pleione (assembly GCA_031769625.1). Classification (NCBI taxonomy): domain Eukaryota; kingdom Metazoa; phylum Chordata; class Amphibia; order Anura; family Myobatrachidae; genus Taudactylus; species Taudactylus pleione. Next base: position 696,915 of record JAUIMM010001449.1, read on the forward strand.
TCCACACCCTATAAGAAATAAACAAGGAGTGCATTAACTATATAGAGTCCACACCCTATAAGAAATAACCTAATAAGGAGTGCATTAAATACAGAGAGTCCACACCCTATAAGAAGTAAACTAATAAGGAGTGCATTAACTACAGAGAGTCCACACCCTATAAGAAATAAACTAACAAAGAGTACATTAACTACAGAGAATCCACACCCTATAAGAAATAAACAAGGAGTGCATTAACTACAGAGAGTCCACACCCTATAAGAAATAAACTAACAAGGAGTGCATTAACTACAGAGAGTCCACACCCTATAAGAAGTAAACTAATAAGGAGTGCATTAACTACAGAGAGTCCACACCCTATAAGAAATAAACTAACAAGGAGTGCATTAACTATAGAGGGTCCACACCCTATAAGATATAAACTAACAAGCAGTGCATTAAATATGGATAATCCACACCCTATAACAAATAACCTAATAAGGAGTGCATTAAATACAGAGAGTCCACACCCTATAAGAAATAAACAAGGAGTGCACTACCTATATAGAGTCCACACCCTATAAGAAATAACCTAATAAGGAGTGCATTAAATACAGAGAGTCCACACCCTATAAGAAATAAACAAGGAGTGCATTAAATACAGATAAACCACACCCTATAAGAAATAAACTAACAAGGAGTGCATTAACTACAGAGAGTCCACAGCCTATAAGATATAAACTAACAAGGAGTGCATAAACTACAGAGAGTCTACACCCTATAAGAAATAACCTAATAAGGAGTGAATTAAATACAGAGAGTCCACACCCTATAAGAAATAAACAAGGAGTGCATTAAATACAGATAAACCACACCCTATAAGAAATAACCTAACAAGGAGTGCAGTAAATACAGAGAATCCACACCTTATAAGAAATAACCTAGCAAGGAGTGCATTAAATACAGAGAGTCCACACCCTATAAGAAATAAACAAGGAGTGCATTAACTATAGAGAGTCCACACCCTATAAGAAATAACTTAACAAGGAGTGCAGTAAATACAGAGAATCCACACCTTATAAGAAATAGCCTAATAAGGAGTGCATTAAATACAGATAAACCACACCCTATAAGAAATAAACTAACAAGGAGTGCATTAAATACAGATAAACCACACCCTATAAGATAAAAAGGCTTCTTCCACTGTGGAAATTGTGTTGCGTGTAAGGAGATAAAAACAGAAAAATCCAAATATGTTGATTGTAAGATTGAAGATAACACGTACAAATTAAATAATTTTATGACATGCAACACAACTAACATGGTATACTTAATCGAGCGCAGTTGTCACCTCATCTATATAGGGAGAACCAGTAGAGCCCTCAAGAAGAGATTGGGGGAACACCTCCATGATATCAGAAAGGGCATTATGACACACTAAACAGGTGCACAACTGCTCCACAAGGGATATGGTACGATTCATGGCCATTGGCAATATCAAAAGTACATGGAGGGATAGGAATATAGAGAAAAGATTGGCCAAAAGCGAGAAGCACTGAATTTTTACATTAAAAAGACTTTTCCCCAAGGGGCTCAATTCAGACTTTGAAATTAAATAGTTTCTATAAATAATACTTACCCTCTCCCCTCCCCTCCCCTCTCCCCTCCCCCTTTTCTTGAACTGTCTAGCAAATCATAATTTTACTTAAAAAACAAAACCTTTTAAAAAAGCTCTTATATGTTGATGTTCTTATGTGAATTTTATGTCTATACTCATTATAATATTAACCAGAGATAAGCACTAGTCACTTCTATGCAGCTATTTATCCTTTATAATTATGATCTATTGGTCACTATATGTCTTCGCGATATCTAAGTCCATCCATATGCAGTATTCACATTATGATTCAAAAGTTGATTACTGGGCATTAATTACAATTTTTGCCCCTACATAAATGGTGAGATTGAAAATTCTGTGGTAATCTACCACATCTAAGATGGCCTCTGAATGGAGTGGAGAAAATCATGTTCCATACAACCACTGGAGAGCCATCCACAAGTTGGCCACCAAAATTGGAAGTACGAGCATTCCGGGATGCGTTCCAAGGAGAGGAAGTGGCAGAGCACTGGAAGTAGTATGATCCAGCTGGCCACAGCACAGAAGAGGGACTCTGCATGGCACAGCAATATGTGATCAAGGGAAAGAGACTGATGTGCTGAGTTAGTTAGTATTATACCAAAGCATGAAGATCATGAAATCAGAAGTAGATCGTGACGCACTTCCGGTCCGTGCAACGCTATCTTTAGATGAAACTAACATTGTACTTAACTTTTTGTTTTTGAAGCATTAATTAAACTAAGGTTTTTTAGAATTCGTTATGGACCATCGCAATAGAGATTAGTAGTAATAATCAGTCGCAATCACTGGGAGAGTCCTGCGACCTATGACCCGGAAGTATTTGGAATAGAGGGTAATTAAGATGAGTCCTGGAGGAAGGTAGGCAAGCTACCGAAATGCATTGGTATGTTGTGACAGGATCATCTACCCAGGAGGAATATATACAGGACACCCCTTGATAAGGATCTGAAGGAGAGGTTATCTGGAGACCTCCACCTTTACATCTACAGGCCCTTATATGAAGAACTTCTGGTAATACCCCAATTTTTAATGGAAATGAGAGGCAGCAGCCCCCATACAAGAATGTGCTTGTGTATATATTTCTAGGGATGTGCAGGCTCAGATTAGTTCAGATTTTTCCCGCCAAAAAAAAGGTCTCAGAAAGAGGCAACAAAACGTAATTTTTCATGGGCTTTTGTCCAGTAATCATGATGTTTGTCCATGAAAGATGGTGTTTTGCCTCTTTCTAAGACCCGATTTTTGGCGGGAAAAATCCAAATTTGGCGGGAAAGTCCGAACTAATCCGTGCCTGCACATCCCTAAATATTTATGTGTATATATTTCATGTTTGAATTTGGATATTTTGTGTATTGCATAATATATATAATATATATATATATATATATATATATATATATGAGTTGTGTTGTGGAAAACACATTATTTACTCTGGACAGTTGAAATAAATTTGTCATTTTACTATATCACACTATGGGCCTCAGTCACTGTGTATGATAAATGGTGCTCCAGCCAATTAGCTCCCAACTTTCATCTGCTAGAAAAGTGACAGTTGGAAGCTGATTGACTGGAGCACCATTTATCATACACAGTGACATTTATCACTCATTTTGGTGATAACACTTGTTAGTAAATCGGGGCCAAACTATGTCTTGTACGATGTTTAAGTTTTTCTTATAAACTAAAGTACCATCGCTCGGAAACTGACAGTTATAATCGGGACAGAAAAACTTTTGCTATCGGCGCTAACAATAATATACTACAAATCTATATATGTGTGCAGCAAATAAAACAAAGGGGATTTTGTCATGATTTGATCAAAGCATTTAAGCCTGCAGCCCAGCATCAAGGGACCCCATTTTTCTGCAGATCCCTAACACTAGCATATATGCCCAGCACATCATTACATTGCAGTTAAATGTACTCACCTCCTAGATACAGAGGGACACATCTATACAGGGCTGGCTGTTAGCCACACCCAACTAGACTTAAATGCTTTGATCAAATCATGACAAAATCCCCTTTGTTTTATTTGCTGCACACATATATAGATTTGTAGTATATTATTGTTAGCGCCGATAGCAAAAGTTTTTCTGTTTTGTATACATATATGGCATTAATATTGCCATGCTGCTGGTACCGTGTATGATATGGGTAAAACCGAGCGCGGGCATATTTCTTTTCTGTTTAATTATAATCGGGACCCCAACATTAATACAGTTAGGAAGTAGTTAATTAATTATTTTCTTTGTTAGCACCGTGGGCACTTGGATTACTTAGCTAAACGTGTCCAAGAATTTAAGGGTGATACTTCTTACTATGTTTACTGTTTTTATAAAATATGATGTCCACAGCCTCATGAATCAGTATTGATAATATGCCCGGATAACTGGGTTAGTAAAAGCATGCAATGGTAGTAACTGTTAGTTAGTCATCTGTACTGCTGTTAGCGGCAAGCAGTCTGCGTTATCTGCTTTATTACTGGCCAGGAAAAGTGTGTTAAAAAATCCAATGTGCTAATTATTGCACTCGTAGGTAGGATAACAGTAGTATCTCCCGGCACCTGGTGCTTTTCCAAAAAATTGTAACCTTATCTGGAGTATCCTTACTGTCAATCATTCAGAAGATCTGCCTAAGAGTGATAAGAGGTTCTCAGGGCACCCACCCAACAAACACACACTTATACAAGGAACCAGAACCTCAGCCTCACATCATGATTAAACAGTGTAATAAGAGGTCCATAGGTTACCTCATAAATAAATACTATAATAGGAAACATCATAACATCAACTTTACAATACTATAAAAATAGGTAATATGAGGCTCTCTGTGGCACCCACCCAAAAAACACACACTCTCTATAAGGAGAAATCAGAGCATCAGTCTCACATCAATATCACACTTTGGCCCTGATTCAGAGACGGACGCTCTGACCAGAGCGCTCGCTCTGAATCAGGGCCCATCTCCATAATTATGGAGCGTCCTCCTGGACGCTCGTATAGCTGTGGGTCACCACCCACAGCCTATACGAGCGTGCAGGTTGATAGTCGCGATGGTCTTGACCATCGCGACCATCGCCACTGCGAGCCAAAGCCTGCGGTTGAGTTTCTCAACCGCAAGGCCCGGAGTGATTTTGGCTCTATCAGAGCCAAAATCACTCCCACTGACATCACTAGTGATGTCAGTGGGGCCGGCTTCTGACGGTAGGCGTTCCCTTGGGAACGCCCCCGTCTGGGAGGCACGCCCCCGGCACGCCCACCAAAGAGGGCATGCTGTCAATCAACATCGACAGCACGCCCCCTTTGATCAGACACAACGAGCGAAGGAAAGTCCTTCGCTCGTCGCGTCTCGCGCATGTGCACCATTGACCCACTTGCGAGCGGACAGCCACTCGCGAGTGGGTCTGAATCAGGCCCTTAGTTGGTTGGATATCCTGAGAATCTCTTATTACTCAGTGTGATATTGATGTGAGACTGATGCTCTGATTTCTCCTTATAGAGTATGTGTTAGTTGGTTGAAGATCCTGAGAACCTCTTATTACTAACACATACTCTATAAGGAGAAATCAGAGCATCAGTCTCATATCAATATCACACTGAGTAATAAGAGGTTCTCAGGGCACCTAACCAAGTAACACATACTCTAATACAAGTAACAAGAACTTCAGATTTACACACCGAGTAAGAAGAGGCCCTCAGGGCATCCACCCAAAAAGCACACACTAATAAGAGGCATCAGCCTCACATTTTCCCTTTAGAATGTAAGCTCTTACGAGCAGGCCCCTGTACTTCTCCTTACTTTACTTTCATCTACTTCTTACTCCCCACTAGGGCCCCTAACACTTGGCTGCTTTTGCTCTGTTTCTTATCTGGGTGTTATAGTCGCCAATGTAGCAATATATATTATCCATGTCCTTGCCTGGTATTGTACTGTAAGTCACTGGTCACCTATTTGTTAATGTACTATTTAAGGTGCTGCAGAACACGTTTGGCACCATATAAATACACAATAATAATAATAATAATAGTCATGATGTTACACATCGGGGTCTGGGTTCTTATTACTGGGTTCAGTGGTGTCACCTTACTGCCATCTGTGTTCCTGTTGGCTGCCTGCAGCATTCATGAGACCTGTGGTCACTCATCTGTAACATGCAGTTCCTGCTGTTCTGCATCATCTGCCATCTTGTACAGTATCACATGATCCGCTCTGACAAACCATTCTCCAGCAACTCCAGTCACATGATTCATGCAGCATATCAGTTCTAGGGATATATTATTTTAAGCAAGAAGTGCTGACTGCTCAAAGCCAGAACAACAGTACCCTAACCCCTGGTTTAGTATCTGCACCAGTATTGCTTTACAGCATTCAGCTTCAGTGCTATCCAGAAAAACTGCTCCAGTATTGTTTCACAGCTGTCACGGTCCGCTGAAGTACCACTCTCCCACCAATGGTGCTGCTCTCTCCAGTTGTGCTGCTCCAATGTGTTGCAGCCAGTTCCATATGATGTTCTGTGACCATGCAAACCTATGTTACTTATCTGACACAGCAGCTATGGGCTGCACCTGTGACTGATTTTTATACTGCTCCACAGTACTTTCTGGGACAAATCATCGTGTCAGAATCACTGTGTCAGGTTCCTCATGTCTGTTCCGGTGCTTCATTTGGTGATCTTGGGCTCCTGGCTGTGGGAGCTTCTACAAGTTTTTCAGACTCCCATGTTTACCCGCATTTACCAAGTGCATTCTACTATGGTTCCAGACTGCTGTTTATCTGCATTTACCAAGTGTTTTTACCAAGTACATTCTGCTGTTTTTCCAGACTCCTGGTTAACTGCATTTGCCAGTGCTATCTGGAAAACCTGCATCATACAGTACTTATAGAAGAAGGTAGGCATCTGTTGGAAGGAGAATGTTTCTCAATCACTGTCTATACAGACCACAACAATCTGCTCTATCTCAAATCTGCATATTGCATGAATCCTCATCAGGCTTAGTGATACCTGTTCTCATGCTTTGACTCCAAATATCTTTCCGGGACACAGAACTGCAAATCAGATGCTTCTCTTGATTTCTGACTGAGTAAGTTGATCCCTAATTCTATGAGAACATCTCATCTTAAATCCACAGTGTGTGGCAGTGATCACTTAGATCTCAACCCTTCATTATGGGAAGATATTCATCCCTTTGAAATGAATGAAAGAAATGCTTCAGTAGGCACACTCCTCCCCATTGCCAGACATGCTGGAGCTTCTAATACCCAGAAGTTTAAACCTCCAGGACTACTGATGCCCCATAGTCAAGGAAGATGTGGTGCAATTCATTGCATGCATGTTCCAAATGCACACAACATAAGACATCCAGGCGGTCTCCAGCAAGACAATCACTACTTTAGTCCATTCCGAGTAATCCCTGGACCCAAATATCCATGGATTTCATAGCTGATCTACCTCCTTCTATCAAGAAAATCACCATCTAGTCTAGTTCATATAGTAGTAGATCAGTTTGTACCGCTTTGAGGACTTGGTTCAGACCAGTTTTGGCACAGCTATTCATCAGGGAAATCTTCCACCTCCATGGGTGCTGTATCAAGATTGTGTCGGAGATCAGTTTGTTGCCAAATTTTGGTGCTATCTTTGCGAAGATTTACAAGTAAAATTTTATTTCTCCAAGTACCATCTGCATTTTAATGGCCAGACTGAGGAGGTCAATCAAGACTTGGAGACTGTCCTCCATCTGTATAAATATCATTCAATGGATGACTGGTCTGACCTGCTTCCAGAATCACCCACAATAACCTTTATCATGATTCCTCTGCATCTACTCTGTTTCATACAGCATATGTACTACAACATCAACTATCTTCATTCACTCTACTGCCATCAGCCTCTGTGCCAGGCTCTGTGCCAGCCTCTGTGCCAGCCTCTGAATCTTTCCTCTGAAACTTTTCCAAGAACCAGCAAAAGATAATTACCTCTCATTGAATGCTATAAATAACAGACAAGAAGCAGAGAGCTACAGTATCCCAAATGTATAACCTGAGGACAGAGTCTGGTTGTCCACACATAACCTTCAGATACTTTGCACCTTGCTGGGCCATTCAGTATCTCTTGGGTGATTAATCTCATTTAATACAAGTTCCAGTTGTCTCCCTAACTCTGGATGCCCAATTTCTTTCATATCTGCCCCTGAAATCCTTAGTGGTTAACTGCTTTTGCTCTCCCAATCAGGGCTCTCCAAAAATTCAGACCTCATAGACTGGAAAGAATATGGCATTGAGGAGAGAGTTTCGGTCAATGCTTCCAATGTGCCTGCACTAGGAATGGTCTGAAAATTCTACCTTCTGGTTCCTGCAAAGCCACAAGCCAAGTGTCCAGGGGAAAATAATAAAAGGGGGTTCTGCAACACATTGGTGTCTAGGTCCCCATTACAGGGTCTGGAGGTGTTACCTTACTGCCATCTGTGTGTGTCCTCACTGGCTGCTTGCAGCATCTTTGAGACTTGTGGTCACTCATCTGTAATATAGAGTTCCTGCTGTTCTGCATCAGGGGGACTGATATTTTAGATTAGGGGTAGCCTACCTCGGTCCTTGTGAGCTACCAACAGTTCATGTTTCCAGACCACCTAGCAGGTGCACAGTTGTACTCATTACTATATAACACATTTGAAAAGATCCACAGGTGGAGCTAATTCTATCACTTGTGGTTCTGTGAGGAGACTTGCAAAACACGCACCATTGGTAGCTCTTGAGGACCAGAGTTGGCTACCATTGTTTTAGAGTATACTGTATCACATGATCCGATCTGACAAATCATGCTACATAAATTCTGGTCATATTTCACCAGCCTATCAATTCTAAGGGCTCCCTAATTAAACCAGGAACTGCTGACTGTGCATGGCTAGAACAACATCTCTTTCTGAGAATTGGTACTCTGGCTCCTTATTCAGTATCTGCTTCAATATTGTAGTTAGCTTTAATGCATCCAAAAAACCTGCTCCAGTACTGTTTCACAGGTATCTGCTCCAGTGCTATCCAGAATACCGGCCCCAGTATTGCTTTGCAGCATTCTACTCCAGTGGTGTCCAGAAAACCTGCGCCAGTATTTCTTCTCAGAAGTCTACTCTTGTGCTATCTGGAAAACCTGACCCAGTATTGGTCCACAGCATTCATCTCCAATGCTATCTAGAAAACCTGCTTAAGTATTATTTCACAGCATAATTCATTGCAGTCTGCTGCAATTGTGCTTGTGACACCAAGTTCTAATTCAGTGCTGTGTGATTCTAAACATTCTACATTATTCTGCAGCCATAGGTCCTGCTAACCTGCATTTATTCTCAATATCATTCTCCAGTAGAAGTTGTCTGCTGCTAGTATACTTGCATGAGGAAAAGCACTTGTGACCAGATGGCTTCCAGACTGGACTCCCAATCAGAGGTTGGGGTTTCGATCCCCACTTGACCTTGGGGTATCAGGGATTCCCGCTTACCATCGGTCACCACCTGTCACTGACTCTGCCCACTGCACCATGGGAGTATAACCATGCTGCCACCCCCGAGCTTCTCCTATCAGCACTCAGAACCGCTTATGAACACCCAGGCTCCTACCTGGAACTGCTTGCTGCTGTGTATGCGTTAACTAGCTGCGCCACACCCCTGATTGGTGTTGGCTGATTCCTCCTGATCCCTCGCAATGGACCAGGTCTGCACGGTAGCTGGCAGAGGGCTTGACTTAGAGATGCAGAGCTCCTACCCAGAGCATCCGGAGAATGGAATAGCGTTTGGCACAATTCTATTGGACGCAGGATTGAGATACAATTATTGCTCAATGGTCTTCAAAAAGACCCATCCTTCTGGATGAAGGGGAACATTAGCACACAGGAATCTTATCAAACAGCAGTTCTTCTCCTCAAAGAATTCACATGGTGGTACAATTTTACCAGGCATGAAGCCTTCTTTTATGCCACTCCAATACACATTACTACAGGGGGCTGCCCCGGGTTCCTCTTAGCCAATCAGGCTATCTCACAAAACATAAATAAACACATCTTACATTTCACAGAAATTAAATCAATTTCCTTGATACCACCCAAAAACATTTGATTTCCTAAGCACAAACTGAGGGTCTCATTCAGACCCGCTCATGAGCGCAGGACGTCGCAAGCGGGTCGATGGTACCCAAATGCACATGCACACGACGGAGGGAGCTCCGTCGTGCGCATGCGCGAAACCCGCATAGCAACAGCCAAGCTGTCGCTCTGGGTCTCGCACCAAAGGGGGCGTGCTGTCGATGGTGAGTGACAGCACGTCCCCTTTGGTTGGCGTGCCGGGGGCGTGGCTGCCAGACGAAGGTGTTCCCATGGGAACGCCTACCGTCTGGGGCTGGCCCACTGACATCACTAGTGATGTCAGTGGGAGTGATTTTGGCTCTGATAGAGCCAAAATCACTCCAGGGCTTGCGGCAGCGAGACAGTACTGCAGGGTCTCGTCGCAAGCCCGATGGTCGTGATGGTCAAGACCATCATGGATGCTTGCATAAGCTGTGGGTGGTAACCCACAGCTATGCGAGAGTCCAAAAGGCCGCTCCAAATTTAAATAGGCCGCTCCATTTTTAGGTAGGAGGGCACTGATTCAGAGCGAGCGCTCTGATCAGAGCGTCCGGCTCTGAATCAGGCCCTGAGATAGCATATACTGTTTCTGAAAAGGTAAATATAATGCAAATTTCTATTGCATTCGTCCTTTCACATGTCTATGACTAAAACCAGTTTTTGCTTTCCGAGTCTTAACACCTTCTAAGCTCTTACACATTATATAAGCTTCTTAAACACAAACACATTTCTTTCTCCAAACTTGCTGGGTATTGTACATAGAGACACACGGGAGACCTCTGCATTGCATTTCAATGAAAGTGCTGTAAATGAAGGTTTGGTCACTACATCAGGATAATTACATATCACTAGGAGGTGGGAAGGTCTCATAACTATTTCACTTAAATGTTACAGCCTTCTAAGCAAAATAACTTATACATTCCTTATAAGTGCATAGGCTAAACATTTAAAAGTACATTTCCCCAACTGCGCACAGCACATTGAATGACATGTTCAAACACATTACGTATACATTCGTAGTGCGTGGCGCACTGCGCCTAAAGGTCCTTTGAAAAGTGGTGCCACGGCATGAGGGTTAATCCCTCCAGTACCGTGGCAGCCATTTTAATCATGTATGGTTGGCCTCCAGCCACAGCACTGTTACACCACTCAGCTTCATCCACACTCCAGCTCATACAGTAAGCAAAAAGGTCCCTGACCAAAATCAACAATCAGAAATACAAATATCAAAAATCCCCTAGTACCGTAACACAACACTGACTAACAAATGGTCATCAGGGCAGCCAATAAACAAACATACTCTAATAGGAGGAACCAGAACATCAGCCTCACATCTAAAAAATAAGAGGTCCATAGGATACCCACCCAATAAACACACATTCTAATAGGGAACCAGAATATAGGCCTCACATCATTATCACACTGAGTAAGAAAATGTCCTCAGTGCACCAAACACACTCCAAAAGGAGGAACAAGAGCATCAGTCTCAAATCACCATCACACAGAGAAACAAGAGGACCATAGGCACCTAAACTAACATGTGAGGGCACTATATTGTGGTATGATGTGTGGGTGCTACAGTGTGGTATAATGTGTGGGCATTACAGTGTGGCATATTGTGTGGGTACTACAGTGTTATAATGTGGATGCAGTACAGTGTGGTATAATATGTGGGTACTATAGTTTAGCATAATGTGGATGCACTAAAGTGTGGCATAATGTGGGGGCACTGCAATGTGGCATAATGTGGGGGCACTACAGTGTGATATAATGTGTGAGCAATACAGTGTGGTATAATGTGGGGGCACTGCAGTGTGGTATAATGTGTAGGCACTACAGTGTGACATAATGTGAGAAAGAAGTGATGAAGCTGAATCGGTGGTGGTTGGGGAATGTGTCAGTAGTTTTGCACATTTATTCATACTTTAGCTACTTAAGGAAGTTCTTTATTTATTATGTCTGACAATGGTACAGAGACGCCATGATGCAGACAGATGGCTTAAACATATCTTTGCAAATATATGCAACAAAGATCTCTGGATTTATATTACCAAGTAGAATTCAAATCTAGGGGGAGGGTTAGGCTAAGGCTGTGGGGGTGAGGGTTAGGGTTAGGCTGTGGGGGGGAGGGTTAGGCTAAGGATGTGGGGGTGAGGGTTAGGGTTAGGCTGTGGGGGTGAGAGTTAAGCTAAGGCTGTGAGGGTGAGGGTTAGGGTTAGGCTGTGGGGGTGAGGGTTAGGCTAAGGCTGGGTAAGTGAGGGTTAGGGTTAGGCTGTGGGGGTGAGGGTTAGGCTAAGGCTGTGAGGGTGAGGGTTAGGGTTAGGCTATGGGGGTGAGGGTTAGGGTGAGGCTGTGGGGGTGAGGGTTAGGGTTAGGCTATGGGGCTGAGGGTTAGGCTAAGGCTGTTGGGGTGAGGGATAGGCTACGGGGGTTAGGGTTAGGCTGTGGGGGTGAGGGTTAGGCTAAGGCTGTGGGGGTGACGGTTAGGCTAAGGCTGTGGGGGTGAGGGTTAGTCTAAGGCTGTGGTGGTGAGGGTTAGGCTAAGGCTGTGGGGGTGAGGGTTAGGCTAAGGCTGTGGGGGTGAGGGTTAGGCTGTGGAGGGTGAGGGTTAGGGTTAGGCTGTGGGGGTGAGGGTTAGGCTAAGTCTTTGGGGGTGAGGGTTAGGGTTAGGCTGTGGGGTTGAGGGTTAGGCTAAGTCTTTGGGGGTGAGGGTTAGGGTTAGGCTGTGGGGTTGAGGGTTAGGCTAATGCTATGGGGGTTAGGGTTAGGCTGTGGGGGTGAAGGTTAGGGTTAGGCTGTGGGGGTGAAGATTAGGGTTAAACTATGGGGGTGAGGGTTAGGCTAAGGCTGTTAGTATGAGGGTTAGGGTTAGGCTGTGGGTGTGAGGGTTAGGGTGTGGGGGTGAGGGGTAGGCAAAGGCTGTGGGGGTGAGGGTTAGGGTTAGGCTGTGTGGGGGAGGGTTAGGCTAAGGATGTGGGGGTGAGGGTTAGGGTTAGGCTGTGGGGGTTAGGGTTAGGATAAGTTTGTGGGGGTGAGGGTTAGGGTTAGGCTGTGGGGGTGAGGGTTAGGCTAAGGCTGTGGGGGTGAGGGTTATGATAAGTGCTAGGGTTAGGCTGTTGGGGGATGGTTAGGCTAAGGCTGTGGAACAGGAGGGTTAGGGATAGGCTATGGGGGTGAGGGTTAGGATGTGGGGGCAAAGGTTAGGGTTATGCTGTGGGGGTGATGGTTAAGCCAAGGCTGTGGAAGAACAGGAGGGTTAGGTTTAGCCTGCAGTGTGGGGTTAGGTTAGGATTAGTGGTAGGGGTAGGTTTAGTGTTAGGATACTTACCTGTGGGTATCAGCATTGTCACTTAGTTGGGATTCCAGCATCAGAATTATTAGTGCCTGCATCCAGTACAGAACCCTATTAATGTATATAATATTATGCTATTATCATGTGGCCAAACAGTATTCAATTAGATGCCTTGATGTGGCTCGCTGCTTAAACATATCTTTGCAAATTTATGCAACAAAGATCTCTGGATTTCTATAATCATGTAGAATAGAAATCTTATTTCTGGTGTATTGCAGTGTGCTGGGGCTTGGGACATTTTTTTCTTATTTCCTAAACTCCTGTAATTTACAGCAGAAGGTGTATAAAAGCCCATTCTGCAGTTGCGATTGGTCATGATGGTTGAAGGCACCGTCCAGCTGAGTAAGCCTCATGGTAGGCAGACTGGCCAGCTTGTGAGGCCAGGAAACTGCATCGATGGATGCAGCCCCTGACCTTGCCACTGCCAGAAAATGGGGCAGACACAATACCTTTTATGAGAACACCATCCAACCCCACCCCTCAAATGCCTCACCCTGCCAATCTGGCAGTGGCATAGCAATTACACAGGACCAATTCTGCACATTTGAGTCTTGAGCACACAGAGGTTCCATTTATGTACAATGCTGATCTGCCCCAGAAAATCAAATAGGCAGCGGGATGGCAGATCCCAAAGGATGGGTGCTGTTGTAGTGGGATGTAGTCAGGAAGCCGGCAGTGAGATGGTGTACAGTACACAATACAGCAGAGGGATCTGAAAAGATCCATCCCTGCTGTCTCCTCTTACCTTCTAGCAGTCCCTACTGGCTCCCTGAGCTCTCCTCCTGTGAGCTGTGGCAAAGGGAGAGGGCACAGCAGCGCCAGAAGGGATTGGCGCTGCGGGCTGCATGATCTGAGCAGGGTACACAGACTTCCATGGCAGCTACAGCCCTGCAGAGGCAGGGGGCCAGGGCTCAGGCATCGGGGACATCGTGGGCTGAGTGGAGGGGTGAGGAGGTGAGCATGCGAGAGGCCAGGTCTTAGGTAGTGGGGATATCTGTGGCTGAGTGGAGGAGACGAGTGTGCGGGGGGTTGACTCTGCCGGATTCTCTCCTATCTCTACACAGGCTGCTAAGAGTGAAGGCAGCATGAGAGAAATGCCCTTTTTCCAAAAAGCTGTCTCCGCAAAAGGAGCAGATTCTGTAAGTGATAAGACATGATGAATGCCTCCAATACAAGGATGGAACTCACTACGGAAATGTTTCTCTTCATGAAATGGGCCCTCTATCAGGGAGGAAAATGATTAAGAGTCAATTTCCGCAAGGTTGCGCTTTAGTGATCTGGCCTTAGGAGGCAAATGTGAAAAGGGAGAAAGGAATAAGTTGAAAGAGAGAAGATAATGGTCAGAGAGAGGGAACTGGGTTGGTGAAATCAGAAATATCAGATTGGTGAGTGAAGACTAGATCATACGACTGCCTAATCACATGGGTGGGTGAGGAGCCCATTGCGATAGACCAATGATGATGTTCAGGAGGCAGAGTGGTCAGCAGGTACATTAATAGGGATAATAAAGTCATCTAAGATGATGGCGGGCAGGTCACAAGAGAAGAAGTGGGGGAGCCAAGAAGTAAAGTTGTCCAGGAATTTGGAGTGTGGGTTAGGGGGATGATAGGTGACAGCTACACAAAGATAAACAGGTTAGAAGAGGTGAATAGCATGTACCTCATATGTAGAGAATGAAAGGGATGGGAGAGGTAAAGAGAGTGTAGAGATGGTGAGGGCTCTTGAGCAAGAAAAGGAAACTGCAGATGGTGGGTAAGAAGGTGGTTTAGAATGATGCAAATGAAAGTGAGGGGAGGTGACAGACACAGGCAGGAGTAATGGGGCTTAGCAGTGGGGTAGCAAGGCCATGGAGGGAGGGAGGTGACAAGTAGAGGCAGGAGGGAGTGGGGCTTAGTGGTAGGGTAGCAAGGCCATGGAGGGAGGTGACAGGCAGAGACAGGAGGGAATGGGGCTTAGTGGTGGGATAGCAATACCAAGGAGTGAGGGAGGTGACAGGTAGAGACAGGAGTGAGTGTGGCTTAGTGGTGGGATAGCAAGGCCATGGAGGGAGGTAACAGGCACAGACAGGAGGGAGTGGGGCTTAGTAGTGGGATAGCAAGGCCATGGAGGGAGGTAACAGGCAGAGACAGGATTAAGCAAAGCTTAGTGATAGGGTAGCAAGGCCATGGAGGGAGATGACAGGCAGAGACAGGAGGGAATGGGGCTAAGTGGTGGGATAGCAAGGCCAAGGAGGGAGAGAGGTGTCAGGTAGAGACCGGAGGGAGTGGGGCTTAGCAGTGGGGTAGCAAGGCCATGGAGGGAGGGAGGTAACAGGTAGAGACAGGAGGGAGTGGGGCTTAGTGGTGGGGAAGGAAGGCCATGGAAGGAGGTGACAGGCAGAGACAGGAGGGAGTGGGGCTTAGTGGTAGGGTAGCAAGGCCATGGAGGGAGATGACAGGCAGACAGGAGGAAATGGGGCTTAGTTTTGGGGTAACAAGGCCATGGAGGGAGGGAGGTGACAGGCAGAGACAGGAGGGAATAGGGCTTAGTGGTGGGGTAACAAGGCCATGGAGGGAGGGAGGTGACAGGCAGAACCAGGAGGGAATGGGGCTTAGTGGTGGGGTAGCAGGGCAATGGAGGGAGGTGACAGGCAGAACCAGGAGGGAAAGGGGCTTAGTGGTGGTGTAACAAGGCCATGGAGGGAGGGAGGGAGGTGAATGGCAGAACCAGGAGGGAATGGGGCTTAGTGGTGGTTTAACAAGGTCATGGAGGGAGGGAGATGGCAGGCAGAAGCATTAGGTAATGGGGCTTAGTGGTGGGGTAACAAGGCCATGGAGGGAGGGAGGTGGCAGGCAGAGACAGGAGGGAATGGGGCTTAGTGATGGGGTAACCAGACTATGGAGGGAGGGAGGTGACAGGCAGAACCAGGAGGGTATGGGGCTTAGTGGTGGGATAGCAAAGCCATGGAGGGAGGGAGGTGACAGGCAGAGACAGGAGGGAATGGGGCTTAGTGGTGGGATACCAAGGTTATGGAAGGAGGGAGATGACAGGCAGAGACAGGAGGTAGTGGGGCTTAGTGGTGAGGTAACAAGGCCATGGAGGGAGGGAGGTGACAGGCAGAGACAGGAGGGAATGGGGATTATTGGTGGGATAGCAAGGCCATGGAGGGAGGGTGGTGACAGGCAGAGACAGGAGGGAATAGGGCTTAGTGGTGGGGTAACAAGGCCATGGAGGGAGGGAGGTGACAGGCAGCACCAGGAGGGAATGGGGCTTAGTGGTGGGGTAGCAGGGCAATGGATGGAGGGAGGAGACAGGCAGAACCAGGAGGGAAAGGCGCTTAGTGGTGGTGTAACCAGGCCATGGAGGGAGGGAGGTGACAGGCAGAACCAGGAGGGAAAGGGGCTTAGTGGTGGTTTAACAAGGTCATGGAGGGTGGGAGATGGCAGGCAGAAATAGGAGGTAATGGTGCTTAGTGGTGGAGTAACAAGGCCATGGAGGTAGGGAGGTGGCAGGCAGAGACAGGAGGGAATGGGGCTTAGTGATGGGGTAACAAGGCCATGGAGGGAGGGAGATGACAGGCAGAGACAGGAGGGAATGTGGCTTAGTGGTGGGGTAACAAGGCCCTGAAGGTAGTGAGGTGGCAGGCAAAGACAGGAGGGAATGAGGCTTAGTGGTAGGGTAACAAGGCCATGGAGGGAAGGAGGTGACAGGCAGAGACAGGAGAAAGTGGGGCTTAGAGGTAGGTGAGCAAGGCCATGGATGGAGGTGACAGGCAGAGACAGGAGGGAATGGGGCTTAGTGGTGGGAAAGCAAGGCCAAGGAGGGAGGGAGGTGACAGGTAGAGACAGGAGAGAGTGGGGCTTAGTAGTGGAATAGCAAGGCCATGGAGGGAGGCGATAGGCAGAGACAGGAGGGAGTGGGGCTTAGTGGTAGGGTACCAAGGCTATGGAGGGAGGTGACAGGCAGAGACAGGAGGGAGTGGGGCTTAGTGGTTCGATAGCAAGCCCATGGTGGGAGGTGACAGGCAGAGACAGGAAAGAGTGGGGATTACTGGTGGGATAGCAAGGCCATGGAGGGATGGAGGTGACAGACATAGAGAGGAGGGAGTGGGGCTTAGTAGTGGGATAGCAAGGCCATGGAGGGAGGTAACAGGCAGAGACAGGAGGGAGTGGGGCTTAGTAGTGGGATAGCAAGGCCAAGGAGGGAGGTGACAGGTAGAAACAGGAGGGAGTGGGGATAACTGGTGGGATAGCAAGGATATGGTGGGTGGGAGGTGACAGGCAGAGACAGGAGGGGGGTTTACTGGTGGGATAGCAAGGCCATGGAGGTAGGGAGGTGAAAGGTAGATACATGAGGGAGTGGGGTTAGTGGTGGGATAGAAAGGCCATGGAGGTAGGTGACAGGCAGAGACAGGAAGGGGGGCTTAGTGTTGAGGTAGCAAGGCCATGTAGGGAGGGATTTGACAGGAAGAGACAGAAGGGAGTGGGGCTAAGTGGTAGGGTAGCAAGGCCATGGAGGGAGTTGACAGGTAGAGACAGTAGGGAATGGGGATTAGTGGTGGGTTAACAATGCCATGGACGGAGGTGACAGGCAGAGACAGGAGGGAGTGGGGCTTAGTGGTAGGGTAGCAAGGCCATGGTGGGAGGTGACAAGCAGAGACAGGAGGGAGTGGGGATTACTAGTGGGATAGCAAGTCCATGGAGGGAGGGAGGTGACAGGCAGAGAGAGGAGGGAGTGGGGCTTAGTGGTAGAATAGCAAGGCCATGGTGGGAGTTGACAGGCAGAGACAGGAGGTAGTGGGGATTACTGGTCGGATAGCAAGGCCATGGAGATAGGGAGGTGAGAGGCAGAGACAGGATTGAGTGGGGCTTAGTGGTAGGGTAGCAAGGCCATGGAGGGAGGTGACTGGCAGAAATAGGAGGGAATGGGGCTTAGTGGTGGGATAGCAATACCAAGGAGGGAGGGAGGTGACAGGTAGAGACAGGAGTGAGTGTGGCTTAGTGGTGGGATAGCAAGGCCATGGAGGGAGGTAACAGGCAGAGACAGGAGGGAGTGGGGCTTAGTAGTGGGATAGCAAGGCCATGGAGGGAGGTAACAGGCATAGAGAGGATTAAGAGAAGCTTAGTGGTAGGATAGCAAGGCCATGGAGGGAGGTGACAGGCAGAGACAGTAGGGAGTGGGGCTTAGTGGTAGGATATCAAGGCCATGTAGGGAGGAGGTGACAGGCAGAGACAGGAGGGAATTGGTCTTAGTGGTAGGAGAGCAAGGCCATGGAGGGAGGTGACAGGCAGAGACATGAGAGAGTGGGGATTACTGGTGGGATAGCAAGGCTATAGAGGGAGGGAGGTGACAGGCAGAGAAAAGGAGGGGGGGCTTACTGGTGGGATAGCAAGGCCATGGAAGGAGGGAGGTGAGAGGCAGACAGGAGGGAGTGGGGCTTAGTGGTAGGATAGCAAGGCCATGGAGGGAGGTGACAGGGAGAGACAGGAGGGAGTGGGGATTACTGGTGGGATAGCAAGGGCATGGAGGAAGGTAGGTGACAGGCAGAGATAGGAGGGAATGGGGCTTAGTGGTAGGATAGCAAGGCCATGGTGGGATGTGACAGGCAGAGACAGGATGGAGTGGGGATTACTGGTGGGATAGCAAGGCCATGGAGGGAGGGAGGTGACATGCAGAGACAGGAGGGAGTGGTTCTAAGTGGTGGGGTAGCAAGTCCCTGGAGGGAGGGAGGTGACAGGCAGAGACAGGAGGGAGTGGGGCTTAGTGGTGAGGTAACAAGGCCATGGATGGAGGGAGGTGACAGGCAGAGAAAGGAGGGAATGGGGATTATTGGTGAGATAGCAAGGCCATGGAGGGAGGGTGTTGACAGGCAGAGACAGGAAGGAATGGGACTTAGTGGTGGGGTAACAAGGCTATGGAGGAAGGGAGGTGACAGGCAGAATCAGGAGGGAATGGGGCATAGTGGTGGGATATCAAGGCCATGGAGGGAGGGAGGTGACGTGTTGAGATAGGAGGGAATAGGGCTTAGTGGTGGGATAGCAAGGTCATGGAACGAGGGAGGTAACAGGCAGAACTAAGAGGGAATGGAGCTTAGAGGTGGGATAGCAAGGCCATGGAGGGAGGGAGGTGACAGGTATTGACCGGAGGAATGGGTCTTTGTGGTGGGGAAACAAGGCCATGGAGGGAGGGAGGTGACAGGCAGAACCAGGAGCGAATGGGGCTTAGTGGTGGGGTAACAAGGCCATGGAGGGAGGGTGGTGACAGGCAGAACCAGGAGGGAATGGGGCTTAGAGGTGGGGTAGCAAGGCCATGGAGGGAGGGAGGTGACAGGCAGAGAAAGGAGGGAGTAGGGCTTAGTAGTGGGGTAACAAGGCCTTGGAGGGAGTGAGTTGACAGGCAGAGAAAGGAGGGATTGGGGATTACTGGTGGGATAGCAAGGTCGTGGAGCGAGGGAGGTGACAGGCAGAGAATGAAGGGAGTGGTGGGGAAACAAGTCCATGGTAGGAGGGAGGTGACATGCAGAGACAGGAGGGAATGGGGTTTAGTGGTGGGGTAGCAAGTCCATGGAGCAAGGGAGGTTACAGGCAGAGACAGGAGGGAATGGGGTTTAGTGCTGAGGTAACAAGGCCATGGAGGGAGACAAGTGATAGGCAGAGACAGGAGGGAATGGGGCTTAGTGGTGGGGTAGCAAGGCCATGGAGGGACAGAGGTGACAGGCAAAACCAGGAGGGAATGGGGCTTGGTGTTGGGGTAGCAAGGCCATGAGGGAGGGAGGTGGCAGGCAGAGAATGAAGGTAGTTGTGGGGTAACAAGGCCATGTGGGAGGGAGGTGACATGCAGAGACAGGAGGGAATGGGGCTTAGTGGTGAAGTAATAAGGCCATGGCAGTAAGGAGGAGACAGGCAGAACCAGGAGGGAGTGGAGCTTAGTGGTGGGATAGCAAGGCCATGGGGGGCGGGAGGTGACAGGCAGAGACAGGAATGGGGGGCTTAGCGGTGGGATAGCAAGGCCATGGAGGGAGGGAGGTGACAGGCAGAGACAGGAGGAATAGGGCTTAGTGGTGGGCTAGCAAGGCCATGGAGGGAGGGAGGTGACAGGCAGAAAGTGGAGGGAATGGGGCTTAGTGGTGGGGTAACAAGGCCATGGAGAGAGGAAGGTGACAGGCAGAAATAGGTGTGAATGTGGCTTAGTGGTGGGACAACAAGGGCATGTGGGAGGGAGGAGACAGGCAGAACCAGGTGGGAAAGGGGCTTAGTGGTGAGATACCAAGGACATGTAAGGAGGGAGATGACAGGCAGAGACAGGAGGGAGTGGGGCTTAGTGGTGAGGTAACAAGGCCATGGAGGGAGGGAGGTGACATGCAGAGTCTTAGTGGTAGGAGAGCAAGGCCATGGAGGGAGGTTACAGGCAGAGACATGAGGGAGTGGGGATTTCCGCTGTGATAGCAGGGCTTACTGGTGGGATAGCAAGGCCATGGATGAAGGGAAGTGACAGGCAGAGACAGGAGGGAGTGGGGCTTAGTTGTAGGATAGCAAGGCCATGGAGGAAGGTAGGTGACAGGCAGAGATAGGAGGGAGTGGGGCTTAGTGGTTGGATAGCAAGGCCATGGAAGGAGGTGACAGGCAGAGACAGGAGGGAATGGGGATTACTGGAGGGATAGCAAGGCCATGGAGGGAGGAAGGTGACAGGCAGAGAGATGAGGGAGTGGGGCTTAGTGGTAGGAAAGCAAGGCCAAGGAGGGAAGTGACAGGCAGAGACAGGAGGGAGTGGGGATTACTGGTGGGATAGCAAGGCCATGGAGGTAGGGAGGTGAAAGGTACAGACATGAGGGAGTGGGGTTAGTGGTGGGATAGAAAGGCCATGGAGGTAGGTGACAGGCAGAGACAGGAAGGGGGGCTTAGTGTTGGGGTAGCAAGTCCATGTAGGGAGGGATGTGACAGGTAGAGACAGAAGGGAGTGGGGCTAAGTGGTAGGATAACAAGGCCATGGAGAGAGGTGACAGGTAGAGACAAGAGGGAATGGGGCTTAGTGGTGGGGTAAGAATGCCATGGAGGGAGGGAGGGAGGTGACAGGCAGAGACAGGAGGGAGTGGAGCTTAGAGGTAGGGTAGCAAGGCCATGGAGGGAGGTGACAGGCAGAGACAGGAGGGAATGAGGCTTAGTGGTGGGATAGCAAGATGAAGGAGGGATGGAGGTGACAGGCAGAGACAGGAGGGAGTAGGGCTTAGTAGTGGGATAGCAAGGCCATGGAGGGAGGTAACAGGCAGAGACAGGAGAAAGTGAGGCTTAGTGATAGGGTAGCAAGGCCATGGAGGGAGGTGAGAGGCAGAGACAGGACGGAATCGGGCTTAGTGGTGGGATAGCAAGGCCAAGGAGGGAGGGAGGTGACAGGTAGAGAGATGAGGGAGTGGGGCTTAGTGGTAGGAAAGCAAGGCCAAGGAGGGAAGTGACAGGCAGAGACAGGAGGGAGTGGGGATTACTGGTGGGATAGCAAGGCCATGGAGGTAGGGAGGTGAAAGGTACAGACATGAGGGAGTGGGGTTAGTGGTGGGATAGAAAGGCCATGGAGGTAGGTGACAGGCAGAGACAGGAAGGGGGGCTTAGTGTTGGGGTAGCAAGTCTATGTAGGGAGGGATGTGACAGGTAGAGACAGAAGGGAGTGGGGCTAAGTGGTAGGGTAACAAGGCCATGGAGAGAGGTGACAGGTAGAGACAAGAGGGAATGGGGCTTAGTGGTGGGGTAAGAATGCCATGGAGGGAGGGAGGGAGGTGACAGGCAGAGACAGGAGGGAGTGGAGCTTAGTGGTAGGGTAGCAAGGCCATGGAGGGAGGTGACAGGCAGAGACAGGAGGGAATGAGGCTTAGTGGAGGGATAGCAAGACGAAGGAGGGATGGAGGTGACAGGCAGAGACAGGAGGGAGTAGGGCTTAGTAGTGGGATAGCAAGGCCATGGATTGAGGTAACAGGCAGAGACAGGAGGGAGTGGGGCTTAGTAGTGGGATAGCAAGGCCATGGAGGGAGGTAACAGGCATAGAGAGGATTAAGAGAAGCTTAGTGGTAGGATAGCAAGGCCATGGAGGGAGGTGACAGGCAGAGACAGTAGGGAGTGGGGCTTAGTGGTAGGATATCAAGGCCATGTAGGGAGGAGGTGACAGGCAGAGACAGGAGGGAATTGGTCTTAGTGGTAGGAGAGCAAGGCCATGGAGGGAGGTGACAGGCAGAGACATGAGAGAGTGGGGATTACTGGTGGGATAGCAAGGCTATAGAGGGAGGGAGGTGACAGGCAGAGAAAAGGAGGGGGGGCTTACTGGTGGGATAGCAAGGCCATGGAAGGAGGGAGGTGAGAGGCAGACAGGAGGGAGTGGGGCTTAGTGGTAGGATAGCAAGGCCATGGAGGGAGGTGACAGGGAGAGACAGGAGGGAGTGGGGATTACTGGTGGGATAGCAAGGGCATGGAGGAAGGTAGGTGACAGGCAGAGATAGGAGGGAATGGGGCTTAGTGGTAGGATAGCAAGGCCATGGTGGGATGTGACAGGCAGAGACAGGATGGAGTGGGGATTACTGGTGGGATAGCAAGGCCATGGAGGGAGGGAGGTGACATGCAGAGACAGGAGGGAGTGGTTCTAAGTGGTGGGGTAGCAAGTCCCTGGAGGGAGGGAGGTGACAGGCAGAGACAGGAGGGAGTGGGGCTTAGTGGTGAGGTAACAAGGCCATGGATGGAGGGAGGTGACAGGCAGAGAAAGGAGGGAATGGGGATTATTGGTGAGATAGCAAGGCCATGGAGGGAGGGTGTTGACAGGCAGAGACAGGAAGGAATGGGACTTAGTGGTGGGGTAACAAGGCTATAGAGGAAGGGAGGTGACAGGCAGAATCAGGAGGGAATGGGGCATAGTGGTGGGATATAAAGGCCATGGAGGGAGGGAGGTGATGTGTTGAGATAGGAGGGAATAGGGCTTAGTGGTGGGATAGCAAGGTCATGGAACGAGGGAGGTAACAGGCAGAACTAAGAGGGAATGGAGCTTAGAGGTGGGATAGCAAGGCCATGGAGGGAGGGAGGTGACAGGTATTGACCGGAGGAATGGGTCTTTGTGGTGGGGAAACAAGGCCATGGAGGGAGGGAGGTGACAGGCAGAACCAGGAGCGAATGGGGCTTAGTGGTGGGGTAACAAGGCCATGGAGGGAGGGTGGTGACAGGCAGAACCAGGAGGGAATGGGGCTTAGAGGTGGGGTAGCAAGGCCATGGAGGGAGGGAGGTGACAGGCAGAGAAAGGAGGGAGTAGGGCTTAGTAGTGGGGTAACAAGGCCTTGGAGGGAGTGAGTTGACAGGCAGAGAAAGGAGGGATTGGGGATTACTGGTGGGATAGCAAGGTCGTGGAGCGAGGGAGGTGACAGGCAGAGAATGAAGGGAGTGGTGGGGAAACAAGTCCATGGTAGGAGGGAGGTGACATGCAGAGACAGGAGGGAATGGGGTTTAGTGGTGGGGTAGCAAGTCCATGGAGCAAGGGAGGTTACAGGCAGAGACAGGAGGGAATGGGGTTTAGTGCTGAGGTAACAAGGCCATGGAGGGAGACAAGTGATAGGCAGAGACAGGAGGGAATGGGGCTTAGTGGTGGGGTAGCAAGGCCATGGAGGGACAGAGGTGACAGGCAAAACCAGGAGGGAATGGGGCTTGGTGTTGGGGTAGCAAGGCCATGAGGGAGGGAGGTGGCAGGCAGAGAATGAAGGTAGTTGTGGGGTAACAAGGCCATGTGGGAGGGAGGTGACATGCAGAGACAGGAGGGAATGGGGCTTAGTGGTGAAGTAATAAGGCCATGGCAGTAAGGAGGAGACAGGCAGAACCAGGAGGGAGTGGAGCTTAGTGGTGGGATAGCAAGGCCATGGGGGGCGGGAGGTGACAGGCAGAGACAGGAATGGGGGGCTTAGCGGTGGGATAGCAAGGCCATGGAGGGAGGGAGGTGACAGGCAGAGACAGGAGGAATAGGGCTTAGTGGTGGGCTAGCAAGGCCATGGAGGGAGGGAGGTGACAGGCAGAAAGTGGAGGGAATGGGGCTTAGTGGTGGGGTAACAAGGCCATGGAGAGAGGAAGGTGACAGGCAGAAATAGGTGTGAATGTGGCTTAGTGGTGGGACAACAAGGGCATGTGGGAGGGAGGAGACAGGCAGAACCAGGTGGGAAAGGGGCTTAGTGGTGAGATACCAAGGACATGTAAGGAGGGAGATGACAGGCAGAGACAGGAGGGAGTGGGGCTTAGTGGTGAGGTAACAAGGCCATGGAGGGAGGGAGGTGACATGCAGAGTCTTAGTGGTAGGAGAGCAAGGCCATGGAGGGAGGTTACAGGCAGAGACATGAGGGAGTGGGGATTTCCGCTGTGATAGCAGGGCTTACTGGTGGGATAGCAAGGCCATGGATGAAGGGAAGTGACAGGCAGAGACAGGAGGGAGTGGGGCTTAGTTGTAGGATAGCAAGGCCATGGAGGAAGGTAGGTGACAGGCAGAGATAGGAGGGAGTGGGGCTTAGTGGTTGGATAGCAAGGCCATGGAAGGAGGTGACAGGCAGAGACAGGAGGGAATGGGGATTACTGGAGGGATAGCAAGGCCATGGAGGGAGGAAGGTGACAGGCAGAGAGATGAGGGAGTGGGGCTTAGTGGTAGGAAAGCAAGGCCAAGGAGGGAAGTGACAGGCAGAGACAGGAGGGAGTGGGGATTACTGGTGGGATAGCAAGGCCATGGAGGTAGGGAGGTGAAAGGTACAGACATGAGGGAGTGGGGTTAGTGGTGGGATAGAAAGGCCATGGAGGTAGGTGACAGGCAGAGACAGGAAGGGGGGCTTAGTGTTGGGGTAGCAAGTCCATGTAGGGAGGGATGTGACAGGTAGAGACAGAAGGGAGTGGGGCTAAGTGGTAGGATAACAAGGCCATGGAGAGAGGTGACAGGTAGAGACAAGAGGGAATGGGGCTTAGTGGTGGGGTAAGAATGCCATGGAGGGAGGGAGGGAGGTGACAGGCAGAGACAGGAGGGAGTGGAGCTTAGAGGTAGGGTAGCAAGGCCATGGAGGGAGGTGACAGGCAGAGACAGGAGGGAATGAGGCTTAGTGGTGGGATAGCAAGATGAAGGAGGGATGGAGGTGACAGGCAGAGACAGGAGGGAGTAGGGCTTAGTAGTGGGATAGCAAGGCCATGGAGGGAGGTAACAGGCAGAGACAGGAGAAAGTGAGGCTTAGTGATAGGGTAGCAAGGCCATGGAGGGAGGTGAGAGGCAGAGACAGGACGGAATCGGGCTTAGTGGTGGGATAGCAAGGCCAAGGAGGGAGGGAGGTGACAGGTAGAGAGATGAGGGAGTGGGGCTTAGTGGTAGGAAAGCAAGGCCAAGGAGGGAAGTGACAGGCAGAGACAGGAGGGAGTGGGGATTACTGGTGGGATAGCAAGGCCATGGAGGTAGGGAGGTGAAAGGTACAGACATGAGGGAGTGGGGTTAGTGGTGGGATAGAAAGGCCATGGAGGTAGGTGACAGGCAGAGACAGGAAGGGGGGCTTAGTGTTGGGGTAGCAAGTCTATGTAGGGAGGGATGTGACAGGTAGAGACAGAAGGGAGTGGGGCTAAGTGGTAGGGTAACAAGGCCATGGAGAGAGGTGACAGGTAGAGACAAGAGGGAATGGGGCTTAGTGGTGGGGTAAGAATGCCATGGAGGGAGGGAGGGAGGTGACAGGCAGAGACAGGAGGGAGTGGAGCTTAGTGGTAGGGTAGCAAGGCCATGGAGGGAGGTGACAGGCAGAGACAGGAGGGAATGAGGCTTAGTGGAGGGATAGCAAGACGAAGGAGGGATGGAGGTGACAGGCAGAGACAGGAGGGAGTAGGGCTTAGTAGTGGGATAGCAAGGCCATGGATTGAGGTAACAGGCAGAGACAGGAGGGAGTGGGGCTTAGTAGTGGGATAGCAAGGCCATGGAGGGAGGTAACAGGCATAGAGAGGATTAAGAGAAGCTTAGTGGTAGGATAGCAAGGCCATGGAGGGAGGTGACAGGCAGAGACAGTAGGGAGTGGGGCTTAGTGGTAGGATATCAAGGCCATGTAGGGAGGAGGTGACAGGCAGAGACAGGAGGGAATTGGTCTTAGTGGTAGGAGAGCAAGGCCATGGAGGGAGGTGACAGGCAGAGACATGAGAGAGTGGGGATTACTGGTGGGATAGCAAGGCTATAGAGGGAGGGAGGTGACAGGCAGAGAAAAGGAGGGGGGGCTTACTGGTGGGATAGCAAGGCCATGGAAGGAGGGAGGTGAGAGGCAGACAGGAGGGAGTGGGGCTTAGTGGTAGGATAGCAAGGCCATGGAGGGAGGTGACAGGGAGAGACAGGAGGGAGTGGGGATTACTGGTGGGATAGCAAGGGCATGGAGGAAGGTAGGTGACAGGCAGAGATAGGAGGGAATGGGGCTTAGTGGTAGGATAGCAAGGCCATGGTGGGATGTGACAGGCAGAGACAGGATGGAGTGGGGATTTCTGGTGGGATAGCAAGGCCATGGAGGGAGGGAGGTGACATGCAGAGACAGGAGGGAGTGGTTCTAAGTGGTGGGGTAGCAAGTCCCTGGAGGGAGGGAGGTGACAGGCAGAGACAGGAGGGAGTGGGGCTTAGTGGTGAGGTAACAAGGCCATGGATGGAGGGAGGTGACAGGCAGAGAAAGGAGGGAATGGGGATTATTGGTGAGATAGCAAGGCCATGGAGGGAGGGTGTTGACAGGCAGAGACAGGAAGGAATGGGACTTAGTGGTGGGGTAACAAGGCTATAGAGGAAGGGAGGTGACAGGCAGAATCAGGAGGGAATGGGGCATAGTGGTGGGATATAAAGGCCATGGAGGGAGGGAGGTGATGTGTTGAGATAGGAGGGAATAGGGCTTAGTGGTGGGATAGCAAGGTCATGGAACGAGGGAGGTAACAGGCAGAACTAAGAGGGAATGGAGCTTAGAGGTGGGATAGCAAGGCCATGGAGGGAGGGAGGTGACAGGTATTGACCGGAGGAATGGGTCTTTGTGGTGGGGAAACAAGGCCATGGAGGGAGGGAGGTGACAGGCAGAACCAGGAGCGAATGGGGCTTAGTGGTGGGGTAACAAGGCCATGGAGGGAGGGTGGTGACAGGCAGAACCAGGAGGGAATGGGGCTTAGAGGTGGGGTAGCAAGGCCATGGAGGGAGGGAGGTGACAGGCAGAGAAAGGAGGGAGTAGGGCTTAGTAGTGGGGTAACAAGGCCTTGGAGGGAGTGAGTTGACAGGCAGAGAAAGGAGGGATTGGGGATTACTGGTGGGATAGCAAGGTCGTGGAGCGAGGGAGGTGACAGGCAGAGAATGAAGGGAGTGGTGGGGAAACAAGTCCATGGTAGGAGGGAGGTGACATGCAGAGACAGGAGGGAATGGGGTTTAGTGGTGGGGTAGCAAGTCCATGGAGCAAGGGAGGTTACAGGCAGAGACAGGAGGGAATGGGGTTTAGTGCTGAGGTAACAAGGCCATGGAGGGAGACAAGTGATAGGCAGAGACAGGAGGGAATGGGGCTTAGTGGTGGGGTAGCAAGGCCATGGAGGGACAGAGGTGACAGGCAAAACCAGGAGGGAATGGGGCTTGGTGTTGGGGTAGCAAGGCCATGAGGGAGGGAGGTGGCAGGCAGAGAATGAAGGTAGTTGTGGGGTAACAAGGCCATGTGGGAGGGAGGTGACATGCAGAGACAGGAGGGAATGGGGCTTAGTGGTGAAGTAATAAGGCCATGGCAGTAAGGAGGAGACAGGCAGAACCAGGAGGGAGTGGAGCTTAGTGGTGGGATAGCAAGGCCATGGGGGGCGGGAGGTGACAGGCAGAGACAGGAATGGGGGGCTTAGCGGTGGGATAGCAAGGCCATGGAGGGAGGGAGGTGACAGGCAGAGACAGGAGGAATAGGGCTTAGTGGTGGGCTAGCAAGGCCATGGAGGGAGGGAGGTGACAGGCAGAAAGTGGAGGGAATGGGGCTTAGTGGTGGGGTAACAAGGCCATGGAGAGAGGAAGGTGACAGGCAGAAATAGGTGTGAATGTGGCTTAGTGGTGGGACAACAAGGGCATGTGGGAGGGAGGAGACAGGCAGAACCAGGTGGGAAAGGGGCTTAGTGGTGAGATACCAAGGACATGTAAGGAGGGAGATGACAGGCAGAGACAGGAGGGAGTGGGGCTTAGTGGTGAGGTAACAAGGCCATGGAGGGAGGGAGGTGACATGCAGAGTCTTAGTGGTAGGAGAGCAAGGCCATGGAGGGAGGTTACAGGCAGAGACATGAGGGAGTGGGGATTTCCGCTGTGATAGCAGGGCTTACTGGTGGGATAGCAAGGCCATGGATGAAGGGAAGTGACAGGCAGAGACAGGAGGGAGTGGGGCTTAGTTGTAGGATAGCAAGGCCATGTAGGAAGGTAGGTGACAGGCAGAGATAGGAGGGAGTGGGGCTTAGTGGTTGGATAGCAAGGCCATGGAAGGAGGTGACAGGCAGAGACAGGAGGGAATGGGGATTACTGGAGGGATAGCAAGGCCATGGAGGGAGGAAGGTGACAGGCAGAGAGATGAGGGAGTGGGGCTTAGTGGTAGGAAAGCAAGGCCAAGGAGGGAAGTGACAGGCAGAGACAGGAGGGAGTGGGGATTACTGGTGGGATAGCAAGGCCATGGAGGTAGGGAGGTGAAAGGTACAGACATGAGGGAGTGGGGTTAGTGGTGGGATAGAAAGGCCATGGAGGTAGGTGACAGGCAGAGACAGGAAGGGGGGCTTAGTGTTGGGGTAGCAAGTCCATGTAGGGAGGGATGTGACAGGTAGAGACAGAAGGGAGTGGGGCTAAGTGGTAGGATAACAAGGCCATGGAGAGAGGTGACAGGTAGAGACAAGAGGGAATGGGGCTTAGTGGTGGGGTAAGAATGCCATGGAGGGAGGGAGGGAGGTGACAGGCAGAGACAGGAGGGAGTGGAGCTTAGAGGTAGGGTAGCAAGGCCATGGAGGGACGTGACAGGCAGAGACAGGAGGGAATGAGGCTTAGTGGTGGGATAGCAAGATGAAGGAGGGATGGAGGTGACAGGCAGAGACAGGAGGGAGTAGGGCTTAGTAGTGGGATAGCAAGGCCATGGAGGGAGGTAACAGGCAGAGACAGGAGAAAGTGAGGCTTAGTGATAGGGTAGCAAGGCCATGGAGGGAGGTGAGAGGCAGAGACAGGACGGAATCGGGCTTAGTGGTGGGATAGCAAGGCCAAGGAGGGAGGGAGGTGACAGGTAGAGAGATGAGGGAGTGGGGCTTAGTGGTAGGAAAGCAAGGCCAAGGAGGGAAGTGACAGGCAGAGACAGGAGGGAGTGGGGATTACTGGTGGGATAGCAAGGCCATGGAGGTAGGGAGGTGAAAGGTACAGACATGAGGGAGTGGGGTTAGTGGTGGGATAGAAAGGCCATGGAGGTAGGTGACAGGCAGAGACAGGAAGGGGGGCTTAGTGTTGGGGTAGCAAGTCTATGTAGGGAGGGATGTGACAGGTAGAGACAGAAGGGAGTGGGGCTAAGTGGTAGGGTAACAAGGCCATGGAGAGAGGTGACAGGTAGAGACAAGAGGGAATGGGGCTTAGTGGTGGGGTAAGAATGCCATGGAGGGAGGGAGGGAGGTGACAGGCAGAGACAGGAGGGAGTGGAGCTTAGTGGTAGGGTAGCAAGGCCATGGAGGGAGGTGACAGGCAGAGACAGGAGGGAATGAGGCTTAGTGGAGGGATAGCAAGATGAAGGAGGGATGGAGGTGACAGGCAGAGACAGGAGGGAGTAGGGCTTAGTAGTGGGATAGCAAGGCCATGGATTGAGGTAACAGGCAGAGACAGGAGGGAGTGGGGCTTAGTAGTGGGATAGCAAGGCCATGGAGGGAGGTAACAGGCATAGAGAGGATTAAGAGAAGCTTAGTGGTAGGATAGCAAGGCCATGGAGGGAGGTGACAGGCAGAGACAGTAGGGAGTGGGGCTTAGTGGTAGGATATCAAGGCCATGTAGGGAGGAGGTGACAGGCAGAGACAGGAGGGAATTGGTCTTAGTGGTAGGAGAGCAAGGCCATGGAGGGAGGTGACAGGCAGAGACATGAGAGAGTGGGGATTACTGGTGGGATAGCAAGGCTATAGAGGGAGGGAGGTGACAGGCAGAGAAAAGGAGGGGGGGCTTACTGGTGGGATAGCAAGGCCATGGAAGGAGGGAGGTGAGAGGCAGACAGGAGGGAGTGGGGCTTAGTGGTAGGATAGCAAGGCCATGGAGGGAGGTGACAGGGAGAGACAGGAGGGAGTGGGGATTACTGGTGGGATAGCAAGGGCATGGAGGAAGGTAGGTGACAGGCAGAGATAGGAGGGAATGGGGCTTAGTGGTAGGATAGCAAGGCCATGGTGGGATGTGACAGGCAGAGACAGGATGGAGTGGGGATTACTGGTGGGATAGCAAGGCCATGGAGGGAGGGAGGTGACATGCAGAGACAGGAGGGAGTGGTTCTAAGTGGTGGGGTAGCAAGTCCCTGGAGGGAGGGAGGTGACAGGCAGAGACAGGAGGGAGTGGGGCTTAGTGGTGAGGTAACAAGGCCATGGATGGAGGGAGGTGACAGGCAGAGAAAGGAGGGAATGGGGATTATTGGTGAGATAGCAAGGCCATGGAGGGAG
Organism: Taudactylus pleione; assembly: GCA_031769625.1. Taxonomy (NCBI): domain Eukaryota; kingdom Metazoa; phylum Chordata; class Amphibia; order Anura; family Myobatrachidae; genus Taudactylus; species Taudactylus pleione. The sequence goes on from JAUIMM010001449.1 coordinate 727,607, forward strand.
GGTGTTGACAGGCAGAGACAGGAAGGAATGGGACTTAGTGGTGGGGTAACAAGGCTATGGAGGAAGGGAGGTGACAGGCAGAATCAGGAGGGAATGGGGCATAGTGGTGGGATATCAAGGCCATGGAGGGAGGGAGGTGACGTGTTGAGATAGGAGGGAATAGGGCTTAGTGGTGGGATAGCAAGGTCATGGAACGAGGGAGGTAACAGGCAGAACTAAGAGGGAATGGAGCTTAGAGGTGGGATAGCAAGGCCATGGAGGGAGGGAGGTGACAGGTATTGACCGGAGGAATGGGTCTTTGTGGTGGGGAAACAAGGCCATGGAGGGAGGGAGGTGACAGGCAGAACCAGAAGCGAATGGGGCTTAGTGGTGGGGTAACAAGGCCATGGAGGGAGGTTGGTGACAGGCAGAACCAGGAGGGAATGGGGCTTAGAGGTGGGGTAGCAAGGCCATGGAGGGAGGGAGGTGACAGGCAGAGAAAGGAGGGAGTAGGGCTTAGTAGTGGGGTAACAAGGCCTTGGAGGGAGTGAGTTGACAGGCAGAGAAAGGAGGGATTGGGGATTACTGGTGGGATAGCAAGGTCGTGGAGCGAGGGAGGTGACAGGCAGAGAATGAAGGGAGTGGTGGGGAAACAAGTCCATGGTAGGAGGGAGGTGACATGCAGAGACAGGAGGGAATGGGGTTTAGTGGTGGGGTAGCAAGTCCATGGAGCAAGGGAGGTTACAGGCAGAGACAGGAGGGAATGGGGTTTAGTGCTGAGGTAACAAGGCCATGGAGGGAGACAAGTGATAGGCAGAGACAGGAGGGAATGGGGCTTAGTGGTGGGGTAGCAAGGCCATGGAGGGACAGAGGTGACAGGCAAAACCAGGAGGGAATGGGGCTTGGTGTTGGGGTAGCAAGGCCATGAGGGAGGGAGGTGGCAGGCAGAGAATGAAGGTAGTTGTGGGGTAACAAGGCCATGTGGGAGGGAGGTGACATGCAGAGACAGGAGGGAATGGGGCTTAGTGGTGAAGTAATAAGGCCATGGCAGTAAGGAGGAGACAGGCAGAACCAGGAGGGAGTGGAGCTTAGTGGTGGGATAGCAAGGCCATGGGGGGCGGGAGGTGACAGGCAGAGACAGGAATGGGGGGCTTAGCGGTGGGATAGCAAGGCCATGGAGGGAGGGAGGTGACAGGCAGAGACAGGAGGAATAGGGCTTAGTGGTGGGCTAGCAAGGCCATGGAGGGAGGGAGGTGACAGGCAGAAAGTGGAGGGAATGGGGCTTAGTGGTGGGGTAACAAGGCCATGGAGAGAGGAAGGTGACAGGCAGAAATAGGTGTGAATGTGGCTTAGTGGTGGGACAACAAGGGCATGTGGGAGGGAGGAGACAGGCAGAACCAGGTGGGAAAGGGGCTTAGTGGTGAGATACCAAGGACATGTAAGGAGGGAGATGACAGGCAGAGACAGGAGGGAGTGGGGCTTAGTGGTGAGGTAACAAGGCCATGGAGGGAGGGAGGTGACATGCAGAGTCTTAGTGGTAGGAGAGCAAGGCCATGGAGGGAGGTTACAGGCAGAGACATGAGGGAGTGGGGATTTCCGCTGTGATAGCAGGGCTTACTGGTGGGATAGCAAGGCCATGGATGAAGGGAAGTGACAGGCAGAGACAGGAGGGAGTGGGGCTTAGTTGTAGGATAGCAAGGCCATGTAGGAAGGTAGGTGACAGGCAGAGATAGGAGGGAGTGGGGCTTAGTGGTTGGATAGCAAGGCCATGGAAGGAGGTGACAGGCAGAGACAGGAGGGAATGGGGATTACTGGAGGGATAGCAAGGCCATGGAGGGAGGAAGGTGACAGGCAGAGAGATGAAGGAGTGGGGCTTAGTGGTAGGAAAGCAAGGCCAAGGAGGGAAGTGACAGGCAGAGACAGGAGGGAGTGGGGATTACTGGTGGGATAGCAAGGCCATGGAGGTAGGGAGGTGAAAGGTACAGACATGAGGGAGTGGGGTTAGTGGTGGGATAGAAAGGCCATGGAGGTAGGTGACAGGCAGAGACAGGAAGGGGGGCTTAGTGTTGGGGTAGCAAGTCTATGTAGGGAGGGATGTGACAGGTAGAGACAGAAGGGAGTGGGGCTAAGTGGTAGGGTAACAAGGCCATGGAGAGAGGTGACAGGTAGAGACAAGAGGGAATGGGGCTTAGTGGTGGGGTAAGAATGCCATGGAGGGAGGGAGGGAGGTGACAGGCAGAGACAGGAGGGAGTGGAGCTTAGTGGTAGGGTAGCAAGGCCATGGAGGGAGGTGACAGGCAGAGACAGGAGGGAATGAGGCTTAGTGGAGGGATAGCAAGATGAAGGAGGGATGGAGGTGACAGGCAGAGACAGGAGGGAGTAGGGCTTAGTAGTGGGATAGCAAGGCCATGGATTGAGGTAACAGGCAGAGACAGGAGGGAGTGGGGCTTAGTAGTGGGATAGCAAGGCCATGGAGGGAGGTAACAGGCATAGAGAGGATTAAGAGAAGCTTAGTGGTAGGATAGCAAGGCCATGGAGGGAGGTGACAGGCAGAGACAGTAGGGAGTGGGGCTTAGTGGTAGGATATCAAGGCCATGTAGGGAGGAGGTGACAGGCAGAGACAGGAGGGAATTGGTCTTAGTGGTAGGAGAGCAAGGCCATGGAGGGAGGTGACAGGCAGAGACATGAGAGAGTGGGGATTACTGGTGGGATAGCAAGGCTATAGAGGGAGGGAGGTGACAGGCAGAGAAAAGGAGGGGGGGCTTACTGGTGGGATAGCAAGGCCATGGAAGGAGGGAGGTGAGAGGCAGACAGGAGGGAGTGGGGCTTAGTGGTAGGATAGCAAGGCCATGGAGGGAGGTGACAGGGAGAGACAGGAGGGAGTGGGGATTACTGGTGGGATAGCAAGGGCATGGAGGAAGGTAGGTGACAGGCAGAGATAGGAGGGAATGGGGCTTAGTGGTAGGATAGCAAGGCCATGGTGGGATGTGACAGGCAGAGACAGGATGGAGTGGGGATTACTGGTGGGATAGCAAGGCCATGGAGGGAGGGAGGTGACATGCAGAGACAGGAGGGAGTGGTTCTAAGTGGTGGGGTAGCAAGTCCCTGGAGGGAGGGAGGTGACAGGCAGAGACAGGAGGGAGTGGGGCTTAGTGGTGAGGTAACAAGGCCATGGATGGAGGGAGGTGACAGGCAGAGAAAGGAGGGAATGGGGATTATTGGTGAGATAGCAAGGCCATGGAGGGAGGGTGTTGACAGGCAGAGACAGGAAGGAATGGGACTTAGTGGTGGGGTAACAAGGCTATGGAGGAAGGGAGGTGACAGGCAGAATCAGGAGGGAATGGGGCATAGTGGTGGGATATCAAGGCCATGGAGGGAGGGAGGTGACGTGTTGAGATAGGAGGGAATAGGGCTTAGTGGTGGGATAGCAAGGTCATGGAACGAGGGAGGTAACAGGCAGAACTAAGAGGGAATGGAGCTTAGAGGTGGGATAGCAAGGCCATGGAGGGAGGGAGGTGACAGGTATTGACCGGAGGAATGGGTCTTTGTGGTGGGGAAACAAGGCCATGGAGGGAGGGAGGTGACAGGCAGAACCAGAAGCGAATGGGGCTTAGTGGTGGGGTAACAAGGCCATGGAGGGAGGTTGGTGACAGGCAGAACCAGGAGGGAATGGGGCTTAGAGGTGGGGTAGCAAGGCCATGGAGGGAGGGAGGTGACAGGCAGAGAAAGGAGGGAGTAGGGCTTAGTAGTGGGGTAACAAGGCCTTGGAGGGAGTGAGTTGACAGGCAGAGAAAGGAGGGATTGGGGATTACTGGTGGGATAGCAAGGTCGTGGAGCGAGGGAGGTGACAGGCAGAGAATGAAGGGAGTGGTGGGGAAACAAGTCCATGGTAGGAGGGAGGTGACATGCAGAGACAGGAGGGAATGGGGTTTAGTGGTGGGGTAGCAAGTCCATGGAGCAAGGGAGGTTACAGGCAGAGACAGGAGGGAATGGGGTTTAGTGCTGAGGTAACAAGGCCATGGAGGGAGACAAGTGATAGGCAGAGACAGGAGGGAATGGGGCTTAGTGGTGGGGTAGCAAGGCCATGGAGGGACAGAGGTGACAGGCAAAACCAGGAGGGAATGGGGCTTGGTGTTGGGGTAGCAAGGCCATGAGGGAGGGAGGTGGCAGGCAGAGAATGAAGGTAGTTGTGGGGTAACAAGGCCATGTGGGAGGGAGGTGACATGCAGAGACAGGAGGGAATGGGGCTTAGTGGTGAAGTAATAAGGCCATGGCAGTAAGGAGGAGACAGGCAGAACCAGGAGGGAGTGGAGCTTAGTGGTGGGATAGCAAGGCCATGGGGGGCGGGAGGTGACAGGCAGAGACAGGAATGGGGGGCTTAGCGGTGGGATAGCAAGGCCATGGAGGGAGGGAGGTGACAGGCAGAGACAGGAGGAATAGGGCTTAGTGGTGGGCTAGCAAGGCCATGGAGGGAGGGAGGTGACAGGCAGAAAGTGGAGGGAATGGGGCTTAGTGGTGGGGTAACAAGGCCATGGAGAGAGGAAGGTGACAGGCAGAAATAGGTGTGAATGTGGCTTAGTGGTGGGACAACAAGGGCATGTGGGAGGGAGGAGACAGGCAGAACCAGGTGGGAAAGGGGCTTAGTGGTGAGATACCAAGGACATGTAAGGAGGGAGATGACAGGCAGAGACAGGAGGGAGTGGGGCTTAGTGGTGAGGTAACAAGGCCATGGAGGGAGGGAGGTGACATGCAGAGTCTTAGTGGTAGGAGAGCAAGGCCATGGAGGGAGGTTACAGGCAGAGACATGAGGGAGTGGGGATTTCCGCTGTGATAGCAGGGCTTACTGGTGGGATAGCAAGGCCATGGATGAAGGGAAGTGACAGGCAGAGACAGGAGGGAGTGGGGCTTAGTTGTAGGATAGCAAGGCCATGTAGGAAGGTAGGTGACAGGCAGAGATAGGAGGGAGTGGGGCTTAGTGGTTGGATAGCAAGGCCATGGAAGGAGGTGACAGGCAGAGACAGGAGGGAATGGGGATTACTGGAGGGATAGCAAGGCCATGGAGGGAGGAAGGTGACAGGCAGAGAGATGAAGGAGTGGGGCTTAGTGGTAGGAAAGCAAGGCCAAGGAGGGAAGTGACAGGCAGAGACAGGAGGGAGTGGGGATTACTGGTGGGATAGCAAGGCCATGGAGGTAGGGAGGTGAAAGGTACAGACATGAGGGAGTGGGGTTAGTGGTGGGATAGAAAGGCCATGGAGGTAGGTGACAGGCAGAGACAGGAAGGGGGGCTTAGTGTTGGGGTAGCAAGTCCATGTAGGGAGGGATGTGACAGGTAGAGACAGAAGGGAGTGGGGTAAGTGGTAGGATAACAAGGCCATGGAGAGAGGTGACAGGTAGAGACAAGAGGGAATGGGGCTTAGTGGTGGGGTAAGAATGCCATGGAGGGAGGGAGGGAGGTGACAGGCAGAGACAGGAGGGAGTGGAGCTTAGAGGTAGGGTAGCAAGGCCATGGAGGGAGGTGACAGGCAGAGACAGGAGGGAATGAGGCTTAGTGGTGGTATAGCAAGATGAAGGAGGGATGGAGGTGACAGGCAGAGACAGGAGGGAGTAGGGCTTAGTAGTGGGATAGCAAGGCCATGGAGGGAGGTAACAGGCAGAGACAGGAGAAAGTGAGGCTTAGTGATAGGGTAGCAAGGCCATGGAGGGAGGTGAGAGGCAGAGACAGGAGGGAATCGGGCTTAGTGGTGGGATAGCAAGGCCAAGGAGGGAGGGAGGTGACAGGAAGAGAGATGAGGGAGTGGGGCTTAGTGGTAGGAAAGCAAGGCCAAGGAGGGAAGTGACAGGCAGAGACAGGAGGGACTGGGGATTACTGGTGGGATAGCAAGGCCATGGAGGTAGGGAGGTGAAAGGTACAGACATGAGGGAGTGGGGTTAGTGGTGGGATAGAAAGGCAATGGAGGTAGGTGACAGGCAGAGACAGGAAGGGGGGCTTAGTGTTGGGGTAGCAAGTCCATGTAGGGAGGGATGTGACAGGTAGAGACAGAAGGGAGTGGGGCTAAGTGGTAGGGTAACAAGGCCATGGAGAGAGGTGACAGGTAGAGACAAGAGGGAATGGGGCTTAGTGGTGGGGTAAGAATGCCATGGAGGGAGGGAGGGAGGTGACAGGCAGAGACAGGAGGGAGTGGAGCTTAGTGGTAGGGTAGCAAGGCCATGGAGGGAGGTGACAGGCAGAGACAGGAGGGAATGAGGCTTAGTGGTGGGATAGCAAGACGAAGGAGGTAGGGAGGTGAAAGGTACAGACATGAGGGAGTGTGGTTAGTGGTGGGATAGAAAGGCCATGGAGGTAGGTGACAGGCAGAGACAGGAAGGGGGGCTTAGTGTTGAGGTAGCAAGGCCATGTAGGGAGGGATTTGACAGGAACAGACAGAAGGGAGTGGGGCTAAGTGGTAGGGTAGCAAGGCCATGGAGGGAGTTGACAGGTAGAGACAGTAGGGAATGGGGATTAGTGGTGGGTTAACAATGCCATGGACGGAGGTGACAGGCAGAGACAGGAGGGAGTGGGGCTTAGTGGTAGGGTAGCAAGGCCATGGTGGGAGGTGACAAGCAGAGACAGGAGGGAGTGGGGATTACTAGTGGGATAGCAAGTCCATGGAGGGAGGGAGGTGACAGGCAGAGAGAGGAGGGAGTGGGGCTTAGTGGTAGAATAGCAAGGCCATGGTGGGAGTTGACAGGCAGAGACAGGAGGTAGTGGGGATTACTGGTCGGATAGCAAGGCCATGGAGATAGGGAGGTGAGAGGCAGAGACAGGATTGAGTGGGGCTTAGTGGTAGGGTAGCAAGGCCATGTAGGGAGGTGACTGGCAGAAATAGGAGGGAATTGGGCTTAGTGGTGGGATAGCAATACCAAGGAGGGAGGGAGGTGACAGGTAGAGACAGGAGTGAGTGTGGCTTAGTGGTGGGATAGCAAGGCCATGGAGGGAGGTAACAGGCAGAGACAGGAGGGAGTGGGGCTTAGTAGTGGGATAGCAAGGCCATGGAGGGAGGTAACAGGCATAGAGAGGATTAAGAGAAGCTTAGTGGTAGGATAGCAAGGCCATGGAGGGAGGTGACAGGCAGAGACAGTAGGGAGTGGGGCTTAGTGGTAGGATATCAAGGCCATGTAGGGAGGAGGTGACAGGCAGAGACAGGAGGGAATTGGTCTTAGTGGTAGGAGAGCAAGGCCATGGAGGGAGGTGACAGGCAGAGACATGAGAGAGTGGGGATTACTGGTGGGATAGCAAGGCTATAGAGGGAGGGAGGTGACAGGCAGAGAAAAGGAGGGGGGGCTTACTGGTGGGATAGCAAGGCCATGGAAGGAGGGAGGTGAGAGGCAGACAGGAGGGAGTGGGGCTTAGTGGTAGGATAGCAAGGCCATGGAGGGAGGTGACAGGGAGAGACAGGAGGGAGTGGGGATTACTGGTGGGATAGCAAGGGCATGGAGGAAGGTAGGTGACAGGCAGAGATAGGAGGGAATGGGGCTTAGTGGTAGGATAGCAAGGCCATGGTGGGATGTGACAGGCAGAGACAGGATGGAGTGGGGATTACTGGTGGGATAGCAAGGCCATGGAGGGAGGGAGGTGACATGCAGAGACAGGAGGGAGTGGTTCTAAGTGGTGGGGTAGCAAGTCCCTGGAGGGAGGGAGGTGACAGGCAGAGACAGGAGGGAGTGGGGCTTAGTGGTGAGGTAACAAGGCCATGGATGGAGGGAGGTGACAGGCAGAGAAAGGAGGGAATGGGGATTATTGGTGAGATAGCAAGGCCATGGAGGGAGGGTGTTGACAGGCAGAGACAGGAAGGAATGGGACTTAGTGGTGGGGTAACAAGGCTATGGAGGAAGGGAGGTGACAGGCAGAATCAGGAGGGAATGGGGCATAGTGGTGGGATATCAAGGCCATGGAGGGAGGGAGGTGACGTGTTGAGATAGGAGGGAATAGGGCTTAGTGGTGGGATAGCAAGGTCATGGAACGAGGGAGGTAACAGGCAGAACTAAGAGGGAATGGAGCTTAGAGGTGGGATAGCAAGGCCATGGAGGGAGGGAGGTGACAGGTATTGACCGGAGGAATGGGTCTTTGTGGTGGGGAAACAAGGCCATGGAGGGAGGGAGGTGACAGGCAGAACCAGGAGCGAATGGGGCTTAGTGGTGGGGTAACAAGGCCATGGAGGGAGGGTGGTGACAGGCAGAACCAGGAGGGAATGGGGCTTAGAGGTGGGGTAGCAAGGCCATGGAGGGAGGGAGGTGACAGGCAGAGAAAGGAGGGAGTAGGGCTTAGTAGTGGGGTAACAAGGCCTTGGAGGGAGTGAGTTGACAGGCAGAGAAAGGAGGGATTGGGGATTACTGGTGGGATAGCAAGGTCGTGGAGCGAGGGAGGTGACAGGCAGAGAATGAAGGGAGTGGTGGGGAAACAAGTCCATGGTAGGAGGGAGGTGACATGCAGAGACAGGAGGGAATGGGGTTTAGTGGTGGGGTAGCAAGTCCATGGAGCAAGGGAGGTTACAGGCAGAGACAGGAGGGAATGGGGTTTAGTGCTGAGGTAACAAGGCCATGGAGGGAGACAAGTGATAGGCAGAGACAGGAGGGAATGGGGCTTAGTGGTGGGGTAGCAAGGCCATGGAGGGACAGAGGTGACAGGCAAAACCAGGAGGGAATGGGGCTTGGTGTTGGGGTAGCAAGGCCATGAGGGAGGGAGGTGGCAGGCAGAGAATGAAGGCAGTTGTGGGGTAACAAGGCCATGTGGGAGGGAGGTGACATGCAGAGACAGGAGGGAATGGGGCTTAGTGGTGAAGTAATAAGGCCATGGCAGTAAGGAGGAGACAGGCAGAACCAGGAGGGAGTGGAGCTTAGTGGTGGGATAGCAAGGCCATGGGGGGCGGGAGGTGACAGGCAGAGACAGGAATGGGGGGCTTAGCGGTGGGATAGCAAGGCCATGGAGGGAGGGAGGTGACAGGCAGAGACAGGAGGAATAGGGCTTAGTGGTGGGCTAGCAAGGCCATGGAGGGAGGGAGGTGACAGGCAGAAAGTGGAGGGAATGGGGCTTAGTGGTGGGGTAACAAGGCCATGGAGAGAGGAAGGTGACAGGCAGAAATAGGTGTGAATGTGGCTTAGTGGTGGGACAACAAGGGCATGTGGGAGGGAGGAGACAGGCAGAACCAGGTGGGAAAGGGGCTTAGTGGTGAGATACCAAGGACATGTAAGGAGGGAGATGACAGGCAGAGACAGGAGGGAGTGGGGCTTAGTGGTGAGGTAACAAGGCCATGGAGGGAGGGAGGTGACATGCAGAGTGTTAGTGGTAGGAGAGCAAGGCCATGGAGGGAGGTTACAGGCAGAGACATGAGGGAGTGGGGATTTCCGCTGTGATAGCAGGGCTTACTGGTGGGATAGCAAGGCCATGGATGAAGGGAAGTGACAGGCAGAGACAGGAGGGAGTGGGGCTTAGTTGTAGGATAGCAAGGCCATGGAGGAAGGTAGGTGACAGGCAGAGATAGGAGGGAGTGGGGCTTAGTGGTTGGATAGCAAGGCCATGGAAGGAGGTGACAGGCAGAGACAGGAGGGAATGGGGATTACTGGAGGGATAGCAAGGCCATGGAGGGAGGAAGGTGACAGGCAGAGAGATGAGGGAGTGGGGCTTAGTGGTAGGAAAGCAAGGCCAAGGAGGGAAGTGACAGGCAGAGACAGGAGGGAGTGGGGATTACTGGTGGGATAGCAAGGCCATGGAGGTAGGGAGGTGAAAGGTACAGACATGAGGGAGTGGGGTTAGTGGTGGGATAGAAAGGCCATGGAGGTAGGTGACAGGCAGAGACAGGAAGGGGGGCTTAGTGTTGGGGTAGCAAGTCCATGTAGGGAGGGATGTGACAGGTAGAGACAGAATGGAGTGGGGCAAAGTGGTAGGATAACAAGGCCATGGAGAGAGGTGACAGGTAGAGACAAGAGGGAATGGGGCTTAGTGGTGGGGTAAGAATGCCATGGAGGGAGGGAGGGAGGTGACAGGCAGAGACAGGAGGGAGTGGAGCTTAGAGGTAGGGTAGCAAGTCCATGGAGGGAGGTGAGAGGCAGAGACAGGACGGAATCGGGCTTAGTGGTGGGATAGCAAGGCCAAGGAGGGAGGGAGGTGACAGGTAGAGAGATGAGGGAGTGGGGCTTAGTGGTAGGAAAGCAAGGCCAAGGAGGGAAGTGACAGGCAGAGACAGGAGGGAGTGGGGATTACTGGTGGGATAGCAAGGCCATGGAGGTAGGGAGGTGAAAGGTACAGACATGAGGGAGTGGGGTTAGTGGTGGGATAGAAAGGCCATGGAGGTAGGTGACAGGCAGAGACAGGAAGGGGGGCTTAGTGTTGGGGTAGCAAGTCTATGTAGGGAGGGATGTGACAGGTAGAGACAGAAGGGAGTGGGGCTAAGTGGTAGGGTAACAAGGCCATGGAGAGAGGTGACAGGTAGAGACAAGAGGGAATGGGGCTTAGTGGTGGGGTAAGAATGCCATGGAGGGAGGGAGGGAGGTGACAGGCAGAGACAGGAGGGAGTGGAGCTTAGTGGTAGGGTAGCAAGGCCATGGAGGGAGGTGACAGGCAGAGACAGGAGGGAATGAGGCTTAGTGGAGGATTAGCAAGACGAAGGAGGGATGGAGGTGACAGGCAGAGACAGGAGGGAGTAGGGCTTAGTAGTGGGATAGCAAGGCCATGGAGGGAGGTAACAGGCAGAGACAGGAGAAAGTGAGGCTTAGTGATAGGGTAGCAAGTCCATGGAGGGAGGTGAGAGGCAGAGACAGGAGGGAATCGGGCTTAGTGGTGGGATAGCAAGGCCAAGGAGGGAGGGAGGTGACAGGTAGAGAGATGAGGGAGTGGGGCTTAGTGGTAGGAAAGCAAGGCCAAGGAGGGAAGTGACAGGCAGAGACAGGAGGGAGTGGGGATTACTGGTGGGATAGCAAGGCCATGGAGGTAGGGAGGTGAAAGGTACAGACATGAGGGAGTGGGGTTAGTGGTGGGATAGAAAGGCCATGGAGGTAGGTGACAGGCAGAGACAGGAAGGGGGGCTTAGTGTTGGGGTAGCAAGTCCATGTAGGGAGGGATGTGACAGGTAGAGACAGAAGGGAGTGGGGCTAAGTGGTAGGGTAACAAGGCCATGGAGAGAGGTGACAGGTAGAGACAAGAGGGAATGGGGCTTAGTGGTGGGGTAAGAATGCCATGGAGGGAGGGAGGGAGGTGACAGGCAGAGACAGGAGGGAGTGGAGCTTAGTGGTAGGGTAGCAAGGCCATGGAGGGAGGTGACAGGCAGAGACAGGAGGGAATGAGGCTTAGTGGAGGATTAGCAAGACGAAGGAGGGATGGAGGTGACAGGCAGAGACAGGAGGGAGTAGGGCTTAGTAGTGGGATAGCAAGGCCATGGAGGGAGGTAACAGGCAGAGACAGGAGAAAGTGAGGCTTAGTGATAGGGTAGCAAGTCCATGGAGGGAGGTGAGAGGCAGAGACAGGAGGGAATCGGGCTTAGTGGTGGGATAGCAAGGCCAAGGAGGGAGGGAGGTGACAGGTAGAGAGATGAGGGAGTGGGGCTTAGTGGTAGGAAAGCAAGGCCAAGGAGGGAAGTGACAGGCAGAGACAGGAGGGAGTGGGGATTACTGGTGGGATAGCAAGGCCATGGAGGTAGGGAGGTGAAAGGTACAGACATGAGGGAGTGGGGTTAGTGGTGGGATAGAAAGGCCATGGAGGTAGGTGACAGGCAGAGACAGGAAGGGGGGCTTAGTGTTGGGGTAGCAAGTCCATGTAGGGAGGGATGTGACAGGTAGAGACAGAAGGGAGTGGGGCTAAGTGGTAGGGTAACAAGGCCATGGAGAGAGGTGACAGGTAGAGACAAGAGGGAATGGGGCTTAGTGGTGGGGTAAGAATGCCATGGAGGGAGGGAGGGAGGTGACAGGCAGAGACAGGAGGGAGTGGAGCTTAGTGGTAGGGTAGCAAGGCCATGGAGGGAGGTGACAGGCAGAGACAGGAGGGAATGAGGCTTAGTGGTGGGATAGCAAGACGAAGGAGGGATGGAGGTGACAGGCAGAGACAGGAGGGAGTAGGGCTTAGTAGTGGGATAGCAAGGCCATGGAGGGAGGTAACAGGCAGAGACAGGAGAAAGTGAGGCTTAGTGATAGGGTAGCAAGGCCATGGAGGGAGGTGAGAGGCAGAGACAGGAGGGAATCGGGCTTAGTGGCGGGATAGCAAGGCCAAGGAGGGAGGGAGGTGACAGGTAGAGACCAGAGGGAGTGGGGCTTAGTAGTGGGATAGCAAGGCCATGGATGGAGGTGACAGGCAGAGACAGGAGGAATGGGGCTTAGTGGTCGGGTAACAAGGCCATGGAGGGAGGGAGGTGACAGGCAGAAAGAGGAGGGAATGGGGCTTAGTGCTGGAGTAACAAGGCCATGGAGGGAGGAAGGTGACAGGCAGAAATATGTGTGAATGTGGCTTAGTGGTGAGACAACAAGGCCATGTGGGAGGGAGGTAACAGGCAGAACCAGGTGGGAATTTGGCTTAGTGGTGAGATACCAAGGCCATGGAAGGAGGTAGATGATATGCAGAGACAGGAGGGAGTGGGGCTTAGTGGTGAGATAACAAGGCCGTGGACGGAGGGAGGTGACAGGCAGAGACTGGATGGAATGGGTCTTAGTGGTAGGAGAGCAAGGCCATGGAGGGAGGTGACAGGCAGAGACATGAGGGAGTGGGGATTACTACTGGGATAGCAAGGTCATGGATAGGGAGGTGACAGGTAGAGACCGGAGGAATGGGGCTTTGTGGTGGGGAAACAAGGCCATGGAGGGAGTGAGGTGACAGGCAGAACCAGGAGGGAATGGGGCTTAGTGGTGGGGTAACAAGTCCATGGAAGGAGGGAGGTGACAGGCAGAACCAGGAGGGAATGGGGCTTAGAGGTGTGGTAGCAAGGCCATGGAGGGAGGGAGGTGACAGGCAGAGAAAGGAGGGAGTAGGGCTTAGTGGTGGGGTAACAAGGTCTTGGAGGGAGGGAGGTGACAGGCAGAGACAGGAGGGAATGGGGCTTTCTGGTGGGATAGCAAGGCCATGGAGGAAGGGAGGTGACAGGCAGAGACAGGAGGGAGTGGGGCTAAGTGGTGGGATAGCAAGGCCATGGAGGAAGGTAGGTGACAGGCAGAAACAGGAGGGAATGGGGCTTAGTGGTAGGACAGCAAGGCCATGGAAGGAGGTGACAGGCAGAGACAGGAGGGAATGGGGATTACTGGTGGGATAACAAGGTCATGGAGGGAGGGAGGTGACAGGCAGAGAGAGGAGGGAGTGGGGCTTAGTGGTAGGATAGCAAGGCCATGGAGGGCGGTGACAGGGAGAGACAGGAGGGAGTGGGGATTACTGGTGGGATAGCAAGGCCATGGAGGTAGGGAGGTGAAAGGTAGAGACATGAGGGAGTGGGGTTACTGGTGGGTTTAGAAAGGCCATGGAGGTAGGTGACAGGCAGAGACAGGAAGGGGGGCTTAGTGTTGGGGTAGAAAGTCCATGTAGGGAGGGACGTGACAGGTAGAGACAGAAGGGAGTGGGGCTAAGTGGTAGGGTAGCAAGGCCATGGAGGGAGGTGACAGGCAGAGACAGGAGGGAATGAGGCTTAGTGGTCGGGTAACAAGGCCATGGAGGGAGGGAGGTGACAGGCAGAAAGAGGAGGGAATGGGGCTTAGTGCTGGAGTAACAAGGCCATGGAGGGAGGAAGGTGACAGGCAGAAATATGTGTGAATGGGGCTTAGTGGTGAGACAACAAGGCCATGTGGGAGGGAGGTGACAGGCAGAACCAGGTGGGAATGGGGCTTAGTGGTGAGATACCAAGGCCATGGAAGGAGGTAGATGATATGCAGAGACAGGAGGGAGTGGGGCTTAGTGGTGAGATAACAAGGCCGTGGACGGAGGGAGGTGACAGGCAGAGACTGGATGGAATGGGTCATAGTGGTAGGAGAGCAAGGCCATGGAGGGAGGTGACAGGCAGAGACATGAGGGAGTGGGGATTACTGCTGGGATAGCAAGGCCATAGAGGGAGGGAGGTGACAGGCAGAGACAGGAGGGAATGGGGCTTTCTGGTGGGATAGCAAGGCCATGGAGGAAGGGAGGTGACAGGCAGAGACAGGAGGGAGTGGGGCTTAGTGGTGGGATAGCAAGGCCATGGAGGAAGGTAGGTGACAGGCAGAAACAGGAGGGAGTGTGGCTTAGTGGTAGGACAGCAAGGCCATGGAAGGAGGTGACAGGCAGAGACAGGAGGGAATGGGGATTACTGGTGGGATAGCAAGGCCATGGAGGGAGGGAGGTGACAGGCAGAGAGAGGAGGGAGTGGGGCTTAGTGGTAGGATATCAAGGCCATGGAGGGCGGTGACAGGGAGAGACAGGAGGGAGTGGGGATTACTGGTGGGATAACAAGGCCAAGGAGGTAGGGAGGTGAAAGGTAGAGACATGAGGGAGTGGGGTTACTGGTGGGTTTAGAAAGGCCATGGAGGTAGGTGACAGGCCGAGACAGGAAGGGGGGCTTAGTGTTGGGGTAGAAAGTCCATGTAGGGAGGGACGTGACAGGTAGAGACAGAAGGGAGTGGGGCTAAGTGGTGGGGTATCAAGGCCATGGAGGGAGGTGACAGGCAGAGACAGGAGGGAATGAGGCTTAGTGGTGGGATAGCAAGACGAAGGAGGGAGGGAGGTGACAGGCAGAGACAGGAGGGAGTAGGGCTTAGTAGTGGGATAGCAAGGCCATGGAGGGAGGTAACAGGCAGAGACAGGAGAAAGTGAGGCTTAGTGATAGGGTAGCAAGGCCATGGAGGGAGGTGAGAGGCAGAGACAGGAGGGAATCGGGCTTAGTGGTGGGATTGCAAGGCCAAGGAGGGAGGGAGGTGACAGGTAGAGACCGGAGGGAGTGGGGCTTAGTAGTGGGATAGCAAGGCCATGGATGGAGGTGACAGGCAGAGACTGGAGGAATGGGGCTTTGTAGTCAGGTAACAAGGCCATAGAGGGAGGTGACAGGCAGAAAGAGGAGGGAATGGGGCTTAGTGGTGGGACAACAAGACCATGTGGGAGGGAGGTGACAGGAAGAACCAGGTGGGAATGGGGCTTAGTGGTGAGATACCAAGGCCATGGAAGGAGGGAGATGACAGGCAGAGACAGGAGGGAGTGTGGCTTAATGGTGAGATAACAAGGCCGTGGAGGGAGGGAGGTGACAGGCAGAGACTGGATGGAATGGGTCTTAGTGGTAGGAGAGCAAGGCCATGGAGGGAGGTGACAGGCACAGACATGAGGGAGTGGGGATTACTGCTGGGATAGCAAGGCAATAGAGGGAGGGAGGTGACAGGCAGAGACAGGAGGGAATGGGGCTTTCTGGTGGGATAGCAAGGCCATGGAGGAAGGGAGGTGACAGGCAGAGACAGGAGGGAGTGGGGCTTAGTGGTGGGATAGCAAGGCCATGGAGGAAGGTAGGTGACAGGCAGAGACAGGAGGGAGTGGTGCTTAGTGGTAGGATAGCAAGGCCATGGAAGGAGGTGACAGGCAGAGACAGGAGGGAATGGGGATTACTGGTGGGATAGCAAGGCCATGGAGGGAGGGAGGTGACAGGCAGAGAGAGGAGGGAGTGGGGCTTAGTGGTAGGATAGCAAAGCCATGGAGGGAGGTGACAGGGAGAGACAGGAGGGAGTGGGGATTACTGGTGGGATAGCAAGGCCATGGAGGTAGGGAGGTGAAAGGTAGAGACATGAGGGAGTGGGGTTACTGGTGGGATAGAAAGGCCATGGAGGTAGGTGACAGGCAGAGACAGGAAGGGGGGCTTAGTGTTGGGGTAGCAAGTCCATGTAGGGAGGGACGTGACAGGTAGAGACAGAAGGGAGTGGGGCTAAGTGGTAGGGTAGCAAGTCCATGGAGGGAGGTGACAGGTAGAGACAAGAGGGAATGGGGCTTAATGGTGGGGTAAGAATGCAATGGAGGGAGGGAGGTGACAGGCAGAGACAGGAGGGAGTGGGGCTTAGTGGTAAGGTAGCAAGGCCATGGAGGGAGGTGACAGGCAGAGACAGGAGGGAATGGGGCTTAGTGGTGGGATAGCAAGACAAAGGAGGGAGGGAGGTGACAGGTAGAGACAGGAGGGAGTTTGGCTTAGTGGTGGGATAGCATGGCCATGGAGGGAGTTAACAGGCAGAGACAGGAGGGCTTAGTAGATGGATAGCAAGGCCATAGAGGGAGGTAACAGGCAGAGACAGGAGAAAGTGAGGCTTAGTGATAGGGTAGCAAGGCCATGGAGGGAGGTGAGAGGCAGAGACAGGGGGGAATGGGTCTTAGTGGTGGGATAGCAAGGTCATGGAGGAAGGGAGGTGACAGGCAGAGAAAAGGAGGGGGTACTTACTGGTGGGATAGCAAGGCCATGGAAGGAGGGAGGTGACAGGCAGAGACAGGAGGGAATGGGGCTTAGTGGTAGGATAGTAAGGCCATGGAGGGAGGTGATAGGCAGAGACAGGAGGGAGTGGGGATTACTGGTGGAATAGCAAGGCCATGGAGGAAGGGAGGTGACAGGCAGAGTAAGGAGGGAGTAGGGCTTAGTGGTAGGATAGAAAGGCCATGGAGAGAGGTTACAGGCATAGACAGGAGGGATTGGGGATTACAGGTGGGATAACAAGGCCATGGAGGGAGGGAGGTGTCAGGCAGAGAATGAAGGGAGTGGTGGGGTAACAAGGTCATGGAGGGAGGGAGGTGACATGCAGAGACAGGAGGGAGTGGTTCTAAGTTGTGGGGTAGCAAGTCCATGTAGGGAGGGAGGTGACAGGAAGAATCAGGAGGGAACGGGGCTTTGTGATGGGGTAGCAAGTACATGGAGGTTGTAGGTGACAAGCAGAGGTAGTGGGGCTTATTTGTGGGGTAACAAGGCCATGGAGGGAGGGAGGTGACAGGTAGAGACAGGAGGGAATGGGGCTTAGTGGTGGGGCACCAAGGCCATGGAGGGCGGTAGGTGACAGGCAGAGTCCGGAGGGAATGGGGCTTAGTGATGGGGTAGCAAGGCCATGGAGGGACAGAGGTGACAGGCAAAACAAAGAGGGAATGGGGCTTAGTGGTGGGTTAGCAAGGCCATAGAGGGAGGGAAGTGACAGGCAGAAACAGGAGGGAATGGACCTTAGCGGTGGGGGTAGCAAGGCCATGGAGGGAGGAAGGTGACAGCGAGAAATAGGTGTGAATGGGGCTTAGTGGTGGGATAACAAGGCCATGTGGGTGGGTGGTGACAGGCAGAACCAGGTGGGAATGGGGCTTAGTGGTGAGACACCAAGGCCACAGAAGGAGGGAAGTGACAGGCAGAGACAGGAGGGAGTGGGGCTTAGTGGTGAGGTAACAAGGCCATGGAGGGAGGGAGATGACAGGCAGAGACAGGAGTGAATGGGGATTGTTGGTGGGATAGCAAGGCCATGGAGGGAGGGTGGTGACTGGCAGAGACAGGATGGAATGGGACTTAGTGGTGGGGTAACAAGGCTATGGAGGGAGGGAGGTGACAGGCAGAACCAGGAGGGAATGGGGCTTAGTGGTGGGATAGCAAGGCCATGGAGGGAGGGAGGTGATGGGCATAGACAGGAGGGAATGGGGCTTAGTGGTGGGATAGCAAGGCCATGGAGGGAGGGAGGTGACAGGCAGAGAGAGGAGGGAGTGGGGCTTAGTGGTAGGATATCAAGGCCATGGAGGGCGGTGACATCGAGAGACAGGAGGGAGTGGGGATTACTGGTGGGATAACAAGGCCAAGGAGGTAGGGAGGTGAAAGGTAGAGACATGAGGGAGTGGGGTTACTGGTGGGTTTAGAAAGGCCATGGAGGTAGGTGACAGGCCGAGACAGGAAGGGGGGCTTAGTGTTGGGGTAGAAAGTCCATGTAGGGAGGGACGTGACAGGTAGAGACAGAAGGGAGTGGGGCTAAGTGGTGGGGTATCAAGGCCATGGAGGGAGGTGACAGGCAGAGACAGGAGGGAATGAGGCTTAGTGGTGGGATAGCAAGACGAAGGAGGGAGGGAGGTGACAGGCAGAGACAGGAGGGAGTAGGGCTTAGTAGTGGGATAGCAAGGCCATGGAGGGAGGTAACAGGCAGAGACAGGAGAAAGTGAGGCTTAGTGATAGGGTAGCAAGGCCATGGAGGGAGGTGAGAGGCAGAGACAGGAGGGAATCGGGCTTAGTGGTGGGATTGCAAGGCCAAGGAGGGAGGGAGGTGACAGGTAGAGACCGGAGGGAGTGGGGCTTAGTAGTGGGATAGCAAGGCCATGGATGGAGGTGACAGGCAGAGACTGGAGGAATGGGGCTTTGTAGTCAGGTAACAAGGCCATAGAGGGAGGTGACAGGCAGAAAGAGGAGGGAATGGGGCTTAGTGGTGGGACAACAAGACCATGTGGGAGGGAGGTGACAGGAAGAACCAGGTGGGAATGGGGCTTAGTGGTGAGATACCAAGGCCATGGAAGGAGGGAGATGACAGGCAGAGACAGGAGGGAGTGTGGCTTAATGGTGAGATAACAAGGCCGTGGAGGGAGGGAGGTGACAGGCAGAGACTGGATGGAATGGGTCTTAGTGGTAGGAGAGCAAGGCCATGGAGGGAGGTGACAGGCACAGACATGAGGGAGTGGGGATTACTGCTGGGATAGCAAGGCAATAGAGGGAGGGAGGTGACAGGCAGAGACAGGAGGGAATGGGGCTTTCTGGTGGGATAGCAAGGCCATGGAGGAAGGGATGTGTCAGGCAGAGACAGGAGGGAGTGGGGCTTAGTGGTGGGATAGCAAGGCCATGGAGGAAGGTAGGTGACAGGCAGAGACAGGAGGGAGTGGTGCTTAGTGGTAGGATAGCAAGGCCATGGAAGGAGGTGACAGGCAGAGACAGGAGGGAATGGGGATTACTGGTGGGATAGCAAGGCCATGGAGGGAGGGAGGTGACAGGCAGAGAGAGGAGGGAGTGGGGCTTAGTGGTAGGATAGCAAAGCCATGGAGGGAGGTGACAGGGAGAGACAGGAGGGAGTGGGGATTACTGGTGGGATAGCAAGGCCATGGAGGTAGGGAGGTGAAAGGTAGAGACATGAGGGAGTGGGGTTACTGGTGGGATAGAAAGGCCATGGAGGTAGGTGACAGGCAGAGACAGGAAGGGGGGCTTAGTGTTGGGGTAGCAAGTCCATGTAGGGAGGGACGTGACAGGTAGAGACAGAAGGGAGTGGGGCTAAGTGGTAGGGTAGCAAGTCCATGGAGGGAGGTGACAGGTAGAGACAAGAGGGAATGGGGCTTAATGGTGGGGTAAGAATGCAATGGAGGGAGGGAGGTGACAGGCAGAGACAGGAGGGAGTGGGGCTTAGTGGTAAGGTAGCAAGGCCATGGAGGGAGGTGACAGGCAGAGACAGGAGGGAATGGGGCTTAGTGGTGGGATAGCAAGACAAAGGAGGGAGGGAGGTGACAGGTAGAGACAGGAGGGAGTTTGGCTTAGTGGTGGGATAGCATGGCCATGGAGGGAGTTAACAGGCAGAGACAGGAGGGCTTAGTAGATGGATAGCAAGGCCATAGAGGGAGGTAACAGGCAGAGACAGGAGAAAGTGAGGCTTAGTGATAGGGTAGCAAGGCCATGGAGGGAGGTGAGAGGCAGAGACAGGGGGGAATGGGTCTTAGTGGTGGGATAGCAAGGTCATGGAGGAAGGGAGGTGACAGGCAGAGAAAAGGAGGGGGTACTTACTGGTGGGATAGCAAGGCCATGGAAGGAGGGAGGTGACAGGCAGAGACAGGAGGGAATGGGGCTTAGTGGTAGGATAGTAAGGCCATGGAGGGAGGTGATAGGCAGAGACAGGAGGGAGTGGGGATTACTGGTGGAATAGCAAGGCCATGGAGGAAGGGAGGTGACAGGCAGAGTAAGGAGGGAGTAGGGCTTAGTGGTAGGATAGAAAGGCCATGGAGAGAGGTTACAGGCATAGACAGGAGGGATTGGGGATTACAGGTGGGATAACAAGGCCATGGAGGGAGGGAGGTGTCAGGCAGAGAATGAAGGGAGTGGTGGGGTAACAAGGTCATGGAGGGAGGGAGGTGACATGCAGAGACAGGAGGGAGTGGTTCTAAGTTGTGGGGTAGCAAGTCCATGTAGGGAGGGAGGTGACAGGAAGAATCAGGAGGGAACGGGGCTTTGTGATGGGGTAGCAAGTACATGGAGGTTGTAGGTGACAAGCAGAGGTAGTGGGGCTTATTTGTGGGGTAACAAGGCCATGGAGGGAGGGAGGTGACAGGTAGAGACAGGAGGGAATGGGGCTTAGTGGTGGGGCACCAAGGCCATGGAGGGCGGTAGGTGACAGGCAGAGTCCGGAGGGAATGGGGCTTAGTGATGGGGTAGCAAGGCCATGGAGGGACAGAGGTGACAGGCAAAACAAAGAGGGAATGGGGCTTAGTGGTGGGTTAGCAAGGCCATAGAGGGAGGGAAGTGACAGGCAGAAACAGGAGGGAATGGACCTTAGCGGTGGGGGTAGCAAGGCCATGGAGGGAGGAAGGTGACAGCGAGAAATAGGTGTGAATGGGGCTTAGTGGTGGGATAACAAGGCCATGTGGGTGGGTGGTGACAGGCAGAACCAGGTGGGAATGGGGCTTAGTGGTGAGACACCAAGGCCACAGAAGGAGGGAAGTGACAGGCAGAGACAGGAGGGAGTGGGGCTTAGTGGTGAGGTAACAAGGCCATGGAGGGAGGGAGATGACAGGCAGAGACAGGAGTGAATGGGGATTGTTGGTGGGATAGCAAGGCCATGGAGGGAGGGTGGTGACTGGCAGAGACAGGATGGAATGGGACTTAGTGGTGGGGTAACAAGGCTATGGAGGGAGGGAGGTGACAGGCAGAACCAGGAGGGAATGGGGCTTAGTGGTGGGATAGCAAGGCCATGGAGGGAGGGAGGTGATGGGCATAGACAGGAGGGAATGGGGCTTAGTGGTGGGATAGCAAGGCCATGGAGGGAGGGAGGTGACAGGCAGAGATAGGAAAGAATGTGACTTAGTGGTGGGGTAACAAGGCCATGGAGGGAGGGAGGTGACAGGCAGAAACAGTAGGGAATGGGGCTGAGTGGTGGGGTAACAAGGCCATGATGGTAGTGAGGTGGCAGGCAGAGACAGGAGGTAATGGGGCTTAGTGGTGGAGTAGAAAGGCCATGGAGTGAGGGAGGTGACAAACAGAGACAGGAGAAAGTGGGGCTTAGTGGCAGGTAAGCAAGGCCATGGAGGGAGGTGACAGGCAGAGACAGGCGGGAATGGGGCTTAGTGGTGGGAAAGCAAGGCCACGGAGGGAGGGAGGTGACAGGCAGAGACAGGAGGGAGTGGGGCTTTGTAGTGGGATAGCAAGGCCATGGAGCGAGGAGACAGGCAGAGACTGAAGGGAGTGGGGCTTAGTGGTAGGATAGCAAGGCCACGGTGGGAGGTGACAGGCAGAGACAGGAGGGAGTGGGGATTACTGGTGGGATAGCAAGGCCATGGAGGGAGGGAGGTGACAGCCAGTGAGAGGAGGGAGTGGGGCATAGTGGTAGGATAGCAAGGCCATGGAGGGAGTTGACAGGCAGAGACATGAGGGAGTGGGGATTACTGGTGGGATAGCAAGGCCAAGGTGGGAGAGAGGTGACAGGCAGAGACTGGAGGGGGGGCTTACTGGTGGGAAAGCAAGGCCATGTAGGGAGGGATGTGACAGGTAGAGACAGAAAGGAGTGGGGCTAAGTGGTAGGGTAGCAAGGCCATGGAGGGAGGTGACAGGTAGAGACAGTAGGGAATGGGGATTAGTGGTGGGGTAACAATGCCATGGAGGGAGGGAGGTGACAGGCAGAGACAGGAGGGAGTGGGGCTTAGTGGTGGGATCACAAGACCATGGAGGGAGGGAGGTGACAGGCAGAGACAGGAGGGAGTGGGGCTTAGTAGTGGGATAGCAATGCCATGGAGGGAGGTAACAGGCAGACACAGGAGGGAATGGGGCTTAGTGATGGGGTAACTCAGGAGAAAGTAGGGCTCAGTGGTAGGGTAGCAAGGCCATGGAGGGAGGTGACAGGCAGACACAGGAGGGAATGGGGCTTAGTGATGGGGTAACACGGCCATGGAGGGAGGGAGGTTACAGGCAGAGACAGGAGGGAATGGGACTTAGTGGTGGGGTAACAAGGCCATGGAGGGAGGGAGGTGACAGGCAGAGACAGGAGGGAATGGGGCTTAGTGGTTTGGTAGCAAGGCCATGGAGGGAGGAAGGTGATAGGCAGAACCAGGAGGGAATGGGGCTTAGTCTTGAGGTAACAAGGCTATGGAGGAAGGGAGGTGACAGGCAGAACCAGGGGGGAAAGGGGCTTAGTGGTAGGGTAACAAGGCCATGTAGGGAGGGATGTGATAGGTAGAGACAGGAGGGAGTGGGGCTAAGTGCTGGGTAGCAAGGCCATGGAGGGAGGTGACAGGCAGAGACAGGAGCGAGTGGGGCTTAGTGGTAGGATAGCAAGGCCATGGTGGGAGGTGACAGGCAGAGACAGGAGGGAGTAGGGATTACTGGTGGGATAGCAAGGCCATGGAGGGAGGGAGGTGACAGGCAGAGAGAGTAGAGAGTGGGGCTTAGTGGTAGGATAGCAAGGCCATGGAGGGAGGTGACAGGCAGAGAAAGGAGGGAGTGGGATTACTGGTGGGATAGCAAGGCCATGGTGGGAGGGAGGTGACAGGCAGAGACAGGAGGGAGGGCTTACTGGTGGGATAGCAAGGCCATGGAGGTAGGGAGGTTAAAGGTATAGAAATGAGGGAGTGGGGTTAGTGGTGGGATAGAAAGGCCATGGAGGTAGGTGACAGGCAGAGACAGGAAGGGGGGCATAGTATTGGAGTAGCAAGGCCA
The DNA here is from genome assembly GCA_031769625.1 of Taudactylus pleione. NCBI lineage: Eukaryota > Metazoa > Chordata > Amphibia > Anura > Myobatrachidae > Taudactylus > Taudactylus pleione. The sequence continues at coordinate 750,430 of JAUIMM010001449.1, forward strand.
TGTAGGGAGGGATGTGATAGGTAGAGACAGGAGGGAGTGGTGCTAAGTGGTAGGGTAGCAAGGCCATGGAGGGAGGTGACAGGTAGAGACAGTAGGGAATGGGGATTAGTGTTGGGGTAACAATGCCATGGAGGGAGGGAGGTGACAGGCAGAGACAGGAGGGAATGGGGCTTAGTGGTGGGATAGCAAGACCTTGGAGAGAGGGAGGTGACAAATAGAGACAGGAGGGAGTGTAGCTTAGAGGTGGGATAGCAAGGCCATGGAGGGAGATAACAGGCAGAGACAGGAGGGAGTGGGGCTTAGTAGTGGGATAGCAAGGCCATGGAGGGAGGAAACAGGCAGAGACAGGAGAAAGTGAGGCTTAGTGGTAGGGTAGCAAGGCCATGGAGGGAGGTGACAGGCAGAGACAGGAGGGAATGGGGCTTAGTGGTGGGATAGCAAGGCCAAGGAGGGAGGGAGGTGACAGGTAGAAACCGGAGGGAGTGGGGCTTAGTAGTGGGATATCAAGGCCATGGAGGGAGGTGATAGGCAGAGGCAGTAGGGAGTTGGGCTTAGTGATAGGATCGCAAGGCCATGGAGGGAGGTGACAGGCAGAGACAGGAGGGAGTGGGGATTACTGGTGGGATAGTAAGGCCATGTAGGGATGGAGGTGACAGGCAGAAACTGGAGGGAATGGAGCTTAGTGGTAGGAGAGCAAGGCCATGGAAGGAGGTGACATCCAGAGACATGAGGGAGTGGGCATTACTGCTGGGATAGCAAAGCCATAGAGGGATGGAGGTAACAGGCAGAGACAGGAGGGGTGGCTTACTGGTGGGATAGCAAGGCCTTGGAGGAAGGAAGGTGACAAGCAGAGACAGGAGGGAGTGGGGCTTAATGGTAGGATAGCAAGGCCTTGGAAGAAGGAAGGTGACAAGCAGAGACAGGAGGAAGTGAGGCTTAATGGTAGGATAGCAAGGCCATGGAGGAAAGGAGGTGACAGGCAGAGACATGAGGGAGTGTTGCTTAGTGGTGGGATAGCAAGGCCATGGAGGTAGGGAGGTGAAAGGTAGAGACATGAGGGAGTGGGGTATGTGGTGGGATAGAAATGCCATGGAGGTAGGTGACAGGTAGAGACAGGAAGGGCGGCTTAGTGGTGGGGTAACAATGCCATGGAGTGAGGGAGGTGACAGGCATTGAAAGGATGGAGTGCGGCTTAGTGGTGGGGTAACAAGGTCTTGGAGGGAGAGAAGTGATAGGCAGAGACAAGAGGGAGTGGTTCTAAGTGATGGGGTAGCAAGTCCATGTAGGGAGGGAGGGAGGTGACAGGCAGAGACAGGAGGGAGTAAAGGATGATGTAGACCCTGAATTAGTAGTGTTGTTGGACTAAAGATGATGATGTGGATGATGGAATTAGGGGATGTACACTGCAGTGGAGGCTGTGTGATATACAGACAGTGTAGTAGTTACATTTCCAGTTAAAGAACAGTGATGCTATATATAAGAGCACAGCTACAACAGTGTAATGTAAAGAGAAGTGTGTAAGCTATAGTGGGTGCAGGAATTAATGATTAAATTAAACAATGTTTGAAGTAGATAGATGTGAAGTAATGGAAAAAGGCAGTGCAAAGGCGTGTTCAATGTTATTAAGGCAAAATTACACTGTACAGAACTGATTTAGGGGCCTATTCATCAACACTATAATAACGTTTTCCTTAATTAACATTATTTTAGTAATCATGAAGCCACTTAACACAGGAGCTATCACTGATACTGTATCTCCTGGTTAAGTCCCCCTTCGTTAATATCCATATTCCCCATACATTAGTACATTAGTATGGGTACATTAGTATAGGTACATTAGTATGGGTACATTAGTACATTAGTATGGGTACATTAGTATGGGTACATTAGTACATTAGTATGGGTACATTAGTACATTAGTATGGGTACATTAGTATTGGTACATTAGTATGTGTACATTAGTACATTAGTATGGGTACATTAGTACATTAGTATGGGTACATTAGTATTGGTACATTAGTATGGGTACATTAGTGCATTAGTATGGGTACATTAGTACATTAGTATGGGGATATTAGTACATTAGTACATTAGTATGGGGATATTAGTACATTAGTATGGGTTCATTAGTACATTAGTATATTAGTATGGGTACATTAGTACATTAGTATGGGTATAATAGTATGGGTACATAAGTACATTAGTACATTAGTATGGGTATATTAGTATGGGTACATTAGTACATTAGTACATTAGTATGGGTACATTAGTACTTTTGTATGGGTACATTAGTAAATTAGTAAGGGTACATTAGTACATTAGAATGGGTACATTAGTACATTAGTATGGGTACATTAGTACATCAGTATGGGTACATTAGTACATTAGTACATTAGAATGGGTACATTAGTACATTAGTATGGGTACATTAGTACATTAGTACATTAGTATGGGTACATTAGTACATTAGTATGGGTACATTAGTACTTTTGTATGGGTACATTAGTAAATTAGTATGGGTACATTAGTACATTAGAATGGGTACATTAGTACATTAGTATGGGTACATTAGTAAATTAGTATGGGTACATTAGCACATTAGAATGGGTACATTAGTACATTAGTATTGGTACATTAGTATGGGTACATTAGTACATTAGTATGGGTACATTAGTATGGGTACATTAGTACATTAGTATGGGTACATTAGTATGGGTACATTAGTACATTAGTATGGGTACATTAGTATGGGTACAATAGTACATTAGTATGGGTACATTAGTACTTTTGTATGGGTACATTAGTAAATTAGTATGGGTACATTAGTAAATTAGTATGGGTACATTAGTATGGGTACATTAGTACATTAGTATGGGTACATTAGTATGGGTACATTAGTACATTAGTATGGGTACATTAGTACATTAGTATGGGTACATTAGTATGGGTACATTAGTAAATTAGTATGGGTACATTAGTACATTAGTATGGGTACATTAGTACATTAGTATAGGTACATTAGTACATTAGTATGGGGATATTAGTACATTAGTATGGGTTCATTAGTACATTAGTATATTAGTATGGGTACATTAGTACATTAGAATGGGTATATTAGTGCATTAGTATGGTATATTAGTATGGGTACATAAGTACATTAGTATGGGTATAATAGTATGGGTACATAAGTACATTAGTACATTAGTATGGGTATATTAGTATGGGTACATTAGTACATTAGTACATTAGTATGGGTACATTAGTATGGGTACATTAGTATGGGTACATTAGTACATTAGTATGGGTACATTAGTACATTAGTATGGGTACATTAGTATATGTACATTAGTACAGTACTATGGGTACATTAGTATGGGTATATTAGTACATTAGTACATTAGTATGGGTACAATAGTATATATACATTACTACATTATTATGGGTACATTAGTACAGTACTATGGGTACATTAGTATGGGTATATTAGTACATTAGTATGGGTACATTAGTACATTAATATGGGTACATTAGTATGGGTATATTACTACATTAGTATGGGCACATTAGTATGGGTACATTAGTATGGGTACATTAGTATGGGTACATTACTACATTAGTATGGGTACATTAGTACATTAGTTTGGGTACATTAGTATGGGTGCATTACTACATTAGTATAGGCACATTAGTATGGGTACATTAGTACATTAGTATGGGTACATTAGTATGGGTATATTAGTACATTAGTATAGGTACATTAGTATGGGTACATTAGTACATTAGTATGGGTACATTAGTACATTAGTATGGTTACATTAGTATGGGTACATTAGTACATTAGTATGGGTACATTATTACGGGTACATTAGTACATTAATATGGGTACATTAGTACATTAGTATGGGTACATTAGTATATTAGTATGGGTACATTAGTTAATTAGTATGGGTACATTAGTATGGGTACATTAGTGACCACCCACAGCATGTGCGAGCGGCCAAAAAAATGGTCGCGATGGTCAAGACCATCACGAACATCGGCCTTACGACGAGACCCTGCGGCAGGGGCTTGGTGACCGCAAGCCCTGGAGTGATTTTGGCTCTATCAGAGGCAAAATCACTCCCACTGACATCAATAGTGATGTCAGTGGGGACGGACCCAGACGGTAGGCGTTCCCATGGGAACGCCTCCATCTGGCAGCCACGCCCCCGGAATGCCCACCAAAGGGGGCGTGCTGTCACTCACCATCGACAGCACGCCCCCTTTGGTGCGAGACCCATAGCGACGGTGAGCCCGACGCTAGCCGGGTCTTGCACATGCGTGCGACGAGCAGGTCTGAATGATCCCCACAGTTTCTGATCAGCCACTGGAGGAGCTGCAGCGGGCAGGTAAGTGTGGGGAGGGGTTGGAGGTGAGCAGATGGGGCTTAGTGGTGACACAAAATTACTGCAGCTGTAGGCAGGGCAGCGCATACACTGGTTTTACGAATGTGACGGTGCATGCGCACCACTGATTACAGCTGGGGTAAGGTAGAGCACTGATTACAGCTGGGGTAAGCTAGAGCACTGATTACAGCTGCGGTAAGGTAGAGCACTGATTACAGCTGGGGTAAGGTAGTGCACTGATTACAGCTGCGGTAAGGTAGAGCGCTGATTACAGCTGGGGTAAGGTAGAGCACTGATTACAGCTGGGGTAAGGTAGAGCACTGATTACAGCTGGGGTAAGGTAGAGCACTGATTACAGCTGTGGTAAGGTAGAGCGCTGATTACAGCTGGGGTAAGGTAGAGCGCTGATTACAGCTGGGGTAAGGTAGAGCACTGATTACAGCTGGGGTAAGGTAGAGCGCTGATTACAGCTGCGGTAAGGTAGAGCGCTGATTACAGCTGGGGTAAGGTAGAGCACTGATTACAGCTGGGGTAAGGTAGAGCACTGATTACAGCTGGGGTAAGGTAGAGCGCTGATTACAGCTGGGGTAAGGTAGAGCACTGATTACAGCTGGGGTAAGGTAGAGCACTGATCACAGCTGGGGTAAGGTAGAGCACTGATTACAGCTGGGGTAAGGTAGAGCACTGATCACAGCTGCGGTAAGGTAGAGCACTGATCACAGCTGCGGTAAGGTAGAGCACTGATTACAGCTGCGGTAAGGTAGAGCACTGATTACAGCTGCGGTAAGGTAGAGCACTGATTACAGCTGGGGTAAGGTAGAGCACTGATTACAGCTGCGGTAAGGTAGAGCACTGATTACAGCTGCGGTAAGGTAGAGCACTGATCACAGCTGCGGTAAGGTAGAGCACTGATTACAGCTCCGGTAAGGTAGAGCACTGATTACAGCTGCGGTAAGGTAGAGCGCTGATTACAGCGGGGGTATGGTAGAACAGTGATTACAGCTGTGGTAAGGTAGAGCACTGATCACAGCTGCGGTAAGGTAGAGAACAGTGATTACAGCTGCGGTAAGGTAGAGCACTGATTACAGCTGCGGTAAGGTAGAGCACCAATTACAGCGGGGGTAAGGTGGAGCACCGATGACAGCTGTGGTAAGGTAGAACAGTGATTACAGCTGCGGTAAGGTAGAGCACTGATTACAGCTGCGGTAAGGTAGAGCACTGATTACAGCTGGGGTAAGGTAGAGCACCGATTACAGCTGTGGTAAGGTAGAGTACTGATTACAACTACGGTAAAATAGAGCACCGATTACAGCTGGGGTAAGGTAGAACAGTGATTACAGCTGGGGTAAGGTAGAGCACTGATTACAGCTGTGGTAAGGTAGAGTACTGATTACAACTACGGTAAAATAGAGCACCGATTACAGCTGGGGTAAGGTAGAACACCGATGACAGCTGCGGTAAGGTAGAGCAGTGATTACAGCTGGGGTAAGGTAGAGCACTGATTACAGCTGGGGTAAGGTAGAGTACTGATTACAGCTGTGGTAAGGTAGAGCACTGATTACAGCTGTGGTAAGGTAGAGTACTGATTACAGCTGGGGTAAGGTAGAGCACTGAGTACAGCTGCGGTAAGGTAGAGTACTGATTACAGCTGCGGTAAAGTAGAGCAGTGATTACAGCTGGGGTAAGGTAGAGCAGTGATTACAGCTGGGGTAAGGTAGAGCACTGATTACAGCTGGGGTAAGGTTGAGCACTGTTTACAGTTGGGGTAAGGTAGAGCACCGTTTACAGCTGCGGTAAGGTAGAGCACCGATTACAGCTGCGGTAAGGTAGAGCACCGATTACAGCTGCGGTAAGGTAGAGCACCGATTACAGCTGGGGTAAGGTAGAGCACCGTTTACAGCTTCGGTAAGGTAGAGCACCGATTACAGCTGCGGTAAGGTAGAGCACCGATTACAGCTGGGGTAAGGTAGAGCACTGATTACAGCTGGGGTAAAGTAGAGCACTGATTACAGCTGGGGTAAGGTAGAGCACTGATTACAGCTGGGGTAAGGTAGAGCACTGATTACAGCTGGGGTAAGGTTGAGCACCGTTTACAGCTGCGGTAAGGTAGAGCACCGATTACAGCTGCGGTACAGCTGGGGTAAGGTAGAGCGCTGACTACAGCTGGGGTAAGGTAGAGCGCTGACTACAGCTGCGGTAAGGTAGAGCGCTGATTACAGCTGCGGTAAGGTAGAGCGCTGATTACAGCTGGGGTAAGGTAGAGCGCTGATTACAGCTGGGGTAAGGTAGAGCGCTGATTACAGCTGCGGTAAGGTAGAGCACAGATTACAGCTGCGGTAAGGTAGAGCACTGATTACAGCTGGGGTAAGGTAGAGCGCTGATTACAGCTGCGCTAAGGTAGAGCGCTGATTACAGCTGGGGTAAGGTAGAGCGCTGACTACAGCTGGGGTAAGGTAGAGCGCTGACTACAGCTGCGGTAAGGTAGAGTGCTGATTACAGCTGCGGTAAGGTAGGGCACTGATTACAGCTGCAGTAAGGTAGAGCACTGATTATAGCTGGGGTAAGGTAGAGCCTTGATTACAGCTGGGGTAAGGTAGAGCACTGATTAATCTTTTTACACTTTACACTTTTGGGAGTAGATAGTTATGGGGAGGAGGAATGATGAATTCCCTGGTAATTAGGTAGAACTCCATACATGCTCTTAACCTAATTACCTCCAGAGAATTATAAGGTATGATGAATATTCCGCTAAGTCAGAGTGGGAACTCCTAGCAATGTACAAGCAGGGAGAGCAGTAAGGAGTGACCTGGATATGGATTTAGCGTGTGTCAGTGATGGCGAATCACCTAACTCACATAAGTACGTTGTACGCTGTCCTTCAGATGTTGGCTTTGCTGTTAGATTGTTCTCCTTCAGTTTTCCTCCTTTTTAACTCTGGTCATGATAATAACACTTATAATCAATCACTTTGAATGTAACACAGATTATAGCAGCCGTCCTGATCACTTATAAGTTTAGCTACAAACACGTGTTACCAGGTGACATCACACCTACTATTGCACTATTGCATGAAAACACTTGGGCATAGGGAACTTGATGGTGGCTGTAAGTGGGTCAGAAAGTTTGCGGTATCTGATAGGAGGAACAGCAGATTCCTGGCCAGTGGCGTAACTAAGGGGGGTCGATCGGGCCTGTGTAAAGCCCTGCAGAGGGGGGCACCACCGACAGGGCATCGTACCCACACACCCGCTCTCCCACACCCTTCCCCAACACCATTGTGTCATGTCTCTCCTTTAACAAGCAGGCAAGTGTGCCTACTAGCCTGGTGCTGCCTGTAGGGGGAGCTGCAGTGGAAGTGCACAGCCCCTCCTAGTCTTCCTCCTGGACCTGAGCTGCCTACCTGCCATCTGCGCCAGGTGAGGAGGACATGCAGTGAGTGTGCCTTCCCCGGTGCTCTCCCACAGGAAAGTTTTGTGGGTGGGCAGGTGGTTTGGGTGGATGGCTAAGCTGCCACTGGTGGGTGTCAGTGGCTGGATGGTTAAGCTGCCACGGGGGGGGAGGGGGGAATGTGTCAATGGGTGGATGGCTAAGCTGAATGGCCTGGGTGGATGAATAAATTGCCATGGGTGGGGTATTTGTGGTGCAGGGGGAGGGGTATGAGGATGGCTGCTAGGTGCATTTGGGTGAAATAAGTGCATGTGTCTGTATAGTGTGTATGTGTCAGTGTGTGTCAGTGTGTGTATATGTGTCAGTGTGTATATGTGTGTCAGTGTGTGTGTGTATATGTGTCAGTGTGTGTATGTGTGTCAGTGTATGTATATGTGTGTCAGTTTGTGTGTGTATATGTGTGTCAGTGTGTGTATATGTGAGTCAGTGTGTGTGTGTATATGTGTGTCAATATGTGTCTGTGTCAGTGTGTGTATATGTGTCGGTGTGTGTCAGTTTGTGTATATGTGTCAGTAGTCACCTACAGAAAGTAATAGTCACCTACAGTAAGTACTAATCACCTACAGTAAGTAATAGTCACCTACAGTAAGTGCTAATCACCTACAGTAAGTAATAGCCACCTACAGTAAGTACTAATCACCTACAGTAAGTAATAGTCACCTACAGTAAGTACTAATCACCTACAGTAAGTAATAGTCACCTACAGTAAGTGGTAATCACCTAAAGTAAGTAATAGCCAGCTACAGTAAGTACTAATCACCTACAGTAAGTAATAGTCACCTACAGTAAGTACTAATCACCTACAGTAAGTAGTAATCACCTACAGTAAGCAGTGTGTATGTCAGTGTATGTGTTAGTGCGTGTATGTGTGTCAGTGTGCTGAGAGACAACGCAGGGGGAGAATTAATTGTGTGACTGAGAGATGACGCAGGAGGTGGAGGTGATGGTGTACTGAGAGATGATGCGGGGGAGGTGATGGTGTGCTGAGAGATAATGTGGGGGGAGTTGACTGTGTGCTGAGAAACGATGTAGTGGGTGATGGTGTGGCTGAGAGTTGAAGCAGGGGGGAGATGACATGATGAGAGATGATGCAGGGTGGAGATGGTGTGTTGAGAGATGACGCAGGGGGAGATGGTGTGCTGAGAGATGACGCAGGTGGGAGATGATGGTGTGCTGAGAGATGATGTAGGGGGAGATGTTGCTGTGCTGAGAGATGATGCAGAGGGGAGATAATGGTGTGCTGAGAGATGATGCAGGGGGGAGATGGTGTGCTGAGAGTTGATGCAGGGGGGAGATGATGGTGTGCTGAGACATGACGCAGGGGGGAGATGATGGTGTGGCTAAGAGATGACACAGGGGGAGATGATGGTGTGCTGAGAGATGATGCAGGAGGGAGATGATGATGTGCTGAGAGATGATGCGGGGGGAGATGATGGTGTGCTGAGAGATGATGCAGGGGGGAGATGATGGTGTGCTGAGAGATGACGCAGGGGGGAAATGATGGTATGCTGAGAGATGATGCAGGGGGAGATGGTGTGCTGAGAGTTGATGCAGGGGGGAGATGATGGTGTGCCGAGAGATGATGCAGGGAGGAGATGATGGTGTGGCTGAGAGATGACACAGGGGGAGATGATGGTGTGCTGAGAGATGATGCAGGAGGAAGATGATGATGTGCAGAGAGATGATGCGGGGGGGAGATGATGGTGTGCTGAGAGATGATGCAGGGTGGAGATGATGGTGTGCTGAGAGTTGATGCAGGGGGGAGATGATGGTGTGCTGAGAGATGATGCAGGGAGGAAGATGATGTTGTAGCTAAGAGATGATGCAGTGAGATGATGGTATGGCTGAGAGACAATGCAGGGGGTGATGGTGTGTGTCCTGAGAGATGATGCAGGATGGAAATGGAGTGCTGAGAGATGGTGCAGGGGGGAGATGGTGTGCTGAGAGATGACGCAGGGCGGAGATGATGGTGTGCTGAGAGATGACGCAGGGGGGAGATGGTGTGCTGAGAGATGATGCAGAGGAGAGATGATGGTGTGCTGAGAGATGATGCAGGGGGAGATGGTGTGCTGAGAGTTCATGCAGGGGGGAGATGATGGTGTGGCTGAGAGATGACGCAGGGAGAGAGATGATGGTGTCCTGGGAGATGACGCAGGGGGAGATGATGGTGTGCTGATAGATGATGCAGGGGGCAGATGGTGTGCTGAGAGATGAAGCAGGGAGGAGATGATGATGTGCTGAGAAATGATGCGGGGGGGAGATGATGGTGTGCTGAGAGATGATGAAGGGGGGGATGATGGTGTGGCTGAGAGATGACTTAGGGAGGGAGATGATGGTGTAGCTAAGAGATGATGCAGTGAGATGATGGTATGGCTGAGAGACAATGCAGGGGGGTGATGGTGGGTGTCCTGAGAGATGATACAGGATGGAAATGGTGTGCTGATAGATGACGCAGGGGGGAGATGGTGTGCTGAGAGATGACGCAGGGGGGAGTTGATGGTGTGCTGAAAGATGATGCAGGGGGGAGATGATGGTGTGCTGAGAGATGACGCAGGGGGGAGATGGTGTGCTGAGAGATGATGCAGAGGGGAGATGATGGTGTGCTGAGAGATGATGCAGGGGGGAGATGGTGTGCTGAGAGTTCATGGAGGGGGGGATGATGGTGTGCTGAGAGATGATGCAGGGAAGAGATGATGGTGTGGCTGAGAGATGATGTAGGGGTAGATGATGGTGTGCTGAGAGATGATGCAGGGGGGAGATGATGGTGTGCTGAGAGATGATGCAGGGGGAGATGATGGTGTGGCTGAGAGATGATGCAGGGAGAGAGATGATGGTGTCCTGAGAGATGACGCAGGAGGGAGATGATGGTGTGCTGATAGATGATGCAGGGTGCAGATGGTGTGCTGAGAGTTGATGCAGGGGGGATATGATGATGTGCTGAGAGATGATGCATGGGGGAGATGATGGTGTGCTGAGAGATGATGCAGGGAGGAGATGATGATGTGGCTGAGAGATGACTCAGGGAGGGAGATGATGGTATAGCTAAGAGATGATGCAGTGAGATGATGATGTGTCTGAAAGATGTAGGGATTGAGATGATGGTGTTGCTGAGAGATGACGCAGGGAGGGAGATGATGGTGTAGCTAAGAGACAATGCAGTGAGATGATGATTTGGCTGAAAGATGTAGGGAGGGAGATGATGCAGGGGGGTGATGATGGTGTCCTGAGAGATGACACAGGGGGGAGATGATGGCGTCCTAAGAGATGATGCAGGGGGGAGATGATGGTGTGCTTAGAGATGATGCAGGGGGGAGTTGATGGTGTGCTGAGAGATGATGCAGGGGAGATGATGGTGTGCTGAGAGATGATGCAGGGGGGAGATGAAGGTGTGCTGAGAGATGATGCAGGGGGGAGATGATGGTGTGGCTAATAGACAATGCAGTGAGATGATGATGTGGCTGAGAGACGCAGGGAGGGAGATGATGTTGTGGCTAAGAGATGATGCAGTGAGATGATGATGTGACTGAGAGATGCAGAGGGAAGGAAGTTATACAGGGGGGAATGAGTCTGGTAGAACTGCTGTTGTATGATGATGACCTTATTAATATTCCTACACAAACAGGCATCTTCCAGATGATGTGACCTACATGAATAGTGAATACCGACTGAAGATGTCGTCATCCCAGGGAGGATGTATTTCTTCAGAGGTTCCACATTGTAAGAAACCACCGTATAGGTAATGTGCATATGGAATGGAAAGGAATGTACCCAGAGTGACAAGGAATGGGTGGTGTGTCATGTTAGCACATCCCATTTTCAGTAGCCACGCCCCTTCTGGTATGTGACACGCCCATTTCTTTTGCATGCGTCGAAGGCGCGCAAACTATACTTTTCTGTATGTGGGGGCGCTAATCTTAAACTTTTCCTGGGCTCTGAAGACCCTAGTTACGTCACTGTTCCTGGCACCCTGACTCAATATAGACACAAGGGGGTATAGTTACTAAAGTGCAGATTTTTAGAAGTGGGGATGTTGCCCATAGCAACCAATCAGATTCTAGCTATTATCTTCTAGAAGGTACTAGATCAGGGGAGTTTCTAAAGAGGAGGGGGCCCATGTCCAATCTCTGTCACGGGCCCCCTCCTCTCCATTCGGTGGCCGGTAGCACACTAAGCGGTGTGCAGCCAGTGCCGCACTTATAGACTTTGGGCACTAGAGTGTGCCCAGAGTCTATAGCGCTTGTGCAGGTCAGCGGGAATATGGCAGCAGTGGCCATTTTCTCTGTACTGTGCAAGAGCAGATCAACGGGAAAATGGTGGCCATTTTCCAGCAATTTTTACAGCGCTGACACCGGTGCCAATGTGGGACTCCGGAGAGGTAAGTATAATATGGGTGCAGGGTGTGTGGTGTGGGCCCCCCTGGACCTAGGGGCCCATGTGCACAACACACCCTGCACCAATTATAAATATGCCCCAGTGCTAGATAAAGGATAAGTAGAATCTGATTTTTTGCTATGGGGAACAACTCCTCTTCTAAAGAGCCGCCGCACTTTAGTAAATAAAGCCCAAGGTCTCCATTATTTCTCTACCATTATAAACCAAATAATTCCAGGAATATCACAGACAAAACCAAAGGGGCCACCACCTACTTGCTTCACATGATCCAACTCCAATATCACATTATTGGCCACCTGGTAGGAGACTCAGCCAACCACCTAAAACCCACAGACATCGTTCTCTATGCAGATTAATAAGCTAGAACCATATCCAACTAATGGCGGGTGCTGTACTGAAATGCTGAGAGCATGGAACTAATTATAGATGTTGGTTCCCTTAAATTAAGGGGGAAGATGCCAGACCAGGAGACAAAGAGACAACCAAGGAAGGTCCCCAAGGCTCAACAATGGAACACACCTAAAGCCATGACTGTTTATGGGTCTGTTTATAGCAGGTTACATCTGTTAGTAGGGACTTTATCTACTGTACAGTAGTTAGAATTCCACCCTTAGAACCAGCTCATTGCTGAAGGTTTCTCAGTATCCCTATCATTCTTTCAGTATATAATGTTTATTACTGCTCACATGACTGAATAACATTTATGTTATAGACAAATAAACCATAAGAATCTGTGTAAGTGCTGTTATGTTCCAAGGTTCAGTAACTTACTCTGCCTGTCTCATGTGTTACCTCCATGTTACAGGTAAAGGCTTTGACTCAGAGCTGAAAACTATGCAGGGAACAGGGATTACAATGACAGCGCTTACTGGACCTTCTGTCACAACCTAAATCTTCAGCTAAGATCATGTCCTCAGTGAGAGTGTATGCAAGAAATGAGAAAGAAAAATGCACTGTAAATATACTGTATAAAGAAGTGTTATATAATCTGTGTTCAGTGGCATTCACCTACAGTAAGTAATAGTCATCTACAGTAAGTACTGATCACCTACAGTAAGTGGTAATCACCTATAGTAAGTAATAGTCACCTACAGTAAGTAATAGTCATCTACAGTAAGTACTGATCACCTACAGTAAGTGGTAATCACCTACAGTAAGTAATAGTCATCTACAGTAAGTAATAGTCATCTACAGTAAGTACTGATCACCTACAGTAAGTGGCAATCACCTATAGTAAGTAATAGTCATCTACAGTAAGTAATAGACATCTACAGTAAGTACTGATCACCTACAGTAAGTGGTATACACCTATAGTAAGTAATAGTCACCTACAGTAAGTACTAATCACCTACAGTAAGTAATAGTCAACAACAGTAAGTACTAATCATCTACAGTAAGTAATAGTCATCTACAGTAAGTACTAATCACCTACAGTAAGTAATAGTCACCTACAGTAAGTGGTAATCACCTATAGTAAGTAATAGTCACCTACAGTAAGTGGCAATCACCTATAGTAAGTAATAGTCACCTACAGTAAGTGGTAATAACCTACAGTAAGTAATAGTCACCTACAGTAAGTACTAATCACCTACAGTAAGTAAAAGTCACCTACAGTAAGTGGTAATCACCTATAGTAAGTAGTAATCACCTACAGTAAGTGGTAATCACCTACAGTAAGTAATAGTCACCTACAGTAAGTGGTAATCACTAACAGTAAGTAATAACCACCTACAGTAAGTAATAGTCACCTACAGTAAGTACTAATCACCTACAGTAAGTAATAGTCACCTACAGTAAGTGCTAATCACCTACAGTAAGTAATAGCCAACAACAGTAAGTACTAATCACCTACAGTAAGTAATAGTCACCTACAGTAAGTACTAATCACCTACAGTAAGTAATAGTCACCTACAGTAAGTGCTAATCACCTACAGTAAGTAATAGCCACCAACAGTAAGTACTAATCACGTACAGTAAGTAATAGTCACCTACAGTAAGTACTAATCACCTACAGTAAGTAGTAGTCACCTACAGTAAATGGTAATCACCTAAAGTAAGTAATAGTCACCTACAGTAAGTGGTAATCACCTATAGTAAGTAATAGTCACCTACAGTAAGTACTAATCACCAACAGTAAGTAGTAATCACCTACAGTAAGTGGTAATCACCTACAGTAAGTAATAGTAACCTACAGTAAGTGGTAATCACCAACAGTAAGTAATAGTCACATACAGTAAGTACTAACCACCTACAGTAAGTAAAAGTCACCTACAGTAAGTGGTAATCACCTATAGTAAGTAGTAATCACCTACAGTAAGTGGTAATCACCTACAGTAAGTAATAGTCACCTACAGTAAGTGGTAATAACTAACAGTAAGTACTAACCACCTACAGTAAGAAGTAGTCACCTACAGAAAGTAATAGTCACCTACAGTAAGTACTATTCACCTACAGTAAGTAATAGTCACCTACAGTAAGTGCTAATCACCTACAGTAAGTAATAGCCACCCACAGTAAGTACTAATCACCTACAGTAAGTAATAGTCACCTACAGTAAGTAGTAATCACCTTCAGTAAGTAATAGTCACCTACAGTAAGTGGTAATCACTTAAAGTAAGTAATAGCCACCTACAGTAAGTACTAATCACCTACAGTAAGTAATAGTCACCTACAGTAAGTACTAATCACCTACAGTAAGTAGTAATCACCTACAGTAAGCAGTAGTCACCTATAGTAAGTAATAGTCACCTACAGTAAGTGGTAATCACCTATAGTAAGTAATAATCACCTACAGTAAGTGTTAATCACCTACAGTAAGTAATAGTCACCTACAGTAAGTACTAATCACCTACAGTAAGTAATAGACACCTTCAGTAAATGGTAATCACCAACAGTAAGTAATAGTCACCTACAGTAAGTGGTAATCACCTATAGTAAGTAATAGTCACCTACAGTAAGTACTAATCACCTACAGTAAGTAGTAGTCACCTTCAGTAAGTGGTAATCACCTACAGTAAGTAATAGTCACCTACAGTAAGTGGTAATCACCAACAGTAAGTAACAGTCACATACAGTAAGTACTAATCACCTACAGTAAGTAATAGTCAACTACAGTAAGTGGTAATCACCAACAGTAAGTAATAACCACCTACAGTAAGTAGTAGTCACCTACAGTAGGTAATAGTCACCTACAGTAAGTGGTAATCACCTACAGAAAGTGGTAAACACCTACAGAAACTGGTAGTCACTAACAGTATGTGGTAATCACCTACAGTAAGCAGTAGTCATCTATAGTAAGTAATAGTCACCTACAGTAAGTGGTAATCACCTACAGTAAGTAATAGTCACCTACAGTAAGTGGTAAACATCTACAGTAAGTAGTAATCACCTACAGTAAGTAATAGTCACCTACTGTAAGTGGTAATCACCTACAGTAAGCAGTAATCACCTACAGTAAGTAGTAAACACCTACAGTAACTATTAGTCACCTACAGTAAGTGGTAATCACCTACAGTAAGTAATAGTCACCTACAGTAAGTGGTAATCACCTACAGTAAGTAATAGTCACCTACAGTAAGTAGTATACAGTAAGTAGTAGTCATCTATAGTAAGAAATAGTCACCTACAGTAAGTGGTAATCACCAACAGTAAGTACTAACCACCTACACTAAGCAGTAGTCACCTACAGTAAGTAATAGTCACCTACAGTAAGTTGTAATCACCTACAGTAAGTGGTAAACACCTACAGGTACTAGTAGTCACCTACAGTATGCGGTAATCACCTACAGTAAGCAGTAGTCACCTATAGTAAGTAATAGTCACCTACAGTAAGTGATAATCACCTACAGTAAGTAGTAATCACCTACAGTAAGTAATAGTCACCTACAGTAAGTGGTAATCATCTACAGTAAGTAGTAATCACCTACAGTAAGTAGATATCACCTACAGTAAGTAGGAAACACCTACAGTAACTAGTAGTCACCTACAGTAAGTGGTAATCACCTACATTAAGTAATAGTCACCTGCAGTAAGTGGTAATCACCTACAGTAAATAGTAATCACCTACAGTAAGTAGTAAACACCTACAGTAACTAGTAGTCACCTACAGTAAGTGGTAATCATCTACAGTAAGTAATAGTCACCTACAGTAAGTGGTAATCACCTACAGTAAGTAATAGTCACCTACAGTAAGTAGTAGTCATCTATAGTAAGTAATAGTCACCTACAGTAAGTGGTAATCACCAACAGTAAGTACTAACCACCTACAGTAAGTAGTAGTCACCTACAGTAAGTAATAGTCACCTACAGTAAGTGGTAAACACCTACAGGTACTAGTAGTCACCTACAGTATGCGGTAATCACCTACAGTAAGCAGTAGTCACCTATAGTAAGTAATAGTCACCTACAGTAAGTGGTAATCACCTACAGGTAGTTGTAGTCACCTACAGTATGCGGTAATCACCTACAGTAAGCAGTAGTCACCTATAGTAAGTAATAGTCACCTACAGTAAGTGGTAATCACCTACAGTAAGTAGTAATCACCTACAGTAAGTAATAGTTACCTACAGTAAGTGGTAATCACCTACAGGTACTAGTAGTCACCTACAGTATGCGGTAATCACCTACATTAAGCAGTAGTCACCTATACTAAGTAATAGTCACCTACAGTAAGTGGTAATCACCTACAGTAAGTAGTAATCACCTACAGTAAGTAATAGTTACCTACAGTAATTGGTAATCACCTACAGTAAGTAGATATCACCTACAGTAAGTAGTAAACACCTTCAGTAACTAGTAGTCACCTACAGTAAGTGGTAATCACCTACATTAAGTAATAGTCACCTACAGTAAGTGGTAATCACCTACAGTAAATAGTAATCACCTACAGTAAGTAGTAAACACCTACAGTAACTAGTAGTCACCTACAGTAAGTGGTAATCATCTACAGTAAGTAATAGTCACCTACAGTAAGTGGTAATCACCTATAGTAAGTAATAGTCACCTACAGTAAGTAGTAGTCATCTATAGTAAGTAATAGTCACCTACAGTAAGTGGTAATCACCAACAGTAAGTACTAACCACCTACAGTAAGTAGTAGTCACCTACAGTAAGTAATAGTCACCTACAGTAAGTGGTAAACACCTACAGGTACTAGTAGTCACCTACAGTATGCGGTAATCACCTACAGTAAGCAGTAGTCACCTATAGTAAGTAATAGTCACCTACAGTAAGTGGTAATCACCTACAGGTACTTGTAGTCACCTACAGTATGCGGTAATCACCTACAGTAAGCAGTAGTCACCTATAGTAAGTAATAGTCACCTACAGTAAGTGATAATCACCTACAGTAAGTAGTAATCACCTACAGTAAGTAATAGTCACCTACAGTAAGTGGTAATCACCTACAGTAAGTAGTAATCACCTACAGTAAGTAGATATCACCTACAGTAAGTAGTAAACACCTACAGTAACTAGTAGTCACCTACTGTAAGTGGTAATCACCTACATTAAGTAATAGTCACCTACAGTAAGTGGTAATCACCTACAGTAAATAGTAATCACCTACTGTAAGTAGTAAACACCTACAGTAACTAGTAGTCACCTACAGTAAGTGGTAATCATCTACAGTAAGTAATAGTCACCTACAGTAAGTGGTAATCACCTACAGTAAGTAATAGTCACCTACAGTAAGTATTAGTCATCTATAGTAAGTAATAGTCACCTACAGTAAGTGGTAATCACCAACAGTAAGTACTAACCACCTACAGTAAGTAGTAGTCACCTACAGTAAGTAATAGTCACCTACAGTAAGTGGTAAACACCTACAGGTACTAGTAGTCACCTACAGTATGCGGTAATCACCTACAGTAAGCAGTAGTCACCTATAGTAAGTAATAGTCACCTACAGTAAGTGGTAATCACCTACAGGTACTTGTAGTCACCTACAGTATGCGGTAATCACCTACAGTAAGCAGTAGTCACCTATAGTAAGTAATAGTCACCTACAGTAAGTGGTAATCACCTACAGGTACTTGTAGTCACCTACAGTATGCGGTTATCACCTACAGTAAGCAGTAGTCACCTATAGTAAGTAATAGTCACCTACAGTAAGTGGTAATCACCTACAGTAAGTAGTAATCACCTACAGTAAGTAATAGTTACCTACAGTAAGTGGTAATCACCTACAGGTACTAGTAGTCACCTACAGTATGCGGTAATCACCTACAGTAAGCAGTAGTCACCTATAGTAAGAAATAGTCACCTACAGTAAGTGGTAATCACCTACAGTAAGTAGTAATCACCTACAGTAAGTAATAGTTACCTACAGTAATTGGTAATCACCTACAGTAAGTAGATATCACCTACAGTAAGTAGTAGTCACCTATAGTAAGTAATAGTCACCTACAGTAAGTGGTAATCACCTACAGTAAGTAGTAATCACCTACAGTAAGTAATAGTTACCTACAGTAATTGGTAATCACCTACAGTAAGTAGATATCACCTACAGTAAGTAGTAAACACCTACAGTAACTAGTAGTCACCTACAGTAAGTGGTCATCAACTACATTAAGTAATAGTCACCTACAGTAATTGGTAATCACCTACAGTAAGTAGATATCACCTACAGTAAGTAGTAAACACCTACAGTAACTAGTAGTCACCTACAGTAAGTGGTATACACCTATAGTAAGTAATAGTCACCTACAGTAAGTACTAATCACCTACAGTAAGTAATAGTCAACAACAGTAAGTACTAATCATCTACAGTAAGTAATAGTCATCTACAGTAAGTACTAATCACCTACAGTAAGTAATAGTCACCTACAGTAAGTGGTAATCACCTATAGTAAGTAATAGTCACCTACAGTAAGTGGCAATCACCTATAGTAAGTAATAGTCACCTACAGTAAGTGGTAATAACCTACAGTAAGTAATAGTCACCTACAGTAAGTACTAATCACCTACAGTAAGTAAAAGTCACCTACAGTAAGTGGTAATCACCTATAGTAAGTAGTAATCACCTACAGTAAGTGGTAATCACCTACAGTAAGTAATAGTCACCTACAGTAAGTGGTAATCACTAACAGTAAGTAATAACCACCTACAGTAAGTAATAGTCACCTACAGTAAGTACTAATCACCTACAGTAAGTAATAGTCACCTACAGTAAGTGCTAATCACCTACAGTAAGTAATAGCCAACAACAGTAAGTACTAATCACCTACAGTAAGTAATAGTCACCTACAGTAAGTACTAATCACCTACAGTAAGTAATAGTCACCTACAGTAAGTGCTAATCACCTACAGTAAGTAATAGCCACCAACAGTAAGTACTAATCACCTACAGTAAGTAATAGTCACCTACAGTAAGTACTAATCACCTACAGTAAGTAGTAGTCACCTACAGTAAATGGTAATCACCTAAAGTAAGTAATAGTCACCTACAGTAAGTGGTAATCACCTATAGTAAGTAATAGTCACCTACAGTAAGTACTAATCACCAACAGTAAGTAGTAATCACCTACAGTAAGTGGTAATCACCTACAGTAAGTAATAGTAACCTACAGTAAGTGGTAATCACCAACAGTAAGTAATAGTCACATACAGTAAGTACTAACCACCTACAGTAAGTAAAAGTCACCTACAGTAAGTGGTAATCACCTATAGTAAGTAGTAATCACCTACAGTAAGTGGTAATCACCTACAGTAAGTAATAGTCACCTACAGTAAGTGGTAATAACTAACAGTAAGTACTAACCACCTACAGTAAGAAGTAGTCACCTACAGAAAGTAATAGTCACCTACAGTAAGTACTATTCACCTACAGTAAGTAATAGTCACCTACAGTAAGTGCTAATCACCTACAGTAAGTAATAGCCACCCACAGTAAGTACTAATCACCTACAGTAAGTAATAGTCACCTACAGTAAGTAGTAATCACCTTCAGTAAGTAATAGTCACCTACAGTAAGTGGTAATCACCTAAAGTAAGTAATAGCCACCTACAGTAAGTACTAATCACCTACAGTAAGTAATAGTCACCTACAGTAAGTACTAATCACCTACAGTAAGTAGTAATCACCTACAGTAAGCAGTAGTCACCTATAGTAAGTAATAGTCACCTACAGTAAGTGGTAATCACCTATAGTAAGTAATAATCACCTACAGTAAGTGTTAATCACCTACAGTAAGTAATAGTCACCTACAGTAAGTACTAATCACCTACAGTAAGTAATAGACACCTTCAGTAAATGGTAATCACCAACAGTAAGTAATAGTCACCTACAGTAAGTGGTAATCACCTATAGTAAGTAATAGTCACCTACAGTAAGTACTAATCACCTACAGTAAGTAGTAGTCACCTTCAGTAAGTGGTAATCACCTACAGTAAGTAATAGTCACCTACAGTAAGTGGTAATCACCAACAGTAAGTAACAGTCACATACAGTAAGTACTAATCACCTACAGTAAGTAATAGTCAACTACAGTAAGTGGTAATCACCAACAGTAAGTAATAACCACCTACAGTAAGTAGTAGTCACCTACAGTAGGTAATAGTCACCTACAGTAAGTGGTAATCACCTACAGAAAGTGGTAAACACCTACAGAAACTGGTAGTCACTAACAGTATGTGGTAATCACCTACAGTAAGCAGTAGTCATCTATAGTAAGTAATAGTCACCTACAGTAAGTGGTAATCACCTACAGTAAGTAATAGTCACCTACAGTAAGTGGTAAACATCTACAGTAAGTAGTAATCACCTACAGTAAGTAATAGTCACCTACTGTAAGTGGTAATCACCTACAGTAAGCAGTAATCACCTACAGTAAGTAGTAAACACCTACAGTAACTATTAGTCACCTACAGTAAGTGGTAATCACCTACAGTAAGTAATAGTCACCTACAGTAAGTGGTAATCACCTACAGTAAGTAATAGTCACCTACAGTAAGTAGTATACAGTAAGTAGTAGTCATCTATAGTAAGAAATAGTCACCTACAGTAAGTGGTAATCACCAACAGTAAGTACTAACCACCTACACTAAGCAGTAGTCACCTACAGTAAGTAATAGTCACCTACAGTAAGTTGTAATCACCTACAGTAAGTGGTAAACACCTACAGGTACTAGTAGTCACCTACAGTATGCGGTAATCACCTACAGTAAGCAGTAGTCACCTATAGTAAGTAATAGTCACCTACAGTAAGTGATAATCACCTACAGTAAGTAGTAATCACCTACAGTAAGTAATAGTCACCTACAGTAAGTGGTAATCATCTACAGTAAGTAGTAATCACCTACAGTAAGTAGATATCACCTACAGTAAGTAGGAAACACCTACAGTAACTAGTAGTCACCTACAGTAAGTGGTAATCACCTACATTAAGTAATAGTCACCTGCAGTAAGTGGTAATCACCTACAGTAAATAGTAATCACCTACAGTAAGTAGTAAACACCTACAGTAACTAGTAGTCACCTACAGTAAGTGGTAATCATCTACAGTAAGTAATAGTCACCTACAGTAAGTGGTAATCACCTACAGTAAGTAATAGTCACCTACAGTGAGTAGTAGTCATCTATAGTAAGTAATAGTCACCTACAGTAAGTGGTAATCACCAACAGTAAGTACTAACCACCTACAGTAAGTAGTAGTCACCTACAGTAAGTAATAGTCACCTACAGTAAGTGGTAAACACCTACAGGTACTAGTAGTCACCTACAGTATGCGGTAATCACCTACAGTAAGCAGTAGTCACCTATAGTAAGTAATAGTCACCTACAGTAAGTGGTAATCACCTACAGGTAGTTGTAGTCACCTACAGTATGCGGTAATCACCTACAGTAAGCAGTAGTCACCTATAGTAAGTAATAGTCACCTACAGTAAGTGGTAATCACCTACAGTAAGTAGTAATCACCTACAGTAAGTAATAGTTACCTACAGTAAGTGGTAATCACCTACAGGTACTAGTAGTCACCTACAGTATGCGGTAATCACCTACATTAAGCAGTAGTCACCTATACTAAGTAATAGTCACCTACAGTAAGTGGTAATCACCTACAGTAAGTAGTAATCACCTACAGTAAGTAATAGTTACCTACAGTAATTGGTAATCACCTACAGTAAGTAGATATCACCTACAGTAAGTAGTAAACACCTTCAGTAACTAGTAGTCACCTACAGTAAGTGGTAATCACCTACATTAAGTAATAGTCACCTACAGTAAGTGGTAATCACCTACAGTAAATAGTAATCACCTACAGTAAGTAGTAAACACCTACAGTAACTAGTAGTCACCTACAGTAAGTGGTAATCATCTACAGTAAGTAATAGTCACCTACAGTAAGTGGTAATCACCTATAGTAAGTAATAGTCACCTACAGTAAGTAGTAGTCATCTATAGTAAGTAATAGTCACCTACAGTAAGTGGTAATCACCTACAGTAAATAGTAATCACCTACAGTAAGTAGTAAACACCTACAGTAACTAGTAGTCACCTACAGTAAGTGGTAATCATCTACAGAAAGTAATAGTCACCTACAGTAAGTGGTAATCACCTATAGTAAGTAATAGTCACCTACAGTAAGTAGTAGTCATCTATAGTAAGTAATAGTCACCTACAGTAAGTGGTAATCACCAACAGTAAGTACTAACCACCTACAGTAAGTAGTAGTCACCTACAGTAAGTAATAGTCACCTACAGTAAGTGGTAAACACCTACAGGTACTAGTAGTCACCTACAGTATGCGGTAATCACCTACAGTAAGCAGTAGTCACCTATAGTAAGTAATAGTCACCTACAGTAAGTGGTAATCACCTACAGGTACTTGTAGTCACCTACAGTATGCGGTAATCACCTACAGTAAGCAGTAGTCACCTATAGTAAGTAATAGTCACCTACAGTAAGTGATAATCACCTACAGTAAGTAGTAATCACCTACAGTAAGTAATAGTCACCTACAGTAAGTGGTAATCACCTACAGTAAGTAGTAATCACCTACAGTAAGTAGATATCACCTACAGTAAGTAGTAAACACCTACAGTAACTAGTAGTCACCTACTGTAAGTGGTAATCACCTACATTAAGTAATAGTCACCTACAGTAAGTGGTAATCACCTACAGTAAATAGTAATCACCTACTGTAAGTAGTAAACACCTACAGTAACTAGTAGTCACCTACAGTAAGTGGTAATCATCTACAGTAAGTAATAGTCACCTACAGTAAGTGGTAATCACCTACAGTAAGTAATAGTCACCTACAGTAAGTATTAGTCATCTATAGTAAGTAATAGTCACCTACAGTAAGTGGTAATCACCAACAGTAAGTACTAACCACCTACAGTAAGTAGTAGTCACCTACAGTAAGTAATAGTCACCTACAGTAAGTGGTAAACACCTACAGGTACTAGTAGTCACCTACAGTATGCGGTAATCACCTACAGTAAGCAGTAGTCACCTATAGTAAGTAATAGTCACCTACAGTAAGTGGTAATCACCTACAGTAAGTAGTAATCACCTACAGTAAGTAATAGTTACCTACAGTAAGTGGTAATCACCTACAGGTACTAGTAGTCACCTACAGTATGCGGTAATCACCTACAGTAAGCAGTAGTCACCTATAGTAAGTAATAGTCACCTACAGTAAGTGGTAATCACCTACAGTAAGTAGTAATCACCTACAGTAAGTAATAGTTACCTACAGTAATTGGTAATCACCTACAGTAAGTAGATATCACCTACAGTAAGTAGTAGTCACCTATAGTAAGTAATAGTCACCTACAGTAAGTGGTATTCACCTACAGTAAGTAGTAATCACCTACAGTAAGTAATAGTTACCTACAGTAATTGGTAATCACCTACAGTAAGTAGATATCACCTACAGTAAGTAGTAAACACCTACAGTAACTAGTAGTCACCTACAGTAAGTGGTAATCACCTACATTAAGTAATAGTCACCTACAGTAATTGGTAATCACCTACAGTAAGTAGATATCACTTACAGTAAGTAGTAAACACCTACAGTAACTAGTAGTCACCTACAGTAAGTGGTAGTCATCTATACTAAGTAATAGTCACCTACAGTAAGTAATAATCACCTACAGTAAGTGGTAATCATGCGTCAGACACACATACAGCATCGACCACCCTTGGTTGCAGCTGAAGTTACATCCTATTTTCTAATTAATTTTCATACTGTTTGTAATTATTTTTTTATTTGCATCTAATGTAAAAATGTTACTATCAATCCAAAATCCACTGATAACCAGTGCCTCCAAAATTTACAGATTACCAGGGGTAAATTTACTAAACTGAGCGTTTGAGAGAGTTTGCAAACTCTGGAGAGTTTGTGCATTTTTTCCCACTCTCAAATTTACTAATGTCAAACTCGGGAAAGAGATCTCCTTTGCTATGGGAAAATACTGCAGAGCTGGCAAACTCTCTTCAATTCAATGGTGAAGATAGGATTCTGGAATTTACCAAGCAGAGAGGGACTGGCTTTTTTTTTGGATCGGCCTTTTGGCCGCTCGCATAGCTGTGGGTGACCACCCACAGCTATTGCGAGCAGCCATGGTGATGGTCGCAATGGTCAAGACCATCACGACCATCAGGCTTGCGATGAGACCCTTGTGGTAGGGTCTCGTGGCCGCAAGCCCCAGAGAGATTTCGGCTCTAACAGAGCCGGAATCTCTCCACAGACATCACTCGTGATGTCAGTGGGGCTGCCCCCAAAAGGCAGGCGTTCTCATGGGAATGCCTCTGTTTGGGCAGCCACCCCCCCGGCCCACCCGCCAAAGGGGGCAAGCTGTCACTCAACATTGACAGCTCACCCCCTTTGGTGCGAGAACCGAAGCAACGGATTGCCCGTCGAAGCCGGGTCTCGCGCATGAATACAACGGTGCTGGCTCCGTCGTGTGCATGTGCTGTGGGCCACCATCAACCCGGTTGCGAGTGCTCAGTGCTTCTGACCGGGTTTGAATCAGGCCCAGAGTTTCTAAACTCTCATGAGATGGGAAAACTCTCCTGTAAAAACTCTTGAAAAAAATACACCTGCCTATGATCTGAGAGTTCAGCAGAAACATACACATATCGCTGTGATCCATGTATGTTTCTGCCTGTAAATATAGAAAATAAATTTAAATATAAGGAAAAAAATAACATAGGGTTTCCCCCTAAAGCTTAACCAGATCCAGGCTTGCCAGCCTGTCCTGGTTTCTAAGATTACGGGGAACAAAATGTGTATGGTTCCCCCGTAATTTAGAAAGCAATGCCAGGCTGCAGGGTCAGTCCTAATTTTAAATATAGGGTCCCCCTATATTTAAAACTAGCATCAGACCCAAAACAGCTGGGCTGTAATGCCGCAGCCCAGAGACCCTTTCACCGGGCACCGGGTCCAAAGCATTAACAGCCCAAGGCAGTCAGGCCACCTGGGGATCTCATGGGAGGTGGGGACCCCCCTCTCCCTTAACCCCAGGCTTGGTCTGAAACCTGAGGCTCTTCCCCACACCCCTGGAGCGTTGGTTATGGGGGTAAAAAAGTGGGGATATTTAAGTAAACTATGGTATTTTACAGTGGGACTACAGGTGCCAGCCTGCCTGCCTTTGGCACTTGTGGAACTACAAGTGCCACAAGACGGGCGGCACCTGTACCCCCACTGTAAAATAAATAGTTAAATAAACACAAAACACACACACCGTGCAAAGTATAACTTTATTACACTCACCTACCCATTCACACATACTTACCTATACCAGATGTGTCTGTCCCCTTGTCCAGTAGAATCCGCATTGACTGGCCCTGCAAAAAAGATTTGTGTGTTTTGCGTTTATTTAACTATTTTACAGTGGGGGTACAGGTGCCGCCCATCTGCTGGCTCTTGTAGTTCCACAAATGCCAAAGGGCAGGCATGCTGGCACCTGTAGTCCCACTGTAAACTACAATAGTTTACTTAAATATCCCCACTTTATTACCCCTGTACCCAATGCTCCAGTGGTGCTGGGAAGAGCCCCAGGCTTCAGACCAAGCCTGGGCTCAAGTTAGAGGGGGGAACTCTTTTTTGGGGTGTCCCCACCTCCTCTGAGATCCCCGGCTTGGTCTGACCAGCTTGGGCTGCTAATGGTTTGGACCCGGTGCCCCGGTGAAAGGGTCTCCGGTCTGTGGCATTACAGCCCAGCCGTTTTGGGTCTGGTGTTGGTTTTAAATATATGGGGAACTTATGCATTTTTTTCCCCCCTATATTTAAAATCAGGACTGTCCCTGCAGCTTGGTGTTGGTTTCTAAATCACGGGGGAACCATACACATTTTGTTGCCCGTAATCTTAGAAACCAGGACAGGCTGGCAAGCCTGGGGCTGGTTAAGCTTTAGGGGGGGGAGGGCTATGTAATTTTTTTAAATATCTTTTAACCTGTTTTTTATAGGTACAACACAAGCAGCTTATACATATCTCACTGATATATCTCACTGATATGCACAGACTGCATGCTCTGGAGAGTTTTGCAGAGAGAAGACACGGCAATCTCGGGTGAGTAATCTCCTGCAAAACCTGCTACTCCAGAGGCGAAATATCCTGCAAAACCTGCTACTCGGGGGAGAAATCTCATTCTGCTTCACCATCGGACATCTCACTCTCAGCTAAACTCCCTTCTTTGTAACTTTGAGAATCTCAGTAGCTTCAAATCACCCGAGTTTAGGTGAAGCTAAATGAGTTGAAAAAACAGAAAACTCTCCCAGACTCGATTCTTAGTAAATTTACCCCCCAGCACCTCTAAAATTTACAGATAACCGGTGCCTCTAAAATTTACAGATAACCAGAGCCTCCAAAATGCACCTATCACCAGTGCCTCCAGAATGCACCCATCACCAGTGCCTCCAGAATGCACCCATCACCAGTGCCTCCAGTATGCACCCATCACCAGTGCCTCCAGAATGCACCCATCACAAGTGCCTCCAGAATGCACCCATCACCAGTGCCTCCAAAATTTACCCATCACCAGTGCCTCCAGAATGCACCCATCACCAGTGCCTCCAGAATTCACCAATCAGCAGTGCCTCCAGGAACCCCTTTTGATGAAGTATTTGCTGATGCAGTCTGTACCATATTTAAGGGGCTGATTCTGAGAACAAGAGCCAGTAACTTTGCCCCTGGACAAACCATGCTGCAATACAAGAGGTGAAAATGTATTTCAGGGAAAGGGAAAACAGGCTGGAATGGGGCAGGGCAGGGAAGACAGGCTGGCTGGACTAGCAGGAGGGTGCAGGGAAGGCTGGCTGGTTGGACTGGGGTAAGGCAGGGAAGACAGGCTGGACTGGGGCAGGGCAGGGAAGACAGGCTGGACTGGGGCAGGGCAGGGAAGACAGGCTGGAATGGGGCAGGGCAGGGAAGACAGGCTGGAATGGGGCAGGGCAGGGAAGGCTGGCTGGTTGGACTGGGGGTAGGGTGCACAGAAGACTAGCTGGACTAGGGAAGGGAAGACTGGACTAAAGGGGTCAGCATACCTGTATTTTCTTACAAATGAACACAGGCTGCCCGGGTGGCAGTGGTGGGCAATACACAGGCGGCAGGAAGAAGGAGCACCGGACACAGTGTGGCAATGGAATTTGAAATATGGAGCCAGGCATGAGCCAATCACAGCTCGCGGAATGGCAGCCACTCCTGATTGGTTGCTAATTTGCGAACTGTGATTGGCTCGTGGCCGGCTCCATATTTCTAATGCTGCTGCCACCCTGCACCTGGTGCTCCTTCTCCCTGCCACCTGTGTATTCCCCGCCACTGCCACCCGGGCTCCCTCTCTGTTTGGGCCTGGGACTGGAGTCCCGGCAGTCCCCCCCTGATGGTGGCCCTGATCCCGGCCAAGCAGAGCCCATGGAGGCATCGAACTGTAAATGAGCCCCAAAGCAGTCAGTAAGATCTAGTTATTGATGAAAACACTGATACACTACAGAAAATACATGTAGCCATAGGGATCATTGTGCCTTATACCCAATGCAGGGAAATGATACTAATACATGTAGCCATAGGGATCTTTGTGCCTTATACCCAATGCAGGGAAATGATACTAATGATCCATTTGAATATACAGTATATATATATATATATATATATATATATATATATAAATATGTGGGCAAGACCAAACATCCACTTAAAATCCACATCCAAGAACTTGTTAGAAGTATTAAAATTAAAAACAAACCAGATTTTCATGCAGTGTCCAGACATTCTCTTCTACATCATAAGGCAGATCCAAGTAGCTTGAAATTCGGGCCCTGATTCAGAGCAGGACGCTCTGACAGAGCGCTCGCTCTGAATCAGGGCCGGGCTATTTTTTTTTTGAACGGCCTCCTGTCCACTCCCATAGCTGTGGATGACCACCCACAGCTATAGCGAGCAGGCAGGAAGATGGTCGCGATGGTCAAGACCATCACGACCATCGGGCTTGTGGTAGGGTCTCATTGCTGCAAGCCCTGGAGTGCTTTTGGCTCAAACAGAGCCAAAAGCACTCCCACTGACTTGTGATGTCAGTGGGGCCAGTCCCAGATGGTAGGCATTCCCATGGGAACGCCTCCGTCTGGGCAGCCATGCGCTCGGCATGCCCACCAAAGGGGGCATGCTGTCACTCACCATCGACATCATGCCCCCTTTGGTACGAGACCGGGACCGACGGCTTGCCCATTGCTATCCGGGTCTTGCGCATGCTCACGACGGAGCCGGCTCCATCGTGCGCATGCACACTGGGCCACCATCGACCCGCTTGCGAGCGCTCGCGAGCGGGTCTGAATCAGGCCCTCAGTGCAATAGAACATGTAACACTATGTAACAGGGGAGGGGACTTAGAAAATAAATTATCAAGAAAGGAAATGCTCTGGATATTCCAATTAAATACTCTGATACCCAATGGCTTGAATGACAGATTGCCCCATTTTTATAATATGGGAAATGATAATTGTTTTACTGCATTGATAGGTATCTTTAGTGGGAACATTAAGTGCATACCTCCCAACTGTCCCGCATTCAGCAGGACAGTCCTGCTTTTATGTGGCTGTCCCACTGTCCCACCCACAGGCTGCAGTGTCCCGCGGTGGGGGGGAAGTTGGGGGAAGCATACACCGCTGCTCTGCAC